>RHPI01001037.1:1100716-1173995 GCA_009103225.1 Chlorokybus atmophyticus | reverse complement strand
GGGGGGAGGGAGGGGGGGAGCTCTGCATGTAGGTAGGGACATGTAACTGGAGAGAACTTGTAGTGTACCAATCTATTTGCATACCATTCGCCGCGCCAAAACAGGCAATAGTAATGCTTTCGCTAGGTGACGCATTGGTGACAGCAACTTCCTGCCACTTGACCAAGCAACTAAGAGAGTTTCTATATAGCCTGTAGACTAAAAGATACAGGCAGAATGTGTAATAAGCATCCGTGTGTGCGCACCACATTCTTAGCATTTGATGTGATTATCAAATCTGAGCTATGCAGTATGCACCCCAGAGCTATGTACAACACAGCCATGCAACAGCGTGCTTGGTTGTCTCAAAGCTGCCCGCCATGTGTTGTGCGGCCCAACAGAGGATGGCGCGGGGAAAGTGACATAGCGGTATGTGGGATCCGGAGCCGGCATACCTCTGCTTTGAGCGTTTTCTTCTGTGACACTTGCGCCCACCATATCTGACGCGGCTTGCTCTGTGACAATCGTGGTGGCCTCCATTTGCTGAGTGCCTGGACCGTCAGTGGTTGCCCTTTCTTGCCAAGTTTGCTTGATGGGGCGAGGACCTTTTAGTGCGTCATTGAAGTTGACTAGCCAGCAGAACCCAAAACGACAAGGAGGAGGATGCCAGCCACAAAGCGGCACATTATAACCGTTAAGTGTAGAATGTCTTCTCGTCTGATGAAGTGAAAATAAACCCAAAACTTACAGCTGTGAATGGAAGCGAGAGCAATGTAGATCAGGCGCAAAGTCTTGTAAGAGCCGTGACTTTGTCGTTATTGATGGACTCCAACCTTGTGGCAGCAAGCCTAAAGATTAAGGTCGTGATAGCGAAGGTGAAGGCACCAAACACCATGATGGTGTAGAAGGCTGCGGCATAGCTTGTGTGGAAGGTTGCGGGGAGCTGAGTAAGCGAGAGTGGATTTGAGAGCACCGACCACAAGAAGCGTGTGACAGTGGAGTCGTAAGCAGTCTGCAGGTAACCAGCGTCATCACTTGTAGAGTTTCCTTCTGCCGCACGGCCGATGTTGACCCCAGTCGCAGGCTGTACAGCTCCCACTGCAGTCTGGTCTTGGATTTGAGCCACATGGCTGTGTAACCTTGGCGCTGAAGCGTGACAATTACAATGTGGACAAGGCAGGCACCTGACCCGAGCCTGAGAAGGAGAGGACTCCACTTTACACCGCACAGCGCTAAGAGGGAACGCCTAGCTACGGCCCACAAGCAGCTGTGTAGGCCACTCACCGCCAACGCACACCCTACTGTTCACTGAGGCTTATGGCCTGCACCGCATGCAGCGTGTGTGGCGCACCCAGTGCATTGGCCTTCCAGACTTATGTGCAGTGCTAAGGTACGATATAGTAACTGTCATCACATGTAGCAATGGCAATATACAGAATTACAAAACCATACCTTACATACAAAAATGGTGTTCTTGAACCCATGCAGTCCTATAGCTGCGTCATACGGCATGTTACAATAGCGATGCCAACACGGTTGTTGGCGGCAGAAGCTCACAGTACATGGCGTTACAATGTAGCGCCAGCTCAACGCTCTGCTGGGTGCACCATAACCTCATGGCATGAATTTCCGGCATTCATATTAAACCTCACGTGTCTTCTCCCCCTGGTTTCTTCCGCCGCACGCCCGCCACAAAACCGCCCTGCGCGCGCCGCCGCGCCACGCCAGACTGCAAATCTTCCTCCTCAACCCCTTTCGCCTGCTCTCTGAAGCCTAAGTCGGCAAGATCTTGCCTCGCCATAAGGTTCCTAATCACATTGAAGTTTGTGACAAACAGCAACAAACAATAGAGTCTTAACTGAAGGCTCCTCGTGTGTCACCTGTCCATGCGGCACTGCAGGTATAACTTTGACAGATCCCTGCACTTCTGGCTGGCGCCCTGGTTCGTGCGCAGGCACTCCATGTACTCGGTCATCTCCTGCACTGCGCTTGTGAGTGTCAGCAAAGGGAACAATAGCACCCTCGATGAGAAGAGATGTGTTGAGGCGGGGAAAATCGGCCTCACCGGATGCAAGCGGATACAAGGTTGACAGCGTTGGAACATAACATGTTGTGCACGGCGAAATTGGCCACCCCGCCAACCAGCATGAAAGCATGCACTATAGCAGAACAATGACGCGCTACTAGTGGTCAGTAAGGCTATGCACTATCGCAGCTGTTCGCAAACTCTTCAACTGATGTGAGAGTTGTTTTCTAAACTTGACAAACGTCACTGTGCGCGGTGAGCGCAAATATCAAAAAGATGCTTGTTGAACGGGTGCAGACAGCGTACTTTGTAGCCTCCCACTGTGTGAACATGAGCTTACCCTTGGACATCTTCCAGTAGAGTGTCAGGGACTTGCTGGTGCTACACAATCTGCGCAGTGGCAGTGCACAAACTCGCTTCACTGCACAAGCTGTCCTGCCTGGGAAATGTGCTCATACACGCCAATTCACGCCTATTATCCTTGCAATAGTTGACGTGTGGTGTTTGCACCGCTGTTATAGCGTTTACAGGCTTTGGACAACACTTGAACGACTACAAGCAGAACGTAGGCCTAGCGGATGCTGCAGCATACAGCTCTGAACTGGCAACACCGGTGAAGTGGCATGGCGCAAGCTGGAGTGGTGTAAACGGCAACAGCCTTGCGCCAGACATGCACGGACCTTCTTGCACTCGGCGAAGTGGTCGAGCGGGAAGACGCCCTTCTCCGGCGCCTGCGGCTGCAAGCCCCGCGAACCCCCGAACGCCCCTCCAGCCGCCATCCCCCACTGCCTCGTCAGGCACACCGCCTCCGCTTCCGCCACGCTGCTATCAGAGCCCAAGCCAACAAAAAAACAACCACTGTGGCATGCACGTAAGCTGCGGGTGATAGGCCACGACGGCTGCTGCTGCGGCGGCGGCGGAGTAGGAGTAGGGAAAGGAGTAGGACCCTGCCAGAGGTGGAGGGGTTAGAGGACACGGGCGCAGGAGGAACGAGTGGAGGTGGTGGCGTTGGAGCAGCCTTTTCCTACCAACTCCCATGCTGGTCAAGCTGTGACGTGGAGCGTCGTACCAGCCAGGAGCTTGCCTTACCAACATAGTGAATTGGTAGGTATTCTTGTCCCGAATGTTGCTGCATAACCAAGTTGCTTGAAACAGGCGTTTGCTGAGCTTGCTGCTCAAACCATGAACAAGGCCACATAGCATGCTGAAGTGCAACTGCACCCAATTGCAGTTGCAAGTCAGCATGATCATGTGCTTTCTCAGCTATCGCGTCAACGCAATCATCCGCGATTAAGCGCATGCGCCACATAAGTGCTTTTTGACCTCCTTGTGAGAGTGAATATGTTGCGCAGTGTATTTTCCGCAATTACATAACACACGTGGTCTTGTAGCACATCAACGACTTCATCAACCAGCACCGCAGACAGCTCAACTATACTGACATGATTGTCTAAAGCATGTCCATCAGCATGTTCAGCAACTCAGTGCTGGCTCAAGCAGAACGTGATAAGCATACACCTACTATATAGGCCGGCACAGTGGAACACAAGCATGTTGGTGTCAAATGCATCATGGCTGGGGTTATGCGCTGCCACCGCGGGTTTGCTCGGCTCACATGGCCTGCGAAAACGCTCCCTTTCACCTTCCGGAGCAGCCGCAGCAATGCTCATCGGCTTCGTCACAATGGTGAGCGCTCATTTGTTAAGTTTCAATTGATGTGAATCAGTCAGTGTCACTGACCTGTTGTAAATAGGCGTGCGGCATGCGATACTTCCTCGTGCTCTTTGCCTTCTACTATAGCTCATCACGCTTGACGAAGTATGGGGCGGCTGTCAAACACGCCGTTGAAGCAGACTTCAAGGAAGGAGGACAGCGCAACTGGTACTTGTTGGTTGCTATCATGTAAGGAGTTGGCTGTCATCAAGTCTGTGAGCGAAAGTACGTCTGCAGGGTTCAGGTGTGTGCAAACTCCTTGCCGGCAACATTATGCGCGGCGGCAGCGACATTGATGAGAGGCTGGGATGGAGGGGAGGTTGTGTTTGATGCCAAGTTTGATCCGGCAGCGACGGCCCTGCTCGCGGCATTTGTGGGGTACTTTGCTTGCTGCTGCGCCGACACGTGGGCGTCTGAGCTGGGCGTTCTCAGCGAGCAGCAACCCAGACTCGTCACCAACCTCAAGGTGCATGCTTGTTACCCACCAATGTGTACGCTTACGTTGCAACATGAAGCTCACTTGTTTCTGACACTGTTGCCTTGATCATTACACGACAAAGCAGTATGTAGCGCATCGCAGAGTCTTGCACAGCGGTCGCGTAGACTGATCTTGCATTTAGCGCATAAAGATGCCAGTACTTCTATGCGCAGTGCAGAAGGTTCGCACGGGTACCAATGGTGGCGTGACACCACGGGGCTTGATGGCGTCTGCAGCTGGAGGGCTCTTCATTGGTTGCACGTACTACTTGCATTGGCTGCTGTCGCACCACTTCATGGCTCACAGTCAGCATCAACACAATTACCCTGCTCATCAGTGGCGCGTTGTGCCGCTGACCACACTGCTGGGAGCCATAGGATCCCTCACAGACTCTATCCTCGGCGCCACCTTACAGTACAGCGGCTACTGCCAAGTGCGCAAGAGGGTAGGTGTGGATGTAGGCAAGGTGTGCGGGGTGTGTGGATGGTGTGTGCAGGCATGCATATAGACTGTTTCTAGCTCACGGGTGTTGACACGCTGTGCATTGATCAGGTGGTAAACAAGCCTGGTCCAACAGTGTTGCGAGAATCGGGCAGCGACATCCTCAGCAATGATGTGGTTAACCTTTTGGCAGCTCTCTTCACTGCTGTGCTTGCTGCTGCTCTGGCGCTTGTGCTGTTCTGATTGTAGAACTCTATACAAGGAACTTACTTTCAAGAGTGCTTTGTCTACATCATTGTCAGGCGTACCTATCAGCTAAGCGCTAGCAGCATTGACAGACAATAAGGCTGGCTCAGTCAGCTAACATCAAAAATATCACTGGCAGACTGCATAGCAAGCAGGTTCACACCATGTAATGCATATGTGCGTGCGTGCGCGTGCCCATGGTTGCCAATCATGCAAACTCACAGCATGCAATCAGCTGGGGGACGGACATAGCGGATCCTAGCAGCTGCTTCCACAAATACCAACTGTGCTCACAGCTGTGCATGGCGTGAGTTGATGTTGCATGACCAGCTGGAGGAAGACAGAACGAACACGGGCCCAGTTGCTGTCGCCAAGTCCATCCTTGCAAGGCGACAGCAGGTGAGTGCTGGAATAAGCCCGCCAACAAGAGGCTTGGGTTCTTTCTGGTTGTATTGAGTTGTTTGCCTTTCGATGCTGTTAACCTGCGATCTACTGCTGCTGTGAATGGCTTTGCCTCATCCTGCCAGGATGTTGTTAAGCACATGTCCACTTGCGCCTCTATAATTGGGTTTTTTAGGGTAGCAGCGGGTTATGAACCGCCTCATCCGTGCTACGTTGAGTCCCATACGCAGCTCACTTGACCGCTGCTCTTAACACTGTTACTAGCTGAGCGCATGCTGGTTGTCTCCTGCGACTTTGCCGCAGATTGTGGTTGCATGGAGTATGTACACAAAGCATGGTACACTCATACATACGGCTTATTAACAACCCAACCGAGTTGGGCATGGCGTCAGAGTTGGCTGGGCAAAGAGGGCCGCCGGTACGATCCGATGATGGTAATAAGCCGATCGTCGACATGCAGCTGCCTGCCCAGTACTTACACACAACGGCCGAAAACGCTTACGACCTAAGGACCCCCCTCAACCCCCTTTTCTCCTCGCTCATGTGGGAGTTCAGGCCTTTCAAACCCCCTATAATATGGTCGCTTTTTCTTGCCCAAGCGCACCAGGGGACCATACCGTGCTAGCATACGCGGGAGGTAATGCGGTTATAACTCAATAGCTGTAGGAAGCCTCAAAGTTTACAATAAATTATGAAATGAGTTGAAAATGATAACAAGCTCATTTGACGTTGCATCAAAAGTATCCCTTTTTATTTGCGCGACATGCCATGCCCGGTTCAACGCCATATGTTTCCTTGCGCTCAACGTGCTGCACGCAGTCCGCATGGACCAAATGACCAGTCATCTGACAATGACAGCCCGCCATCTTGGTGAGGCACATTTGTGTTGTCATTACGTACATTATGCTCCTCGTTGCATTGGTCAACCAGCCATGTTTGTAATGTTGCATGACGCATTTTTAGAGCTAGTGGCCTTTGCTTCGCAATAAGCGTATTGCGTGTTTTTGTCAATGCAAGTGTGGTAGTGACGCAAAAGTTGCCGCAGTCGGGCATGAAAAGAAAGGAAGCAACCCGTGTCTGACACGTTTTACCGTTCTTGCAAACGTTGCAAGTTGTGACAATGTGGTAAAGGGAGAAAGGGTTTTGTTGTGCACTGCATGCAGAATGATTGCTGGCGCAAGGTGAGGCTTTAAGCAACGTATGGTAAGCCGTAACAGCAGGTAAGAAGGATCAATTTGAGAACTCAGCGTCGTGTCATTGAGCCAACTCATGTGAGCACAGCACATAATTACGAATGGTGAGAGGGCCGCACATCATGCACGCATGCACGCATGTGACTCTGCTACATGTGCTCTCATCAGGTGCTTCTTGCTACAGGTGCGCAGAGGCAACCACACCCTTCACTACACGGGTGCAACACCAACGACCATACAGTAGTACCACCAGCAGGTCCAACACATCGCCCATTGGTTAGAAAATTGTTTATATTGTGTTGTTGGAGTGGTGGAGGGTGCAGAGGTGAACGTGGATGCAGAGGTGGGTGACTTATCATGGAGTTTCTTTGCGTTGAATAAGACACATGCTTCAACGTGTCGCGTGAGCTTGAAGCGTGTCAATTATACGCACACAGCCGGGTACAATATGGCATGTGTTTTAAAACGTTGCTTGAGGGTGATGTATGCGTGCAGATGTGAATTGTGAGTATTAATGCATGGTTGTAAGCATTGATTGCGTGGTACCATCATAGCTGTGCCTGATTGCATCATTGAAAAGTTAATGTACCCCGTTTATAAGTATGCCGACTTGTGTGGTGTGCTAACGCAACAAATTGGGGTTGATTGTGTGCCTCTGCAGTGTGTGTGTTGCTCGGCGATGCAACAAACACTTCATCATTACTGGCTGATAGTTCCAGTGTGAGCAAAAGCCATCAAGTCTTTATAAACAAGATTTGCATAAAGCCGTGCAGTGCAACATGCCTTCTAGCCCTAGCCGGTAGTCAACCATCCCTCGACAACTTTAAAGCCACAGCCTTGTATACAGCCTCCTTACTTATGACATGGATACGCATGGTTGGTCTTGTGTGCTACTTGTGCTAATGGCCCCGACTGCTATACCATATGCATGCTATATGTTTTTACAATCGCACACCATAAGTTATCGTCCGTCTTGATTGTGCATACAAGCATCCTCCCCATTGAAGATGCACCTTGAAACTCTTATCATGAGCGTAGCTAAGTGTCCATACCCGCATAGAGGTTATGGTTGTTGCTGCTGATCAAAAGATGCCTTGCTGAGCCACGTACCCGTAGGGGACTATTCCTAATTGTTGATCTTGCAGAGAGACTGGCCTGCTTGCATTTCACACAAAATAGGCGATTGCGCGCATTGCTATACCAACGAGTGCAGGCCTTCTTCAGCACTTGCGAACAGAAACCCAACTGCCATGTATTGCTAGGTACAACCCACCATGGTGGTGGTTATAAACTAGGTGCTACGTTAAAGTGGCTCTACCTAGTGTGATTACTTACAGTGTTCACCCATACTGCAGCGACCGCAACTGACCTAGGCTGTCGCCTGTCGCACTACTACCTCAATATGCGCTCCCAAGCCAATGCAACCAGCAGCCCGCTTGCGATCCAAACTAGCCCGGCGTACATCATCAACTCTGCGAACCAGTAGAGTCGGTTCTCCGCACACCATGTTGCACTGACATAAAGTTCTGCACAGACACATACCTTTTGTTAGTTTGATGGGAAGCAACCTGTGGCTCTCCTGAGTCACAAGCTCAGTGGGCTCATCAACAATGCGTGAAGAGCTAGATAGTAGGACCTCTTTCGGTTCAGGCTCTTTTGGTTCAGGATCTTTCAGCTCGATAGCGACCACAACGACATTCTTTTCTTTCTCCTGCTCTTTCACCTGTTTGGCACTACTACTACTACTACTACTACTACTACCAGTGTTAGGTGCATCCATTACGAGTGAGCCTTTCGCCCCTTGCTCCAGACCCTTCAATTCGTCACCAACGTCGTGTAAGGTGAGATCGGTGCCATGCGTGGGGCTTTCTGTCAGTGTGGCCGGGGTGCGTTCTGTTGGTCTCGAACGATCAATGGCACCTTTGCTGGTGGTAGCAGCAATGGTGGTACCATTGGTGGCAGCACTGGTAGCAGTGGTCGCGCTCATTGCTTTCTGTACACCATCGTCTGCAACATCGGCCATCTCCTGCAACTCATCAGCACTCTCACGCGTGGCACTGGCAGCACTATCCGCTGCATCGCTGGCTTCCGCAACCTCCTTTATATCGTCCGACAATGCGCCCACCAAGTCTTCTGCCATCGCATCGCCGTGTACTTGCGCAAGCTCCTCCACGGCATCAGCTTCTTCCGACTTCTTCCGGTCCCTGGCGTCGACAGCAGACCTCCCGAGCTCATCAGTCAACTCCTCAGCAACCGGCGTCTGCGGCGCTTCCTCCACGAAAGACTTGTACTCCAGCTCTAGCCTGACCTGACCTTTTGTCAAAACAGCCTGACCGGAAGGAAGCTTCTTTTGGAGGGGGAACCACATGTCTGCCACCACGCCTTCTTCCAAGTCCTTGATTTCAACCTGCCAATGTATACTTGTAACAACAAGCCCAACCAATAAACAACGGCACACACTTGCGGGAAGAGGGCATGTCTTACCTCTAAAAAGCCAATGTTCAGATTAAGAGAAGCGGCGTCGCGGATGCGAATGGTCAGCATTTGTTCACGTGGGTCCTCCACCAAGAAACTGAAGCTTTGGTTCCAGACTGCAGAGGAAGAGTTTGCTGGCACGAACGAAGTATCCGTGTTGCGCTTGCTTTGGCGCACTTGCGTGCCCAGCGACAAAACGCAGTAAGGATCACTGCGGCCCCATCCTGCAGACTGGCGGGTCAGCAAGCAGCATGGCAGAATGTCACAAGCTTTGCAGCAAACCGCATTGGTCATGTCGCCATGTCGCCATGTAGTACAACATACTACTAGGGAACTTACTGAGAAAACGCACGGTTGGGAGACCGCGCGCCTCTCGCAGGGTGACAGACAGCTCTCCAACAAAAGAGTCATGTGCTGGAGGTGGCATGGCACTGAGCTGCTTGCCTCCATTCGCAACCATGGCAGCTGCAACAGCAGATTCTGTGGGCTTGATGTCAAATCGAATGCACTTAGGAAAAATGAACATGGCCGGCAGGTCTTCCGTCAACAACTTCGAGAGAAAACTGTCAACAATGGTGTACAAGTCAGCCAGGAACATGCCATGCTTGCACTGGAGGTGGCAAGTAGCTCACCTCGAGATGAATGGGATGGACATCAGGTTGACTCGGCCGAATGGCGCAAGCTTGATGCTTATCTTGGGTGGTGACACGAATGCAAGACTTACATTGGATACCCAAGGTGATACTGGAGAGAGGCGCAGTCTAACCCACAGCTGTAAAAATACAATATCATGTCAACTAAAACGATTACATCAAGCATTACTCTACGCACTAGTACACGCATCCCATTGACTAAAGCCTCCAATCAACTCCTGGCTTGATACTTGCAGCTGCAACAGTGCACATGCTCTTGCCTGGCCTGTTTATGTTGGGCAATAACAGTACCTGAGCGTCCACATCCAGATCGTAGACGTCAATTGGTATGTCCCCATGCAAAGCCTTCAACTTGGGGTGGGCCAACTTGACTGTGACAGATGCCTTTGCACCTCCGGTGTACCGCAGATCAAGATGGTACCTGCAGTTGACGCAACTCAGTTGCGCCTGCCTGCCTAGATATTGCGTGTCATGTTGCTGTTAGTCATGCACCAGAACGTACTGCAGGTCATTTGCTTGGCGGCTGGATTTGCGCTGCATGTTGCGAAAGGTAGCGCTCTCTGCAGCAAGTGTGAATCCCGCTATGACCACGCGGCGCACGTAGGCTGGAGTGCTTAGGGAATCAATAGCCGGCTGCAAGATGTCCACAAGCCATCGCTCCAAGTTTCTTTGATAAACATACCACACCTATGCACAACACGCGCTTTGTAACTTTGGGGATGCGATGAGGACTTAAGTCGTGTTCCAACAAACCCAATACAGAACAGCAGTTACTCTATGTGGCAACAGCTCCTAATGGTTACCCATTGACAGTGCATGCTATGGAGGCATAAGATGCACTGCTTACGATAGAAGAACTGGCATACCTACCTTCCGCAGCACCATGTTGACCCATTCGACGCTCTCACTCTCTTCATGAACTGCGGAAGGCGGCAACGATATCAGCGCACGACCATTCCTCAAATATGGCGGTGCACCAGCAGAAGAGACACTGCGCCTGAGGCCCATGTCATTGTACAATGCGGGGGGCATTGGCTCGTCGTCATAGCGAGACATCACCCATCTCAACAGCGCTGCAATGCACAGAGCAGCGGTTGCACCAAGGCCAGCCCACAGCAACTCCCTGCATTGCAACATGCAATCAGGACACAACAATGTGGCATGCATAGCACAGACCTGAATTGCCAGGCAAGCCCTGATATGACATCGTGACTACCACTGTGACAGCATGTAGATTGCAACTTGATACCGTGCGACATATGTACCACCTGACTTTCGACATGCATATTAAGAAGTGCAGACAACAGCAATGCATGCACTGACTGATGTACAAATCTGGAGGATAAACGTAAATGGTTTTATGTACATGTTGCCGAATACTGTTGACAGCGAGACACCCAGCAAGACAATGCTGTGTGTAGATGCTGTTGGATGCGACAACAGACAGCGCTTATGTACAGACTGCTAGCACACCGCACACGTAAGGCACGGCTATGACCTCGCTGACAACACCTAACTGGACATTCTCTGCGTGTAAGCACACCGACTGAACGGCATGCATGGGTATATTGCAGCACAAGATGTTGCCGTCATAGCTGGTTAAGCGCAATGCAGGCCAACAACATGCAAGAAAGCATGCAAGACCATGGAGGGCATACAACTCACAGCGTAGCACCTTGCGGACGGCGACAACGCAGCCGTTAGCAGCGAGGCCTGCTTCCAAAGCCGGAGCACCGTCTTCTGGGGCGCACCGGCCCATGGTGCAGCTGCGGGCCATGTAATCGGCCATGTCACAGGCCACGCTGCACCGGTGGCGGCAGCAACGACAGCTGGCGCCGATTTCCGGGCAAGCTTTGGGCGTTTGCGTGTGTGCGTGTGTGCGAGTTTGCGTGTGTGGCAAGAGAAGATGGCTTGTGAAAGAAGGCACTTGCTTTGTGCTAGTGTCATTGCTACGTACTAATCAACCACCAACAAGTACACAACTACTCTATTTCGGCGAGAAAAATAGCCATTGCCGCAACCAGCAAGACGGAGGAGCAGCGCCGCCGCCGCCGCCGCCGCAGTAGGCCCACAGACGGCCTGTTGTGGGCCTACACAGCAGGCCGCTACCAGGCTTCAACCCTGTCCCAAGCCTGAAGTCTGAAGAAGCGCGGAACCAATCCAGTTCCCCCGACCCATTCACCACTGCGAGAATTCACAGGTACCGTCATAGCCGTTCGAGCCGCGTCCCATAATGCAGGACGCGTATTTAGCGAACAGTGTTCGAGAAGTCGCTGTGCAACATAAATGAACCCTTTTCATGTAAGCAACAACAACACTTTCGCGCCGGACAGTCCATGTAGTGCATGGTGCAGTCTTGATGGGATGATCACTGTGAAGTCAGCATTGGTTGTCAACAGTATGCCACACTGTTGAGAATCAATGGTGTGTAGGGTAAAAGAGTTGGCAACTCTTTTACCATACACAACTGTCGCCACTCCACGTGCGCACAGCAGCCCCTGTGGGCAGATGCTTATGCGTGAATTGCATGCTTGCATGACCAGTGGGATGCTACAGGTAGTGAGCTAGGTCAAGGAGCTGAATAGCCCGGTGTTCAATTGCACATGCAATGCGGAACGTCGCGTTGATGGCTTGCTGTGTGCTGCTGTGGTGATACCTAGGCTTGATGCTATGCATGGGCTATTGTATTCCGCATTATCTATACACTCTCAACGTAAACACAACATACCATATTTGATTGTTGACTTCAGTTCAATGTTTGTGTTTGCTCAATGCCGCATAGGCACAGGCAGATGTAACTGCTCAACTCAGCAGTGCTAAGACATGCGTGACGAACCTAAGTGTATCCAGATATAAGGAAAAGTAAGCGTGTTATGTCAAGGAATGCATGGCACGGGATGCTTCATGGCAGTTGAGCATAGCCATGCACTGTGACTTTGTGTCCAAGGACTGACCACGATGACCTGCACTGGCTGCAATGGTGAAAGCAGGCGCCACAAATCGAGGCCTTCTCAAACAAGTGGGCCAAATTGCCTATGATCAATCCTTGGATGACGCAATTTTCATCAACAACAAGTGGTGCATGATGACCAAGTTTACGATTCTTTACATTGTTGCCGATGCAGCGATGACCCCACCGCTGATCTCTTGATGCAGCTGCTCCCGTCTCCAAACTCCATGCCCGCTCCAACCAACCACTTACTGTGCGCCTACCATGGTTGGCCAATCTCCGCTGGCAGGTTCAGTGAGTTACCATGTTTGGTGACGGTAACACATCAAGCAAGTGAGCACCATCGCCAAGAATGTCATGGTTGACATCGCCATAAACCTGCTCATGCAGCTCCTTGCGTTGTTGACAACCTCCAATGCAATGCGCTCGCCTAGTGCTAACCTACAGTCGTTGATTCGGCCACAAAACTGCTTCGCGCTGTTGACGACATATATAAACAGAGCAGCGCCTGGCCTGCCGCTCTGCAGCAGGGTCCACTATCTGTGGACAACAGTAGAAGGTCAAATAATCATCCCCACAGCATACTACGTGATGACCTAAAGATACTTATTGAGCTGGATCGGAGCTTACAAGCAATGGTTCACTCAGACAAGTCCTGCAACCGTACGAGCAGCGGCAGAAGCTTGGCTTTGGTAATGGTTGTCCTTTCATCCAGAACAATCAACTCACCACGCAAATACATACAATTGAAGATCTCTAAGGCCGGTGTGCAGAGTGACCTGTGCAATGTGATTTAGGCCCGACGACGACGACGACGACGACAAAGTTAACTCTTGCTCTGTTTGTTCTTAAAATACAGCCGCTTGTCCATAGCACACCTGATGGGCCAACCGCAACATGAAATTCCTGAACCTGATCTCCTTGCCACCAGCGGGACAGAGCAATAGCTGGCTTTTTGCACATGAAACTTGCACGCTACCCGCAGCGGCCTGCACTGGGATGGCCTGGAGAGCTTTGCACCTGCACCAGCAACCGAGACTTAGCTAGTTACTAGCAACACAAAATGATACACCACATGTATACACCGTCCATGTACACACAGGCAATGTTCAACATATAGCACAATACTGTCAATATGCACTGACTGTACAGAGACCATGTGTAATACAACGTAGTGTACCACACACATACAAACATTGTCTTTGTGTACACAAACAGCGTGAGCACGTGGCGTGTACATCATACACCAGTTTTATGTGCAGGCACATCCTAGCTTGTGCAAGACACCATCCGGCGGTTCTAGCCAAGTTTGTTCATACTTACCGTTAAAGGATGACGTCTACTGACAAACTCCACCAGGCGGCTGCAAATGGCCCAATATCAGACTGCTGCTGCTTGTGCACCAAAACAAATTCAGAACCAGTGGCTAATTGAGAGTAAAAGTGCCTACATGAGTCTGAGCAACAGCTGTGCAAAGAACGAGTTATGCTTGAACATCGACATATACTGCCTTGGTAGCAATGCAATCGAGCTGTCCAACATACTAACCTGCTTCACAAGACAGTTGACGGCGGCCGCTCTTTCACCCAAGGACATCATCTAACGCAAACAGTAAAGGTCAGTAATAAATCAACTTGGAACTCAGAATGGCACAACAGCGCAGCATGTATATAGGCACAGCTGGTCAGTGCCTGATCAACTCCATGGTCTGGAGGACACATTGGGAATTCATGTGTAAAGGACGACAGAACGGGTGCCAGAGGTTGGAATGTACACAAACGGGTTCAATTTTGGGTCAAGGATAAAAGCCGGATGTCGTCATCAAAGCGAAATTGAGGTGGCATTGGGTGCGGCAACTCTGAGCTGGAACCAGTTGCGATGCCGGAAGGATCACAAGCACCATCAATCATGCCCCCAAACACAAGAACTGTCGTCCCATCTTCGTTGACGGCACCTCCATGGAAAGACCTAGGCACTGGCTTGTCACCAAACAACACCACCTCCCGCCACTGCACATTGGGTGCATGAGGATCAATGACCCAGACATCATTCTTGCGAGCTCTGTTGGAGTCTTCGCCTCCAAACAACAAGGCCCTGCCCCCCAATATAGGCACAGTCACATGTCCAGCGCGCCCGGTGGGAGACACCTGACTGTTCAATTGTGTCCAGCGAGGCGGGTCTGCCTCAAGATCTAGCAGCCATGTATCTCCCACCACCTCGAAAGACTGATCCCGACCACCGAACATAAGAAGCTTACCACTGCCCACCCATGTCAGTGTGTGACCTGAACGTCCTGTAGGAGCTCCCACTGATGGAGTTTCCTCCCAGGAGAGTTCTTCAACGCTTCTGCTGAGATCCAATACCCACAAGTCCGACAGCCGATTGCCCACAGAATCTATGCCTCCATGCACAACGACACGGCTGCCCCCAGCATAGCAAGCGGCTGCTGCACCTCTGGCTGGAGGGAATACACTTGCTTGCAGCTGTTTCCAGCAAGGCTCTTCCCGAGCCAGGTCGAGCGCCCACGTGTCACTCATGCGCGCTCCTGTGTCCATGATGCCGCCATAAACAACCACGCAACTTCCAACAGTAGCGCACGAATGTGTGAACCGCCCAGGTGGCTGATTGGGCAACTGCAGTCGACGCCAGGTACAAGTTGGCTTTGCCGAAACCCATTCGATGCAAGCAGTCCAAGTATCATTCAGGTGGCGGCCTGCACAACACATACTGCATGAAACAGGTATGCAACAAGCTGTTTGCATGCTGATAGCAACCCAACCATTGCTGCAGCATACAATTGCATGCCTACTTAGCAACGCGCAAACAAAGGAGCATGCCTCTATACTCACCTCCGTCGCAACCGCCTCCAAACACAACAAACTTGCCAGCGGCCCAACTACATATATGCGAAGCACGAGCCTGCGGGCTAGCTTCGCCACCTCCAGCTCCCCGCTGCACAGACCCAAGCTCGTGCCAGGTGGCAGCCTCCAATGTGTGGGCTTCTCGGTACACCTGCCGCCAGCTGCGTCCATTGCCACCCTCAAGCTGCAGATCTCTGCGGCAGAGGAATTGCCATAGGTCCTCTCGCTCAACAAGCTCGCGGTTGCGGCGGCAGGTTGCAGCAAGCTGGCAAAGATCACGGGCAGACAGCCGCTGAAGCACCTGCATGAGATGATCACTCCCAAACTGGCTGTATGGCAAGCCATCTGCCTTCTCCTGCCGCTCTGTATTGTCCTCCAAAGACATTCCAAAAACAACCCCGTGCTTGATTGTCTTGATGGCATCCTCAAACCTGACCTCAACATCTGTTTCACCAAGTGCACGTGCTGCAGCAAACATTTGTTGGAGCAGTTTCTCCAGACGCTGAAGTGCACATATGAGACTGCCGTCAGACACCTTGCACAGCTGCAACACCTGCGCAACTTAAGGGTTGGCCTTTTGCACGACCAACCTATCGCAGCAACGGAACAAGTGCTGTGCTGAAAAACAGCACAACAATACCTCTGAGAACTTGGCCCCTCTAGCCCAAGCATACACCGCCTCCACGAAGTCAGTCCGAAAAGAGTTTGCATACTTGTCTACATCCAACTCCACCTTGCATTCAGTAGCCACCTGCAATACAAACACCACTGGGTTGGCCAGGGAAGATTGTCAAATGACAATGCCGAAACGCTCACACTCATACTGACAGTAATGTGACATCAGATTCAAAATGGTCTCCACATGCATCCAATGACAACGCCTACCCAATAGCTGTTCTAAGTTGCTATGGAGTGCCTATGCATATGTTAACTTACCTTCCCCACTCGCAGCGCAGTGTCCTGCAACACGCCAAGTGCTTCAACAAGCGGCTCTGTAAGCGTGGCAGCTTCGGAGTTAACCTTCTCCGACCAAACAAAACATGAGCACAGCGCCGCTGTCTCCTCGGGGGTGAGCTCATTGAATGCTCCATTGCATATCATCTCGGTCAGAACCAACTCATCCGCGCAGGAGATCTCAGAAGCTACACGACCCTTGACCTGCATATTCAACAGATCACAAGATTAACAATGAGTGCATCTTCAATCAGCAGTGACCAATAGAAGCGGCTTCGATCCAACTTCACTGGGCGCTGCTGATAGAGATGGCAACTTCATCACAAAGACTGATCTGCAACCTCCAACGCCTCTACAATCCAATAGCTACGATAGCTACCAAGCTACCCACCTGTACAACTCCAGCTTCATCAATGTAGCCTAATCGCTTTAACAATTGCCGCTTTGCGTTCAACTCAGATATTAACACCATGGAGCAAGCAGATTTTTCTTCCAGTTTCAGATGTTGTATCTCCACTGCCAGCTGGGCCTTCTGTGTAATAAGCTGAAGGGAGTCAGCTGCGTCTGCCCGCTTCATCTGTGGATGCTTGCGCAGCATGCCTTCCAGCGTTTCAATGCGTTGAGCAAGCTTTTTGTTGGCGTTGCTGTCAACCTGCTGGGGTTGTGTGACATCTTCAGTTCCTGATACAATGCTACTTGTGCACAGCATACATACCACTTTCCCGACCAGCGACAACAATGCTTGCACGCCAGCTTTGCGGTCGAGCTTATGTCATGCTTAACAACACGACACCATTGCAGTCGTCGTCCAGTCACGCTTACCTGTTGCCTCAACTCTGCACGCAGCTCAGATAGTTGTCGCCGAAGCGAATAGAAGTCTTCCAACTCTGTTTCACCTTCAATCTCAATCGCTGCCCGCTTGGCCTCCAGATCCTCCACCTTTCTCTATAGCAAAGTTGTGAGACTCGGTACAGCATGCGCACAAGCACGGACAGCAGCACACCAGCATACCCTAAGATGCGGAAGAGACCTGTCGGTCTGAAACTGCTTATAGCTGTTCCGCAGTAGACACTCAGGCAAAGCGTCTTCCATGCGCAGCATGTTGAGAAGGGTTGAGTACGACAGGTGCAAGCTGGAGTCAAGCGTGTCAGTTCGGCCCTTCAACATGCCCTTTGCCACGCTGGGCTCCATCCGCTCATCCACCATGAGAATGACAACCCCTCTGTCATCCAAACCCCTTCGACCTGCCCTTCCACTCATCTGTTTGACAAACACACAAGTACAAATTCGAACATTATGATAGGGTGGGAGGTGCAATAGGGTTGGCACATGACAACATGTGTGGTACAAGTGTACCTGAATGTACTCGCCGGATGATATCCAGTGAAAGTCCTCGCCATCAAATTTGCGTACGGAGGTGAAGATGACAGTCTTAGCCGGCATATTGAGGCCGATGCTGCAAGTCTCGGTGGCAAAAAGAACCTTCAACAAGCCTTGCTGCAATGTGCATGCAACTCAGTGTTGAGCTTTGCTCGCTGCTTGACGATGCAACAATGATGCAGCGCACAGACATGAGATGCCACCACCAATACCTGGAACAATATCTCAATGACCTCTTTGATGATAGGCAACAACCCGGAATAATGCACGCCGATGCCGCGCCTCAAGAGAGGCAGAATTGCTGTCACCTGCATGTATCAGATACACAAGGTCAACTGGCTACTTCCTGCTCTGTGCTCTGGCAACTCAGGTATTTTGATCTCAGGTCACATGACGACATGCTGACCGCCACATACAGCACAACATTCTTGTATTGCACCACACAAGTTGCATCTATTGGGCACAGCACCTGCGGCAATCGCTTGTCATCATCGCTGAGGGACTTTATCGCATTGTTGCACATGCCTTCCACCAATATTCTCTCCTCGTCATCATTGAGATCGAGGTCAGCCATCTGAAGGGCATGAGCCTCGCACTGACGCTTGCTGAAGCTAAACACAATGCAGGGATCACAGTGCTTGGCCATGACCATGCGCACGAGCTTGTAGATGTCACTAGGACCGCTGATAGACTTCTTGTTCGCATCAGCCTGCATGGTCACCAAACATCACCCGAGCGTTGACTGACATATCTGGACATGGGTGCCACTACCAGAGGCGAACGCAACAAACTGTACATACTGAACTGCATAAACCAGTGGACACCATCATAAACTAAACAAATACAGTGCATGAACATCAGGAAGCACTAAGTACTCACGTTTGAGTGCAAAGAATGCAAATGAACTTCCAAGCCAGGCTTCATACCTGAGTTGCTGCCGACAGCATGTCCATGGCCTTCTGAAAGTGGTCCTGCCTGAACTTGGACTTCTCATCCACGACAAGGAATATCCCATCTCCGCCAGCCGGAAAGATGAAGTGCTGTGAAAGAAGAGGTGGTGGCGCATCTACAACTTGACGATGCATACCAGTGGTTCCAACATCGTGCCTCTTACAAGGCGTACCTTGACCTAAACGGGGCATGCTGGTGTTTTACCTGCAAAGGGGTAGGTCTGAAGTCCGTATATACAATATGGCACGGTTGCTTATGGATCTTGGTGACCCAATCCGCAAACTCCTTCGCATTTGGCACGGTAGCAGAAAGGAACACGAGACGCGCGTTGTTCGGGACCAACAACATACACTCCTCCAAGAAACCACCACGCTCTTTGTCACGCATGTAGTCAAGCTGACCCAGCAACACATGAACATGTTAAAAACAAAACCAAAGCTAACATTGTGTGCACCTTGCTGGAGCGTACAAGCAGTGACGATATCATGCTCCAAAGCCTATGGCAATGGCAAATCCGCAGCGATCATGTTTGTGCCTATATGGACGACACTCCTTCACGCAATGCAATGCCACCAGTAATTACCTCGTCAAAGATGATCCAAGCAACTTCTCTAATGACTTCTGAGCCGCGGTACAGCATGGTCCTTAAGTTCTCGGAGGTCATAACCAAAACAGATGCATTGGGACTTTTTGTGACATCTCCAGTCATACAACCCACGTCTGAAAACTCTTCACACAGCTCTCTGCACAATTAACCGTCATTACAAAGATTGACAACTAGGCAGCCTGGCCTGATTTGCCCATAAACCTGGATCTAACGTACCTGTACTTCCGGTGTGACGAAGCTGTTGTTGGTGATGTGTAGATGCATCTTTGGTTGTCGCGCAGTGACATGGCAATGGCATACTCGGCAACAACAGTCTTCCCCGTACGCGTAGGGGCTGACACAAGCACGCTCTCGCCCTTTTCTAGACATGATATGGCCGTGGCCTGACACAAAAATCAAGAGAGAGCAGTAATGAAACCAGCAGTCCCCACTCAACAACAACCTTCCCATATCTGTTGGAAATGTGTACTTGAGTTTTTAACAATGACATGCATGTGCTGGTAAACATGCATTGCGAAAGGTGAAGACAACCCCCATGAGATCAGCTTTACGTTCATCTCAATCAACTAGCACAAAGACAACCACATACCTGAAATGGGTCGAGTGTGAAAGGGTAGGTTTTGGCAGGTTTGAGCGGGATGGGTTTATCAGCAGCAGCTACAAAACCCTCCGGATATGAAACCTAAACACCACAGACAGTGTCACGGCGTATGCACGGTACGCGCACGCGAGTAAGTGCATAACGCACAGTGCATGTCATGCATGCATTGACCGTTACTGTATGCCAGGCATACAGGACAATCTCTGTGATTACACCATCGTGGACAACTAAAGGCTTACTTGATGCAAGCATGTCTTCAATCCTTCGCTCACCGGCGCCACCTGCTGATCAAGAGCTCCAGCCTGGTCCTCAACCTGCAAGCGCTTGGCTCTGCCTCCGTTGACTTCAGCAGCAACCTCCGCTGGAAAAGCACCGTTACCCGCGACCGTCTCAGCGTGCGCCCTTTTCATCCCTCGTGTAGGGGTACTCCTCCCACTGCCTCCGTCACCCTCTAGGACCGTCGCCGCCGCCACCACCGCCGCCGCCTCGGCTGCTGCAAGTGAACAACTGTGATGAGGCCATCTTGCAGCAAGTGAGCCGGAGGGGTTGTCGCTGCCGGTGCCCTCGTACAGGCCGCCAGATGGGCGGCGTTCATGAATCACCCACATTCGAATGATATGCCAATATGCCGATATGCCGGCTCTGCCTTTGCGATCATCGCACTGGATAGAGGGTGGTGAGCACAAGTAGAACTTCTGTAGTGCCCACAAAAGAAGCAAAAGCACATTCCGCTATTCTGTCAAGACACCCCATTCATACATAGAGTCAATTAGCAGTTTCAAGCGTTATCTTATCACGATGTACATTATATTCCCTAAACAATGAACATTGCAGAATTTGTATGACCACTTGCAACTTGACATATAACTACATGTGAATCACTGCATCATGATCGTTTGGGCGTTGTAATGATGAAGTTAAACAAATGCTTAACAATGCTGCACGCCACCTGCCCGAAAATGTAGCTGTTGTAATATACTCATTGTTAATTCTATTTGATATTAAGAATGACGGTGTTCGTTATGATAAAACAGCCATCCGTATTTGATTCTGAAAGAGCTGATTATACACACGTAATGGTTGTTATTACCAACCTCATACTTACATAGGCATTCCAGTATGACATGTATAACGTCGATGGCATAGCAACGTTTTTAATTAAGGGCATGGCGCGAGCGATACTTTACAGATGTATTGCCCGGCGCTAAGTTTTAGCCATCAACGCTGGAGGCATTAACTTGATGCACAATAAATGGTAATAGTAACACATCAATTGAATGCATCAAGGCAGCTCAAAGGGTTTTGCACCTATTATCATACCTGCATTTTTGTTTTTATGAGTGTGTATGACATCCGTGTGCCAAAGAGCTGGAAGCAAGCATCCTCCCACACATTCAAGCGCCCTCTTGGCTTGAAGGTGCAGCTTCCAGGTTGATGTTCACTTTAATGAGTGACCTGGTAGTCAGAGCCTTGATTATTTGAGTCCGGTAGCTACATAGTTCATGTGCCACAAATCCTCCGATCACGTACGCGGGCGGCTCCCTTCAAAACTCTTTTGTATTGCACAAGGTTCAAACACCTTAATCATGATTTCAAGAAAGGCATGATGCCTGTACCTCCATACCTAGTGGCGTCAAGTAGCTGTAATTTTAAAGACAACCTTGAAAGATATGACATCGTTTGCGGTGCGTCATGTTAAGCATGCATGGATGGCAGACAGGCAGACTGGTAACCTGACAATCTGGTTGTTGCAAGTATGAGCTATACTGTGATCGCTCCTCTACATCTAAATCAATGTGTCTGGTCCTCTACGTTATGCAGATAGAGCACCACAACCCACAAGGCAGTGTAACGTTTCGCTCTGGCAGCCCCAAGCGAGGATGCAACTACAATGGCTCATACAGCGGCATCCAATCACCTTGATGATTTGCAGCTGAAAGTGTGCTTGCATATAACCTTGCTGTGCAAGCTTGAGCTGCGGACTTTGTATTGAAGTAGCGCTTTTGCAAGGTATAATGGGAGGTGACCATTGTCGTTTGGATACAGTTGAATATCGTGTGTGTAAAATTGTATAAACAACATGTGCTTGTTATTAGTACACGAGTTCCGGTTTAAAGAGTGATAACATTTTATGAACGCGATGTTGGAGAACAATAAGCATACCGTGCGCATTATATGCTTGCAGAATGACGTATGATGTTGACAGCCATCCATTGGGCACGATAGCAACAGACAAGTGAACTGTTCCATGTATACCATAAGGGAGTATGTAGCATTGCATACAAGGCCATTCTTAACACATGCACGACAACTTGAAGCATAAGTTTTTCAAGTATACAAAGGCGCCAGAGTAAGGTTTATAGCAGCATGTTCTCACGCGCCAATCTGTAATGTAATGGTTGCATGTTCTCAATCCACATCACACGTGTGCACTTCTGGATACTACTGACAAGCTTTTGCCTTCTTTCCTTGAACATCATGCGCTGCATATGTCAATGAACGCGTATATGTCAGAGATAGACGCATATTGTCATAGGACAATAACACGCATAGCCCAAGTGTGCATACCTACCTACACAAACACATCCACAACATCGTTGGACTAGAATTGACACACCAAGCTTGCTATTGCTACACCCAAACCTAGCGCAACACGCACATCACAGTACAGCAATGGACGTTACGGCACATCGGGCAACTCGCCACCTGCCATAGTTGATGAGGCCAGCTCCACTGTCAAGTTAAAGGCTCTGTAAACCAAGCTAGGCATGCACACCCACGCAACACAGCTGCAGCTGTGTAGGCGGTGGCTGGCCTCATAATGCATGCCGAGTACCTTGTCATTGTGACCTTGCCGAGTCACAGCTTTTGCCGGGTGAGCAGTCTGCTGGCGGAGAGTGGTGCAAGTCTTTCTGTACAAAGCTTGGCAGACTAGCAATAGGTGAGCCATATTGCATCAAGCAGTCTGCTCCACGACAGGTGCCGTTCCAGCGGTCTCTGATTTGGCTTTCTCAAGCTCGGGCAGAAGCGATCGCCATGCAGCCGCCATGTCTTTCGTGAGGCGGGCCTGGCTGGCGGCAAAGTCGCGCAAGACTTGGTGCAGGTCCTGGCACATCTCCATGTGGAACCGCGCCATCTCCATGCGCATGCGCTCCACAACCATGTCGTACTGCTCCTTGGCGTTTTGCACCTTCCTTGTGTACTGCTCTCAGATAAAACAGTTTCAGACACGCGTGCATGCAACACATGATATGCATAACATCACAAACTGCGGCGTATTGTTGGAATGCAATGCGTGTAGACGAGCAACAAAAAAATCATACTGCAGACTTCCTCACCTCAACGGCCTCATGTTCAGCCTGCTGTACCCTGTCTTCCCTTCTTGGAACTGCTGCCTGCAGGCGTGCACTGGACAACACAAAGTGAATTGGTTCCATGCAGCGACCTGCACAGCAATGCAACACCAGATGTTTGCAGTGCACACAACAGTCATTGCAGGCATTACACTGCAGCCTTTCTGGACGACAGCTCGATCACCAGGCTTTGATGATTGGTGAATGCAGCTGAGCGCGCTGACAGGACTTGCTGCAACAGGTAAGGAGTCAGATAGCCACACTACTCATGCATGACAAGTGCAGAGCAGCAGCTGGACGCAACATACCTTCACAGCATACACTGTACGTACATACTCTCTCAACGGTTGCTCAAAGTGGAAGGACAGGTCCGAAGCCTGCCGCGCAAACACAATCAGCTGCACGTCCCTATTTGCTGTCCACTGCAGGCTGAATGCTTGCGGACATTCCTTACTTGCTTCTGCAGAGTCTCTGACAAAGCGTGTGCCTTGTCTCCCAGCTGCGTGAATGCATGGCCCACAACGCCACCCTCTACTCCCCCAAGCATCACCGACGCGACCCCAAAGTCACCGAGCGCTTGCTTCAGCTCTGCAACAGAAGCATAACGCATATCTGTGCACTGAAGCTGCAACCCACATGTCATGCAATTGATGGAAACCTTACCTTTGTGCCGTTTCACGAGGCGTTCAGCCTGTCTGCGTGCCTCCGCCAGATGGCCTTCAAGTGCGTTTGCGTAGGCCTTATAGGCCTCGTATTCAGGATCCACGTCACGCTCTGGCCTCTCTTTACCTAAGACTGCCCCGCTTACTGTCTGCTGAACATCCTGCGACACAACAACATTACTTGGCATCTGCCACAACTTGCAGGTTACCATGTTATGCATGGCTTATGCAGGCACTCACCTTGATGAGCTGCAGGAAGTCTCGTGGCTTTTTCTTTAGCGCACCTTCTGTTCTAGCAGTCTCTACCGCCTGGAGAGGTGTGATACGTTAGCTTGTGTATTGACTTCATAATACTTGACTTATACTTACCCACACTTCTTCTGAGGCCTCCAGAAACAGCTGCAAGTCGGTGCTAAGGTATAGCATCGGGTGCTGCACAACTCGATTGACAAAGACATCAAGAGCGCGTCTCCGTTGCTCAATGAACTCTTGACTGAAGCGGAACTTCTCTGCAGAGTGGCACAACAGCATTTGCAACATAAGCAGTGTAAGCAACAACAGGGCACCAAGTTGTGTGCCGCCTCAAGCTTGCCTACTACATTCTTCTCTGGAACTGGCGGGATGATCACGCCCGGATTCTTCTCCACGAGGCGGTCATGCAGCCACACAAAGTCGCTGAAACGGCGTATGACATTGAATTGCGTCCATCGATATTGAGGTAGATTCGTCTGTCAACATGCACAAACCTCAATGTAAACAGTTGCAAGCATGGCCGTACATATATACACTCGCTTCATTTATACACACTGCAACTCTATGTTTGTGCATGTGCAACAAGCAAAAAGGAAGGCAATAGCTGCTTGCACGCCGTGAATTACATGCACAACAGCATGCATTAGGGACAGCTATTACTAGTGTCACGGCACCTTTGTCGTGACGCGGTATGACACATAAGCCTGCACGCCTTCGCCTTGCTTGACAGGATCACTGACGCTAACCTCCAGGTTGCTGTCACTCGGGATGCGAGTGGGAGGGAGCACAGGCCTTGCTGCAGCGGGTGGCGGCTCCGCACTTGCTGTCGGGGGAGATGCAGGCTTCTGCATGACGAATCTGTCACTTATTAGTACAAGCTGACAGGTCACTGTGCCAGGAGATAGTGGTTGAATACCCACGTTTGTCGCCTGCTGAGAAGGTGTTGTGGGTGGCGGGGAGCCTGCGCGCATGAAGATGTCATCCGCCGGCCGATCCGTGGATGCTGGAGGCGGGGATGTTGGCTGCGGTTGAGGCGAGGGGCTCTCCTCCTCATCGCCCAATGAGTGCGTGGGGATGGCCAGAGGATGGGCCATTGCATCCATCGTTGTTTGTTGCGACCTTACAGGCCAATGGGTGTAATAGTAATGTGAGCCGGCTGAAAACGTGTACATGTGATGCAGCGAGGATGAGACACAGTGCATGGTGATAAAGATGTTCTCACATAGGCTATCAGACTTTCTGTTACCATCTCCTGTTACGTCATGTGTGTGGCATCACGGAAAACACAATGCTCAGCTCAATGCTTGACGCAGGCACTGATTCTCGTTGAGGCATATGTGACTATGGTTGCAGTAGCTGAACCACGGTAATTTTGACACGCATGAGTTTTCGCTGTCGCTCAACCAAAATGAGCGAGCTGGCTTCAGGCGGTTGAGACATCACAGGAACGTCATGGCAGGCCAGAAACCGTCCGACCGGGTTGCAGCTGCTATATGACTACTCTGTTTGCTCGGATGAGCTGCGCATACCGTGCTAGCCATACATCATAGCAGTGGCTACACAACTACTATCTGTTGATGGTGCAGCACCCAGAATGACTGTTTGCGCATGGCCTGCCACGCTCTGCCTCAACACACGCAGGCATGACAGGCTCACCTCACAGCGTTCCAAAGGCGCCTCCAGCTAGCGCAATCCGTGCATCAAAACGTTTCGCACAACCACGCTTGTCACTGGCCCACCTTGTCGATCCAACACACAGCCAAATCAACTTAATAAGTCACTAGACATCCAAACCCGCTGCAAGGCAACAACCGCAGCAGCCTCCTCCTCTCGTTAGCAGCTAAGCCACGCGCAGCACCTCCCTTACGCCCACACAAGAATAACCAACGACACCGGCGACACCACCGCCGACACCACCGCCGACACAGGCTACACCAGCGACACTGCCAGCAACAAGCAGGACTTCATGCTTTTAGGGTCAAGTGTCGCCCGCTGCATTGCCGTGTAGTGCAGGCGGTAGCGATGGCAACGGCGATGGCGGCGGCGGTAGCTGTGCAGGCGGTTGCTGCGCCACTTCCAGCAGCGCTTTCGCTGCGGAGCCGGCATCATCATCATACCCGACCAGCGTTGCGGGCGACGAGGCGGCCCTGTAGGACGCTCACAGTGGCGTCTTCGGCTTCACCTTCCGTGTCTGCAGGTTTGTGTGCGTGCATGTTCTAGGGTGTCAGCGTCTGAGGTCGGGCATTGGCGACGCGAAGCCACGTTGTAATTGTTGTAGAGTAACCAAAGTGTTGTTGTCAGGAAGCAGTTCAGGCTGCGTTTTTCAAAATATCGCAGGATTGTAGAAAAGCAGATTGTAACAAAGCAGTTCCTTGCATGCACCTCACAGCTTGGTAGCTGCTGTTAGATGTGGCCTGGCAATGACATTGTTCGTCTCCTGCGCTAACGAACGCCATACCATGCATGTTCTTAAGGAGCCACTCAACTGGTGGTACAACCCAGCATTGCTGCCCTCCCCTGAAGTGGATTATGGCGTAATGCTTGTTGTTACTATTGTCAACAGTTTTGCTTTGTGCACAGAGTCTCGCCCAATAACTTTCCACATTGGAGAGACATCGGTGACAGTGCCATACACGAAACAAGGCGCCGCGCAGCTGAACGAGTCGATATCCAATGTTCTCTCAATGTTTAAGGAGAAGGAGGGCAAACCCCAGCGGAGGCGCCTCGAGAACATGGAGTACAGTTTCAAAGGGGACTTGTCGAATGGTCATGTCTTTTTAGACATCGTCTGCAACCCGAATGCTTATGCCAATGCTTTTGCGGCCAAGGTGCTCATCACCGTGCGAGATGACCGGATCAAGATCACCTCTGAAGGTGCGCTTAGCGCCTTGCAAGCGGACGTTCAACAGTTTTTGGACAGCTAGAGAGTAGTAGCGACCGCATATGCGTATCAGACAGCGTAAGCAAGCGTATATCATGCTATATCGGGCCTGCTGGGCGTGTACTACACTCCGCACATCGATCTATTCATGGCTGTGCTGGTGCTGGTGCTGGTGCTGATGTTGATGCGCAGTGTCATTGTTGCTCACTTCACGTTATCAGGCAGCAGTGTGGATGCTCTGTGCGTCCAGTGCCTCCACTCACAGCGTGCTCTGCACATGCTAGTCAGCAGCAATGCCTCTACCTATGTCACCACTACGCTAAGCTCATGTACATGGTAAATCAAGAAGCAATCAGCTTGTTGGAGACAGCAACGCATCTTGGTGGTTGAACCCCTCCATGGGCGGCAGTCGCTCGCGGGATTTGGGTCTCATCTGCACTTGCTCGTAGTACTTGCTGTTGATATTGCTGTCCTTGTCTTCATCACCCGGCGACAACGGGTCCCCTTCACCTTTTCTCGACGGTGTCCTCCTCATGGACTTCTGCTTGGCTCGTCCAGGACTCATCAAAGCCTCCGCTCCATCCATGCTTCTGGTTGTGGACCGCTGTTGAGTCGAGCTCTGCTTCAACGACTTGATCTCGCGCTTGAGCTCATTGATCTCCTTAATAAGCGCAACGTTCTCCGCCACTATGCGCGTGTTCTCCGTGCGATGCAAGTCCACATCCTTGGAAAGCTTCCGCTTGAGCGCCTCAATGCTTCTCTCAAGGTACTCCCTGCCACAGTTGCCATGTTGGTTACAGTAGCAATTTGTGTAGCATGTGTGAACACTTTGCTGCGTATAGGATAGCTTACCTTTGTCGGGCGTATTCGCGATGGATGTCAGTGTCGGGATCGGCCTTTGGCCTAGCTGCAATGTCGGCAGCATGCCGCTGATACAGCTTCTTGACTGCTTCCGTCAAGGCGGTAGGGTCCAGGATGTGGTCCACAGCTTCCTGCAAGTTGCCAATTGTTGTTGATACCTGTTGCTATGTATTGGCAACCAATTGCCAATACATGCTATGGAGCAGCCTTACCTGCAGGTCATGTTGGAACGCCGTGATGACAGATGTGGCATCAGCAAACTTCCGGCGCAACACCACGGCCTCTTTCTGGACACCATCCAGCTTCATGTGCAGGTCACTGCAAAGGAGCGCAAGTGAGTATACACCCAAGCAGAAAAGTAATGATATGAAACCAAGCATTCATACGTGATGGTGAGGTCAAGGGCGGCATTGGACTTGTGGTAGCGTTCGAGCTCGCCATCCATGGCATGTATGCGGGCACGCATGTCCGCAATCTCTGCTTCGCGAGGCTCAATTTGTCGCTTGAGCTCCTTGATCTTGTAATCCAGCACAAACTTGAATTTCTCAAGCTCCTGGTTCTTCTTCTTCAAGTCATATATTCGTTTCTCCTTGTCGCCAATGGTCTCATCTCGCTCCTTGATCTCCTTCTTCAAGCCGTTGATGTCCTTCTCCAGCCCGGTGATTGTTGCATACAACTCGCTTTTCTGAAGCAATCAAGTGATAATGTTAGCATCCATTCACAAACAGGTGCACCTGCCGTCATCAGGCACTCAACGTGCCTGCTCAAACAGCGCTTTGATCTCCTCTTTCTGGTCCTCAATGTCTTTCTGCAGCGCGTTGAACTTCTTCTTCATGATGCCGTTCTCACCCTTTAACCTCAGCCCTGCCTCCCTCTCTGCCCCAAGCTTCCCCTCATACCTACCACACACACTCCCTCAGCGGACGCATACACACTTGCACAGGACAGCAAAACCAATCAGCATTGCACACAACAGACCTTTCTTTCAGCTCCTCAATCTCCCGGTCAGCGTCCTCTTCAATCTGCTTGCGGGCCTCATCAGCCTCGCGCTGGGCGTCGCGACCCTCCTGCCTCGCGCGATTTAGCGCCAGAGCCTCCTCCTGCAACCGCGCCTCATACTCCTCTGTCAACTCCTGCGCAAGGTACACAAGTGTGTTGATGCTCATCTCCCGTATTACACAGGCAGCCAGTATCACACAAGTAGTCAGTATGCTGCTAGTCATGTTGCAGCATTATGCAGTCAGTGTTGTTGACGTGTACCTGTATGACGCGCTCGTGGGATTCCACAAGCAGGGCGTTTTGTTCCTCCCATCTAGCATCCAGGCTGTCACGCTCGGCTTGCAGCAGGCCGTACCGCTCCATCTCTGCCATCACCTTTCCCTGCACGCGGGGTGAAAACAGCATGTATCAGCTTGCTGGCTTCATCCATGCACACAAGCGTAGTGTAAAGAGCTGATGGGCTTTACTTGGAACTGGGCTTCCAGCGCCGATGAGGCCTCCTTGGACTTCTCCTCAGCACGGCGCATGCGCTCATCCGCCTCCAACTCTGCCTCATTCTTTTCCTGAGGATCATAACAACAATGGTCAGAACTATGCACAATATGCTATGAAGCTAGTGATGATCTATGCATCATCAGACTGGGGTTATGTGCTAGGTTTGTGTCGTACCTGAAGAAGGAGCTCGTACTTCAGCTTAGCGCTGTCAAGCTCATGCGTGAACTTCTCTGTGAGGTCCTTGATGCGCTCGTTCATGTTCAGGTCTTTCAGCCTCAGCTGATACTCGTTCTGCATCGTCAGCTCGTTCACCTGATCAACACAACACAGTCAGCTCAGATACGCATTGATTGTGCGCAGAAGTGTAAAGCTGGATGTTGGCAGGCCTCTTGTTCTTACTTGTGTTTCCAGCTCTTGCATGCGTGCCCGCTTCTCCTCCAAGTCCACTTTGGTCACAAGCACCTCTTCCGCATATGTCTGAAACAAGCACAGTTCTAATGTTACACACAAACGCACAACCCGTCTTGCGTGCGTGCATGTATTACGTGCACACATAACACGCTTACTAGAGTCTCTTTCTCTCTCTTGGCGCTTCGCGCCTCCTTGTCACGCAGGTCGTATATGAACAAGCATCCATCCTCCGACCCGCAGAATAGCATCGACTCATCACAGCTGCGTGTACACCACGTGTCAACCAGGTGAGCATAACGCTAGGTGGTAATATGATTGTTGGCACACGTACCTGATGCGGAGGCGTGTGATGGACGAGGAGGTGCACGGGTGTTCTTGGAACTCGCCGGTGAGTGGGAGTCGGTACGTCCTGAGGCCTCCCTTTTCAGTACCAGCGAAGAGTGCGCGTCCGCTTGTGGATACGGCGAGCTGCGTGAGGACCACGCCGTTGGCGTCGTGCTCCTTGATGAGCTGCGCGGCCTCGTCGAGCTCCTTGAGGGTGCGGTCGGAGCCAACGGCAACGAGGGTGCGACCGTCCGGGGGAGCGGGCAGGGCCGCCGCGTACGCGCAACCCTTCAGGACGTGCTCACGCTCACGCTTGCAGTCGCGCAGACGCCACTCATACACAGCGCCGTCCGCACCCGCCGTCACAAGCCTCGCGTCGTCACTGCTCCACACAACAGACCTCACCTGCACGTGCGCATGTGGGTGTCCGTGTGCGTTTATGTGCGGACATGCATGTGTGTGCACGTGTGCATCAACGCAATTGCATGTGGTAGACACTGTACGACCATCCGTCACTGTAGAGTTGCAAACGGCACGTACCTTGCCGTTGTGCCCACGGAGGTTGCCAACGTTCTCCCCGGTGTAAGTGTTGTATATTTGTACGGTGTTCGAGTTTACAGCAGCAAACAGGTGCCCTCCCGAGCTGAAGCGGCACTCCCGACACGCTTTGATCCCAAACTCCTTGTACCTGCACCCAGCATGTTTACACATCCATGCAGATACGCTCATGCAAACAAGCACAAATACGCATGCAAACAGCAACACGCGCGCACGCACGCACATAGTCACCAACAGGCACGCACACACGTGCAAAATTACAATTTTGCTCATGCGCATGGTCATCTTGCATACCCTCTTATGTCGTCCATGAGCAGGTTCATGAGGCGAAGCTTGTCGGCGAAGCCTACAAGTATGTGCAGGCCCGAGGGGTGGAATGCCACGCTGTGGGCCTCCTCGGGGAAGAACTTCACCATCTCACACGTGCGCTCCAGGTAGTTCCACACGCGCACGCTCTTGTCCGTGCTGCAAGTCACCGCCAACGGCTTCCTTATGCACAAGTCCAAACCCGTCACACCCTGCAACACAACAAACACAACAGTGAGTGTTTCTCTTTGCATGAGCCCACCTGACTGGTAGAAACTATTATTGACGACAATGGCAAACTTGTATAAGCACACAACACGGTTGGCTGAAGGACATTCTATACAGCTTTTAGAACTTACTTGCATGTGGAAGCCATGTTGGAGGGGTTCAAAGCGTGCCTCCTCGTCAGCCTTGAGCATCATGTCCGAGGCGGACAGTGCGAGTGTGAGGAGGTTGCCGCCGCGCGTGGCGGCCACGAGGGTCTCCTCCGAGGGTGACAGCGCCAGGGAACGCACACGCAGGGCCACCTCTGCTGCTGTCAACCCCGAGCCGCCGGGACCCAAACCCGATGGACCCGATATCGATGAACCCGACATCTCCGACACCGGCATGGCTGTGAAGGGAGTGCTAATTATGAGCGGCTGTTGTCAAATGCATTGTGTGTGTGTGTCAGTGTGTGTGCGTACTGGAGGCGGTGGCGCCGGAAGGAGGGAGCACTCGGGCGGTGCGGCCGGGGCGGTAGGCGGGAGAGCCGCCATCGCCGGGGTCGGCACGCTCGAAGACGGTCACACGTCCGCGCTCTCCACCAACAATGAACCCCTGAATTTTGCTCACACAGGTCAGTAACCTGACTGCGCGTGATTGAAGGCATAGCGTGTGCAACACGGTTTCCTCTCCTCACCTTGCTGTACCCGATGATGCACTCAATGGACCTTCCCTCCCATGTGTACGGTATGGTTGTTTTGTACTGTTGGCACACATCGGTTATGCAACCACTATCAGTAACCAGTAGCAGTGGTCAACAACTTACTGCAACGAACATGGAAACAATACAAACCTCGCCGTTTTCCAGCAGCAAGAGCTCGCCGTTGTCAGTAGCCACGACGCAGCGGTCAACATCGGCGGGCAGCCAGGCATGGCAGACATAGTTCTGCATGGACACGCGTTGACCAGTCATCACCAGTTATCAAGAGCTTCACCTTATTCTTTCCGTGTCAGTAACTACTAACATACACACCTGCTGGTCCCGCTTTGTGATGGAGGAAGGGAGGAGCTTAAGTAGGGAGTCTGCTAGGCGGAAGGTCTTGCAGATGCCGTCCCCGACCACACTCAACACCGCCGGATCTTGCGGATGAAACGCCACCTGATAAGAGCCACACCAGTAAGGTCCACAGGCATGACACTAAACATGAGGAATAGTGGTTGGCATGCGTGCGTGGAAGTGGCACTTATTTACGGATAGTTCTGGAAGACATGCCAGTGTTGAAGCGTTCGTCATGGCAACATTCTCCCTTCCTTGCTTCCTTGGGTTACCTGATGGACAGGTGCGGCGTGGTGGTTGGTGGTCTTGAGGGAAGCGGCGACTTTAGCCTTCTCCCACATCCACACGACGAGCGTCCAATCGGGTGCGCCTCCCTGCGCCGCCACGCACCGCGAGTCTGCGCTCCATGCCACTGACACAAACTCCTGCCATCGCACACAAATTGTCAACGCTTGTCGGTATCGAGCATGCTTCTTGTCATGCACACATAAGCGCACATATACATGCGCACATGTGCTTATGCGCACATGTGCTTATATGCGCGCACACATACGCTCACGCATGCACACACATGCATACGCGCAGAAACATGCACGTGCGCACATACCTTGCTGAGTGACTCTGATGTAGTGAGGATCTTCCTTCTCTTCAGCGTGTTCACATCATAGATGCTAACGGTCGCCCTCTCTCCGCCCCTTTCGGCCACCGCCAGGTGCTGAAGGCAACCAGTTCGCAGCATCAGGCAACTTGTTGCCTATTGTTGTTGCTTTAGTTCTGCTCGAAGTGAGTGAGTTTACCTTTCGGGATGGTGAGAGGGAGACTGCAGATATGGATTCCGACTCGGGAGTGCCTTGTATAACTCTTTGGGACCGCGCTTCCACCTGTTCATAAAGGAGTGGCTCAAGCCAAACTGGCTTATATGTATATGGCATGAAAGTCAAAGATGCCTGTATCAGTGCAAATCTAAACCTGGCATATGATTGCAGAGCGGCCTGCAGCGTACACGAGGGTTCCCTCGTCCGCGTAGGCCACGCCATCGCGGAGGTCTCCACGGGCACCGAACACGTGCCTGAGAGTGTGACACTCATTTTTGTGGTATTCTCTGTTGGCCACCAGTACTGTTAATAGTTCGTTGTTGGTGTGATTGCAGCAAAAGCGTGGCTCGGCACTGATAAAACACCATTCCCACACCCTGATGCTGCTGGTGGCCATTGCGCCTTTGTGAGCACTTCTGGTAGTGACTACTGCGCTCTACCAAAAGCGCAACAGTGCCAAATAACACAATGAGACTTTCCATGTCTCATGTCATACACGTATTTCATAATCCCTGCTATCTGCTGCTTATCCTACACATAGACTGTGTCACGACCTATCACATTGAGGCGACCGTGGCATTTTCAAAGTAGAGGGTGATATTAGGGTGTCGTTCGGGTGATATGCCGACCAAGCATTTAGACGCTGAATGTAATCAAGAAGGTGCAATGCTGCTTGCCTGGTGAGCAGTGTGGAGACCGCCATGGAGCTTTGCGCTGCCACCCACTCACTCCTCAGCCATCCCCTCAACTCACACCGAGCAGACCCTCACCGCCAGCCTGCCCTGCCCCGAACTTCCTGCAGTCTTTCTCCTGCTCCTCTCTCTCCTCCTCCTCCTTCTCCTCCTCCTGCGCCACCTGCTCCACCGCCGCTGCCGCCTGCGCCTTGGAGGCCACTCAGCAGCTGCCAAACCCTAACTCAATGGAACGATCGCAATCTGAAAGTAGTCTTTTCTTGGTCATCACGTGACGGCAAGATCTGGATCGGCGCCCAAACCAGGTTTGTTTGGATCAGGGTCACAATTAGGTTTCTGGAAACCCTAACCCTGAGCTCTACTAGGCCTTATGTGGCGGGCAATACGGGCGGCGGCGGCGGCGGCGGCGAAGCAGCAGCAGGAGGAGGTGGAGGACAAGCAGCAGCTGGAGCAGGGAGTAAAGGTGTGAGACGCTGTCGGGCGCGCTGGCGCCGCTGCTGTATTTACGGCTGCTCCTGGTCCCGATCCTGCTGCTGGCGCTGTTGATAGGGCTGGCTCTGGGGCTGAGCCTGGGGGTCGGCCTGTGGCTCTTGGGACGGGGTCTGTGGTGATTAGGCGCAGCTGTCTTAGGCGGTTGACTGTGAGTATTAGGTCTGGCTGCAGCGGACTAGCCGAGCCTCCAGCCGGAGCACGCCGTGAATGGCGAAGTGGGGGGAAGGAGATCCGCGCTGGGTTGTGGCAGAAAGGGCTGACGGCACAAACATCAACGGGTGGCATTGGTATGTCAACGCGCATGTGTGCAACGCCATTCACAGCGGCAATAGTGGCATGTATGTCGGTCATGGGGGTGCATTGTTATCAGGGAGACGGCGCTACAGTTCAACGAGCAGTATTTGCTGCTGTCTCAGCAAGTGCATTGCGCGTCCCTCTGCTTGCATATTTGCTTTGTATAACACGATTGCCGGCAGCTGTCAGGTTATTTTTGTAAGCGATGTCGTACTACACTTGGCAAGTATGTTGTCCTTATGCATGGCGTGTATTGGCATGTAGCGCTGTGCGTGGACATTGTACCCGAGCCACATATCACATTTGAAGTTGAAACACAATGCAAGCTGTCGGTTATTCAATTTACCTTGTTTTAAGCATGCATATGTGGTGCTACCCTCCTAAAATCAGTAGGCAGTGCAACAAGTTACAATTGGTCTTGACTGTACCTACTGCCGCACAGTCACAATACGCCTCCTTCGTTAGCTTGTAGATCAATGTGTGCTCGCATGCTCCTGAGTTGCGGCACACAACAGATTGCGAATGTATTTCGAACAGGAGGTAGCTTGGAACGAACAAGTAGTCAGTGTGCTTCTTGGTGTTTACCATGCTGTTCACGAGCAGAGCAGCTGTTGAAGTACAGTACCAACAGGTTACAACGATTTCATCGCAACATGCACGTGGTGAAAATTGACGTGTTATTGCATAGTCAACTTCATTCTGTATGCGATTTGCTGTCGAGGTCCCCATCAAGTTTCATTAGTAGTGGCAAGCGTTACTTGGGGTGGAAGGTGTACATCTCTTGTTTTTGGGTGGGACTGTTAAGCACTAAACATAGTCAAGCGCAGCCTGGTAATGTGTGTGGTGAAAATTTGCTGCTCTAGGACAGAGAAGAACTGCAAGGAATGGAGCAAGCAGAGACTGCCAGAACTAGTGAAAGGGCTGCGCGCGGTGATGGACCCAAAGGAAGGCTACGCACTCATCACGGGCTTGAAGAGTTTGGACGGTGATGTGCGTACCTGCTGTTATGATTGCCATCAGACTTTTCATTGGGTTGCACAGCACGGACCTGCATGTGCACTCATAAACACTGCATGGTATTCGTCACTGTACCTTCAGCAGCAACATGGAATCTTCTTGCCTTTGCAACAATATCCGTGGCCATGATTGTGTGTTGTGTTCCAATCTGGTAGTATTACAGCAAGTCCTCTGTGCTGTAAGGAACTGTTGGCACAATGCACTTGTGGGCATGTAGCTGGTGGCGGGCTGACCTGACATAGATTTTCTGCAGGTGAGTGTAAACACACGCAAGGGAAACAAAAAGTTCGCTCATTACGATATCACATTGACCTTCAGTTGGGAAGGGCAGTTAGAGCACAGCGACACGGAGTTGGCATCTCTTGTGAAAGGGGAGCTGAAACTTTCAGAGTTCGCTTATGAGAACACGGAAGATGAGTATCAGTTCACGGTGACAGTGGAAGGCAAGGGTGCTGACCAAGACAGGTTGAAAGCTGCAATGGAAAGCGTGCGACCAGCTATGCTTGAAAAGCTTGCAATCTTTGTGGAAGAGTTGCTCACCCTTTAACCCCGAAAGTGGTGGTTTCATTACAAATGCTGGATTTTGCCGAAGTTGCCTCAATCATCTGCAAAAGGTACGAGCACATCAGGCATCAGGTACAGGGAACATGGTAGGTCTGTTGCGGTGCAGGAGGTTGGGACCTCTCTGTGGTAATTGGGGTTTGTAGCAGGGTTAGTAGCTAGTTGCAGGCTCAGTGTGCTGTATTGTAAAGGTGTATGGCTTCACTCGCTGAAGGTTGAAGTTCAAGTTGTGTGTAGTTATCACTGTGGTGGTTGCGGCCGCACACTCCAGCTTGCAGGTGCATGGCTGACTATTCCATATAGCATATTCTCACAGATACATTGCCAGCGGCATCCCCATTGGTTGAGGACACGGTTGCGCAACACATGACAATTACAACAAGTGATAATTGTGCGAAACAAGGGATGACGAGGTCGTGCCACACTGCATGCTGCAGCTACAGGACCAAAAAGCTGCACACTTTCAGTTGCCAATGGCCAAGCATGCAACGTCAAGGAGTGCACTTTGTATTGAGAGTTAAGGTTGTCATGTCTGCACAGAATAAGTGAAGGACTTAGCGTGCATGTAACCTTTGCGCACTCCCAAGCAATGGTGCACTGCTTGGGTATGCAGTGCTTTGCTTGTCACTCTGTGCGCTCTCATTATAGCTTTCGAGTAAACAATACAAGTGATGGTGATAAGCACTGAGCAAATGCATAACTTTTCAAAGACAGAGAGACCGGTGCGTATGAGGGCTTGCAATGTAACAAGCACTAGTGGTGGCGCGCCAGCTGCTCGAGTGCCAAGGGAACTGATGCTGCTGCTGTGCACCTGCAACTGTGAAACTGCGCGACCACACCACAGTTATAACAGCAGCGCACTGATCCAAACTCCTTTTCAGTACAGTGGTGTGCAGTCAGAATGCTTGTGTGCGTTTCCACAGACAAGCGGAGTGACCACGACATGTATGGTAAGCAGTGCTGCCAAGAAGCTGTATGGGGTGTGAGTCAAATCGGTGGTGTCATGTAGATGCGTAACAACAGCACAGAATCGAGTGTGGCATAGTGATGTTTGTAACAAGGCTGGTTGGTACAATTGCCACCATCAAGAGCCAAGTGCGCTTGGCCTGCTGCCTTTGGAAGCAGCACTGGCACTTGCTCTAACCTCGTTTGCTGCAGAAAATTTCAGATGAGAAGTCTTACAAAGCGATTGGTGCCAACAGACTCGACAAGTCAAGGTCTCTAAGTCTGCTGCAGCGCGCGACCTCTACACGCTGCTGTTGCTCGGAGCTCTGCACGAGGCGGAACTCGCGCGCCTGCTCCTCATACGACATCAGAGCGAGTGCATTCTCGACCTCTGCTGTGGCTGCATAAGCATTGCTGGCCAGTCTCTTGCTCGTTGCACCGTACTTCTGCGGCTTTGGTTCGCAGGTCTCTTCTAGCAACACCCACCCGTGCTCCAAACAAGCAAACCTCCTGTGCTTAAACCCAACCGGCAGCTCCTGTATCTGGGCACTGCACATGCAGGCGCATACATACGCACAAATGCACGCATGTGCACACACATATGACGTTTGGTCATGCCATGGCGCTATGTTTTGCAATCATGCACTCGCACAGCATTCAACAGCATACCTGCTTGAAGCTGAGTCTGGTCGCCAAGTATCATCAGCAAGTACACGCTCGGCGTCCATAGCCAATGCTTTAGCGCTGTTCTCCTGAAGGGCAATTGTTTCGGCTGCTTGCGGCCGCAGCATGCTCAAAACTGCAGCTCTCTGCTCCGCTGTTATCAGCTGAGTCAACTCCATCCACTCTGGTGGCTTGCGACGCTGTGCACGGCCTACAGAAATCCCAACGTATTGTTGATGACTCAAAAGGCAGGCAGATGATGTGTGCCATAGCCAAAGGCATCATCGCAAACAGCATTCAGAGCTGGAGTGAATCATTCGGCACCCTGGTTTGTTTGCGCTTACCAAATAGTTCTGATGATGGCGGTAGCAAGTTCATGATGCCAAACGCAGTAAAATCAGGCATGCTTCCTGGCACGATCAGCGTCTGCAGAAGTTTACATAGGCAGATAGGCAACAGAACCCTTGTTCCATGTTGGCGTGCAAGCTTTGAAGCTGCTTACTTGAAATTGCAGGCGTGCAGGGCGTTCAGGAAACGGAACCGGGTGAGGAACCGCTTGTTGGTATGCCAAAGGAAGCTGGGCCTGTTTGCTTTGCCTTGCCTGCAGTTCGCCTGATCTTTGAGCATTATTGCTCGCCGTGCTCGCATGTGAAGGTGTAAAGCTGGTCCTGCGCACGAATGTTGTTGGTTGCAGCGCGACTACGCACACTGTCAAGTTGGGTGGCAGTGCCAACTAAGCACGGCAGAGATTGCATACCTGCTTGCCGACACTCCCGTGGCGTCATGGGCATATGGCAGGGTGCTACCTTTTGGCCATGAGTGCGCGTATGCGCCCATGTTTGAGGGCGCAAAAGCAGGAGGGATTGCACCAGGGCTTGACTGATAGTTCAACTGCATGGGCCTTGCTTGGTTTGTTCTCTGGGCAAGTGGCGTAATACCTCCTCCTGCCAGCTGGCAACCTGAGGTGTTTGCAGCTGGCTGTGCGTGGTGGTTGCTCGGGGTCCTGTTTATACTTCCATATGCAGGCTGGACAGCTGCTAGTGGTTCATCGGCTGTTATCCGAGCCTTTGTTGGCGTTCTTTCGGTGTTGTCATATCCATCAGACATAGGCTGAGACAAGAGCACGGATTCTCCATCCTCGAAAGCACCTCCATTGTCTGCTGTGCCCTGCCCACACAACCACCGTTTCTGAAACACAGAACTACTGCTGCACGCGGAACATAGTGCGCATACGTTGTCTGCAATACCTTGCCAAGGGATCGGGGAAGTACAGGCGCCCTAAACTTGCGCTTTGTCGCCATTAGCTGTCAAAGTGCAAAGCCAGTACGAAACCAACCCAGTGTAACAAATGTAACAACGACGTCTTTACTGCAACTACAGCTTGCTTTCGATGCAGGGGAAGCAGTAGTGTACCTCAGCACCTTGAAGCTGAAGTCTGTTCTAAACAAAGCTGCTGGCAGCTTCCGCGTTTGTGTTGGATGCTTGTCCTGTTGCTGTGTACTAGCTAGCGCTCAAACCTTCGCTCTTTACCCAGCTGTCATGCACATTGCATGTTGAGGACGCAGTGCTGCAGACTCCGAAACGTAGGCGGCTTGCACTGGCCGCTCAGCGTTTTGAGCAGCCGGAGCGTAGAGGTCCATTCATCACAGCTGCCTCGCTTGCCACTCACCGAGGCAACCGGCCTAATAGACACAGTGCGCAGCGACTTCAGTCTAGCCTGGACAAGCCAACCTACATTGACCAAGGCAGCCGGAACCATGAGCCAGCTGACTTGACAGCGTGCGCAGCGTGTAGCGACATGTGGACATGTGCAAACAAAGCTCACTTTGAGCTCACTTGGGAATTGTTCTTGCACTCCCATGCTTCACAAACAGGAAGCATTGTTGCAACTGACCCAACAAGAAACGTCGCGACCAAGCTGCTCTGTTGCACGTTTCTACCAGTCGAGTGCTCAAGCTGAGCTCGTTGGCTCTTGAGGGGTCAGCGCATGCACACTTACGTTCATCCATGCATGAGAACCAATGATGGTGTTCAGGTGGTGAGCCTCTCTAACGTCTCGAGCACAGCGGGCGGCACCCACAGGAATCAACGAGAATGTTGAGTGCCGACACACGGCGCCTGAGAAACTGGAACCCGTCGCAATCCCCCAGCCCTGCCGTCATGGACACGCTGCGCGTCATTGGCAAGGACGCGTGGATGAGCAAGACACTGTGACCGAAAGATTCTGCCTGAAGTTCAACGCAGTCATAACATGCAGGCATAATACACAGGCGTGGATGGATATGGCAGGCGTATATGCATGTATTTAGTGGTAAGATATAACCCACGCACTGTCTTTTCGCCAAGGTTGCATGCGTGGGGTAGTGGCGGCGAGGATGGCGGGACGCTATAGCCGCCAAGTGGGTGCCAGTGGTTCCTCCCGGCAGACCTTTAAGTGAAACAAGGTGGAGGTAGGGACATGCAAGCTTTTTTGGCTCTTCGACTTGGGGCGGGTGACGTTCACAGGCACTGAGGACAAGAAACGGCGGCGGCCGCTCTACATTCCCAAACCGGAACTGAAGCTTCCGAAGCCGGACAAGCCCCTGCAGTCGAACACTGCAGCCATGAAGTATGCAAAGAAGCTGAGGCTCTGGGATACGCCTGGCAAGTGCTGCATGGTTCATCCGAGAGTGACCGCCGCCTAGGACAGCGTACAGCTGGCTGCAGCCTTGGCCATGACGAACATGCATCTCAAGTCCGCCACTTGAACCAAAAAGAGCCCACAAATTCCAAGGCAGAAGGACCCGAAGTCCCGGAAGCCAGCTGCCCGCAGGCGCAATGCGCTAGCTACAAAGCTGGTAGACGATGACTGCGATTCTGATAAGAAGACGGTGGAATGCCCATGTCGTCGGGTCATGTAACTGAAGTACGGAGTGTTGAGCGGAGCGTCCAAGTATTTATGAACCTCTTCGAGCTCATCTGGTTTGCCCATGAGGCGGACCAGCTCTTCCATCCGCGCATCCGTCGCAAAGGACGTGGCAGTGACACTTGCTACACTTCAGCAACGCATCGACGGCTCCGCATGACAAACACTGCGATCTTTAAGCCAACGGAAGGTGCAGAAAACGAACCTCTTTTGGCAAGCTCTCCGCCCAAAGAACAATTGGCCCATCACAACCAACACTACTCGCAGACGTGCACTCCCCGTCGTCCATCTGTGTAGCGGTTTGCGGAGTCAGTTGTGGCACTCTAAAAGCACGCCCCGCTAGATCGCGCGCTCTCCGTTTCTGCAGGAGGCTCTAGCATTTAAGGCGCTGTAATTTCATATGCTTTGTTGCAAGTGCTTGGCGTATGAGCTCTTCCTCCTCTTGTACCCTCCGGATCGAGGCGGCATAATCGGCATCTGTGACATATGCCGATGTGGTAAATGACTATACTGCTTCAACGCCCTGACGCTGCGGTCGGCGCTGGTGTTCTCGAGCGGAGAGGAGGATGGCGTTCACACGTAAGATTTTATTTCACCTAGGGGCATTGCATGCAGCTATGTTAATGTTACTGCTGCGCACACAGGGCGTTCGCATCAACAGGGTGGGTTATTTTCTGACGCCGTGTCAATCCGGGAAGACTTCTCTATTGACGTACATGGCGGTGATTTGTTACGTTATAGGCAAGCCAAGTACGATTGTCCTTATGGATACAATCATGTCGATGCAGGGCCTGACTGATTCGCTAAAAATGCTGCTATTGTTTTAAACCAAACAGTCCATCGGCGTCGTGCAAACTAGCGACCAGAGTCAGTGGAACATATTCCAGGCTGACAAGTGCCGATTGATCGTGGGCAGGTGGTGCTGGTGCTTCTGGGGAGTCATGTGGCTCTCAACAAGTTGCAGCTAGCCGCGGAGAAGCCTATAGTGCTCGCCCTAGACGAGGCCAATGTCTTGATGTCGGGTGATGCTGTAAAAATGCTCGATCGTCTGAAGGTGTTTAAAACCTGGTCCGTAACAACGCGGTGTCGCACCTTTTCCACGTCACCACCACGCCAATAGGTTGCGTCTCATGGCAGCTCCGCAACGATCATCCGTTCAAGGCTATCGTCGCAAGGGATGATGTGATAGCGAGAAACAAAATAGCGGACGTCAAGGAAGTGCGACCATATCAAAATATGTTCACCTCTCCAGATGACGCTAAGACCAGCAACTGGAACACCGCCCAATGCAAGAAGGTAAATTGTCTGTCTTATGTCTTATCGACCGAGTCATCTCAGTGTGTGTCTCACTTTGCCATGCCATGTAGGCCACAAAGATGTACCACGACTTTGCAAGGCGTTCACCACCCGAGCTGCGGCGTCTGTATCCTACCATTCGCTCGAACCTGCAGTTGGAGTCCGTTATAGCCAAAGGGTTATTGCCCCCGGAGAACTAGATCCGGGCTTTCAGCTTGCTGATGCAAATCAGCGTCACCCTGAACAACTTGAGGGGCAACCCCCCGAGAGCGGATTACGTCAACTGCACAAAGATTGCCGAGTTTGTGGCTGCCGAGATAACGTTAAAGAGCCCCACCGCATGGCATAGCCCTCTGAAGGTGGTGCTCTTGGTGAGTCAGAATGGTGTAGAGTGGTACAACCATGTCACAAAGAGATAGTCGTTCTTAGACGAGCGTGGCTTGAATACACGGTATGTGAGTGCCGGCATTGATTGGGTTGATCAGACCTACACGCTGGAGATGCTCGTGGTGATTGTCGCAATGGAATGTGTGTCGCGGAGCGTATCTATCAGCTCGCAGCATCGCGTGATGACGCACATGATCACCAACATGGGAATAGCTCGCCACACTAGCATTATGAAGCAGGCGTCGAGGTTTCAGGGCACTACCATCGACGCCCGCCGCGATTACGGCATCGAAGCTGGCGCCGACATTCTTATCAGCGAACCGGATTATCACGCCGTTCGCAGTCACGACGACGTTGCCAAATTATTAACTTGAAATTACTACTCTGTACCCTAGGGACCAATACCACCGAAGCTATCGTGAATTTCAAAAAAAGTGACAAGGTGCCGGAGCTCGATTGCAGTGGTGTCCATTGCATGGCACTCATGCTTGTATACTCAGGTGGTATTCGGTGTGGACTGTCCGCCTTTGCTGCATTGCGGGCGTTCCATCACGGGTAAGGCGGTGGATAGTCATCTCAGGTCGAGCATCTAGGATTTCAAGCATGTCAACAATGATATCGACAGTCCAGATAATGAGTTGGAGAATACAAACTCAAGTAACCTTGTTTCATGGTATTCACCTGCAAGCTCTTAACACGTTGTTGCAGATGGCAGTGGGGGAAGGAAGACTTGACAGCTCTTCAGCGATCGCCTGGAGAAGATGATTTCAAGCGGGTGAAGCTGTTGCAAAGCTCGATCATTTCAGAGAAAGGGGATGGGACTCTCTCGTCACATATGTATGGATTTGCTCTCTCGCGGTCATGACCCATACGAAGCTACATCGCACGGATGTTTTGTCCACAAGTTATGCAAGAAGAAGCTGCTCGTCATGAAGACACGGAAAGTATACAAACTCACTGCCAGCGGTATTCGGTTTCTCTAGTTGGTATAATGTTATTGCAAGCCGCTACAAGGAGTTTACGTATCAGGTTTGCTTAATGTAATCAATGGGGATAACCCATTGAATGTTCTACCCAACGTATACTAGGTCTACACAGTCCTGTTTGCTCTGGTGTGTGTTGTTCAAGTCTCAATTGCAAAGGCAGATCTAGGGATGCTCTCTCTGTCAATACGCGATACGGTCCTTTGCAACCGGACCTTGGCATGAACCAAATTGCCAAGTTCTTGCATAGTATGGTGCTGGCGGTGCTGCATTGCGCGGTGCGACCAGTACGCATCTTAAGTCTGGTTGTTTGGCAGCCTTGTAAGAGATTTCGTACAGCACGCCGTCCACAAACACACCTGACGTGGGATGGTGAATGCTGCTAGCGTAACAGCAGGAGCACGACAAGTGCATTACATGGAGGCGGTCAGTTGCTGGGCTATGCGTATACTACACAAAGAAACTATCTACAGCAAGATGGAGCTTGGGTACAGGCACAGGCTCCTTTCTGTCATAGTCGGGTCGGCGTGCAGTGTATGTCCCAGCTCCAGGGCTCCGGAAGTGGTACTGCTGGTTGCTTCGTGAGTACCGTTAGACGCCTTGAAGGCAGTTGAGCTGTCAACATGATTGCCTTACCAGCTCCGCCTTGGCTGCGCAAGGGTTGCAGTTCTGGCCAGCTCCGTCCTTCTGCTATTAACGTGATTCACCTAGCTGCATAGTGTGAACTAGAGGGGTCCGGAATGTATGCACCTACATGCGTCACGTCAGCGTATGGTCGAAAATGTGCGCTGTTTGAAGCGATGATGCGTGCATGGGCTTGCTCTAGAGGCCAGGCAGCTTGGCTCACAATGCGTGATCTTGCCGGGCACATTGACACATGCATGACATTTTTATTGGACTTGGTGTGCAGAGGAGTATGTTCACGTCGGTCATATGCAGTCATCTATACATAGGTGCCATCGAGGGTGGCGCCTATGTGCCTGCTGCTGGCGGCAACGGACCACAACACGAACAACTGAAGTTTTCAGGCCAACACTGCTTTCACTCACACAGCAATTGTTTATGTACGTGGTGTGTGTGACACGGGACTCGCAAAACGCGTGGTGGCAACATGCATGCTAGACAGTGGAAGCCATATTCTTGTTCAAGCATCTATGCCGTGCAGCAAGCAAGAACGAACTTCTAAGAGCGCTATGTTGCCTCCAATTCAGCATTAGTAGAGTAGTGTATACATATGTAGACCAATGTTGTCAACTATGGCTGCCGAGCAATATGAACAGCCATTGGTACTATCCTACGCTTCTCTGCTTTGGGCTGAGCTGCAGACGCGGCTTGTGGCAAGGCAACGCTTGTTCTCAGCGCTACACTAGCCGGTGTGCAAGCGGGTCTTTCTGTGGGCAGGGAAGGCTCCTTGGCGGCAGGACTGGCCTCAGCCGGTTGTGTGTTGACATCCACATCAACGTTGATGACTTTTGGTGCCTGCTGTTGAACATGCCTGCCAGCCTCTGCGGCAAGTCTCTCCACTTGGCACGTCGCAGTCGCCTCACCACCAGCAGCATAGTTGGATGGCGCCGCTTGATATGGGCTGTCGTTGGCGTGCCGATGTGCTGTTGGAGAGGATGATACGGGAAGCTGCAGCAGTGTGGCAATGTGTTCCGGCAGGTCTGCACACAAGGCACGGGAATTAAGCATTTGTCATCACAATGCCTATGCATGTTGCAACCTGGGATGTGCATACACAAGGCACATGTGCGGCAGCTACTTGCAGATGATGTTGCAGTTGTATCGAATGCAGCATTGCGTGACAGAGCAATGTCATGTCCATATGGGGCTACCTTGCAGTGAAGCGGGCGTGCCCAGCTCATCCGGTGCAAAGGTTGCGATTGAGCAGTAGCCATCAGCAGAAGAGATGGCCAGGTATCGTGCGTCCCGGGACCTGTGCATGCGTTTGTCGAGTTTGTTCAATAAGGCTACATTGCGGATAGCGGGCAGAAGTGCGCACATGCACGACCTTGTCTCCTTGGGACTCACCATGCCAGGTCAGTTATGGCTGCCATGTGCAGGCCTGCTAGTATAGCAAGGGGTTGCGAGCGCTGTGTAGTGTACAAGAAGACGGTGTCGAGCGTGGCTACAGCGAAAACCATGCTATATGGCAGGTCAAAAGCTCCTGTTGAAATGGTCAACAACAGTCGTGAGTACAACCTTTGACTTTACCATTCATGTAGCCTGCTTGCAGAGGCATTCGTCAACAGACCTGTGGCTTTTGTCCCCCTTTCCAGCTCAAACACAACAGGGCAAAATCGAACTGCGACAGTAGCTTTCCCGCCACCTGGTATCAACAATGCTGGCCTGCAGAGTCATCATGGGTCTGGGTAGGACACACTATCAACTGAAAGAACAGGGAAGCTGCCAGCAATGAACTTACTTTGTCCAGTCTCTCCGGCTATATACATATGCTGCATTGACAGCTGGAACGTCCGCCATCTTTCTGTGCAAGCCTGTACAGCATGCAGGTATAGTTCCAATAGTTCCAATAGTTCCAACAGTTCCAATAGCAAGTAGTGACTGTAATAATATGCCAGCCATTCACCTGCTGGCAAGACCAGGAAGGACCCATCCGGTGACCATGCCAAGCGCCTGAAGAAGGAGGGCATGTTCTCGTCGTGAAAGATGTACTCCTTTGCTGGCTTCTTTCCATCTTCCTGCTGCAGCTTGGCTTAGCACTGCAAACAACAACCAGCACGGCAGTGCTAGCAGACTACCTTTGAGGGATCAGCTGCCTCCGCAGTGGCTGCTTGCGGCAAATCTGTCTTTGCCAGCACATGCTGGCTTGCATACAGATTCGTGCTGCCTTTACTCTTGCCACCTCCCCGGCCTCTCTTGGCATTGAGCCCGTGGGCATATACGCGACAGGATCGATCACAACTCTGGGTGGCTAGGAACTTGCCCACAGGGTCCCATGCAACTCCTTGAATGTAATGCCTGTGATCGTCCAGCACTTGAAGCTGACGTCCTGGCAAGGTCATGGGCAAACTTATGGTACCAGGTCGTCATCAACGCAACAGTGCGAAGCAGCAGCAACCCTTGCCTTTGACCGTGTCCCAAACGATTGACGTGTTGTCCACAGAACCTGACAGCAAGCAGTCACCAGTAGTAGCCCAAGAGATGTCTTGGACGTCCCTTTGGTGGCCACTATGCGTGCAAAACAAGCATACAAGCGTAAACTTCTCCACGATGGCAGGGTGTAGGCTTCGCATGGAAAGACGCATTCCGCAAGGTCATACTGGCTTTGAACTAGCCAGACATGCAGGCATGGTACTCACCGCAACATAGTTGACGGCTTCCACACGCCAGTTTCATTCACGGCTCGCCAAAGCACAAGCTCACCATCTGTTTGACACGAACAAACCTTTTAACATGGCAGTAACACGATGCTGGCAGAGCATGACATTGACAAAGCAATGCTCACCATCACCAGCTGATGCCAACAGATCACCTGCGTTCGCAATGTCAGCTACATAAAACGGTAATTGCGGCTGTAAAACACACATAATGTACGCGGACTTACTCCCACTTACCGGAAGGCGAAAAGCGGACAGCATTCACTGTCTTCGAGTGGTACTCCAGGTCGTTGAGAAATGTGGCACAGGGCTCTCCATTAGCATCAACGCTGACTTGCCAAAGCTGCATACAGCCACACAAGCTGTTATGGACGCTTAACTCGCAGTGGTAGTTGCATGGGGACAAGATTGGCTACATGAGAACGTGATGCCGAACAGGCTAGCAATGTGTGCGATGTGTTACACACGATTGTTGGCTCACCTTGATATCTTTGTCAGCGCCTCCCGTCACAAGCAAGTGCAAGTCCTTGGGGTGGAATTCGAGAGTAAGCACAGGCTCTTTTGTATGCCAGACAATCTGCAACGTCTTGACCTTCATCGCCAGACCTGCGAAACGCCTGCCATAAGCAGAACTGCGCTGGTCAGCAGTTGCACATGCCATCTTTTGAGAAATAATACTAGAGAAAAAAAGAACGCTTTTCTACTTATAAGCAAATCATCATGCACTACGTTCGCTTAGGAGACAATACATGCAAAGTTTGACAATGCATGCAATGGCAGCAATTTGGGGCCAACTAGGAGCTTCACGACATAGTGACACCGTAGGCAACGCTTTCAACCGACAGTCAAGTGCGCTCTACGGTTAAAGCGCAAGATATGGCATTGCGCGCAGTGCAAAGGAAAATCTGCACTTCACGACACATTATACAGGCGTTTGATCGAGCTTGCGGCTGCGAGCTACAGCAAGCTCAGCCAAGTTAGTTCTGCTACTTGCCTGCGGGTGTTTAGATGTCAAGTCGCCATCAGCACTCGGAACCAACGCAATCACTCACGGAAGTACCACCAGCATCATCGTCCGGCTCTCAACTAGCTGGTCTAGCCGCCGTAGCGCAGCCAGAAACATCCAGCACAACTCCGGATCATACACGCCGGAGCATGCGACCAACAGACCAATGTGATGAGAACAACTGCTCAGCAACGCACCGAGGCTAGCGTCACACACAACCAGCAAGCCCGTGCCTACAGCGCCAGCAACGCCCACGACCACGACCACACCCACACCAACGCCCGCAGCGCTGACGGAAAGCTTGCCGCACACAAGCTTTGAATTGTTTGCGCGGCAAGCAGCTGGCGCCAAGAAGAAGCCGAACGATAGAACCGCTAGCTTACGTGTTAGCAAGACGCTAGTGAGGTTCCAACTCGCTTACGTTTTCGCTGCTAGCGAAGAGCTTCTGGAACGTGCGGAGCTGTGTCGCGCACTGCGTATTGCTGACGTGTGGCGCAGGTGGGCGCTGGCGGTCAGCTCGGAAGCGCCTTGGCCGAGTCTGGTAGAGGTATGCTTGGCGCCATGGAGGCGGCGGCGGAGGAGGAGGTGCGGTTGGCCCGAGAGGAGACGAGAGGGGGCGCGGAAGACCAGGAGATGGTGGAGGTTGGTGTGAACTACAGGGGTAGGCAGTTTCGGCTGGCTCTACCTGCCGAGATGTCTATGAAGGATGTGGCAGGTGTCTTGGCTGAGCGCACCGGCGCTGCCGCTTCCGCTATGCGACTGATAACAAAGGTAACAGGAGCTGAATTCTGGGTTCTGGGCTGCCTTGTAGGTTTTTCTTTGCAGACTTGCTTTGTTTTTGTGGTTGATTTCCTACAGGAAAGTTTGGTAACTTTGTTTTCACGAACAATTGACTCCAGCAAAAGGACTGTGGTATAGCCGTCGCCTTCACAGTTATGCTCTCATTGAAGTTGATTACATCAGCGAGAGATTTGTACTTTGGTGGTTGCGTGTATTATTGTGATGTAGCCATTACAGCACTTTGTTTATGAGCATGCACAACGCACAGCATGCTTTTCTGTTTCAGATGCGTGTTTGTAGATTGTGTGCCGCAACACACCCGATTCATGTCCGATACAGCCGCGATCATCTTCCAAGAGCAGTACGCGCCATCATTTAGTCGTGATGTGCATGCTTCTTTGGTATGCGGTATTATGTGATGTGTCAGTGTCCATACGGCTATGTTGATGCAGCAGCCCTCTGTCATCGCCAAGCTCAGTTTTGTAGAGCTTGTTTGTTAGCTCATCTCAACGTAACATCACATCACATAGGCTAACGTGTCCTCCTTTCTGATCGCTTTGGTGTTCCATAGGGCGCTCCTCCGCTGCTGCCAGGTGGCGATGAGCACGGACCCATGCAGCTTGCTGAATGCATATCGTCAGGGCAGACTTTTAAGTTACTGGGACCGCTGCAAAGTGAGCTACAGCAGGGCCGAGACGAAGAGGAGCGCATGCAGCAACTTGCAGGCCGTATTGCATCGTTTGACGCTGAAGCTGCACGAGCAAGTCGCAGGGCACGCTATGAGAAGGTGCGTATGCCATGTACATGTGCAAAACACACCGTTGATTTTAGCAGGCCTACTATTGCATAGTAAGTACTGGGCCGAGTCATATGCTCAGGTGTTGAGTGTATGGTGTTGTGCATTCCATCCTTGCTTATGCATCCCGTGTTGTAGTGGTGACGTACTGCTTGTGCATGCAGGCGACATTCACAGCACCAAGTGGTGAGTATACGTTCGGAAGTTACATTCCACTGCAGCTACCGGGAGTCGAGCTGAGTCCTCCCAAGGAGAAGGCGCTTGAGCTCATGCACAAGCTTGCCGCTGATCCCGGCATTGTGGCTGTCATGAAGACGCATCGTTGGAGTGTGGGCATCATGACAGGCAAGACTTAATGGCATTGGTGGGGAAGTGTTGTCGCAGAGGGTACAATTGTTTTACTTACTGTAGTGTTGTGCGCAGAGCTTGCTCCAGTTGGTTATGTGGGAGTTAGCCCAAAGTGTCTGCTCGGCTACAACAAGAATAGAGGGCAGGAGATATCCCTCCGGCTTCGCACAGATGATCTCAGGGGTTTTCGCAAGTACGACTCCATCCGCAAGACACTGCTGCATGAGCTGGCGCACATGGTGCATGACGAGCACGACGCAAACTTCCACGCGTTAGACCGACAACTCAATAGAGAGGTTGTGGAACTCGACTGGACCAAAGGCGCCTCACACAGATTAGGGGTCAGCTCGCCTTCATCTCATCCTTCTGATTCATACAATGATGAGGTCCTTCCAGTGCCTTCCACCAGCGGCCGCGTCGTAGGTGGCAATGCTGATGCAAAGGCTTTGGGCTTGCCAGCTGCCCAAGCCGCTGCTTCAGCTGCGCTCTCACGCATTGCTGCGGCACACAGTGCAACCGCTATGCCAGCAGCAGAGCCCGTCCAGAATACAGTTGCTACGCAAGCATCAGACGAGACAATGGAAGGTCGACAACCTGCATCTCCCAGTTTAGTCCAGCCTGACAGTGGCATGCCAGATGTAAGCTCCCCTGAGCAGCTGCGGCAGTCTGAAGAGTTGGAAGGTCCATCGGTATCATCAGGAGAAAGCCATGAAGTCCCCACGCCACCTGAACAGCACCGCGTACAGTCTGAAGCTGCGCAGCCAGTTGCACATGATGACCAAGAAGTTCCTAACATGGAGGTTGAAGATGCAGCTCCACACGATGAAGAGATGCAGCGAGTGCAGGAGGCTGCTGAGCTTGCTGCTGAGAGAATCAGGTCCTCGTTGAACGAGTTGACTGCAAGCACCAGTGCCGATGAGTGCCAAATGACACTGCAGACACTAAGAACCATCTTGTCCAACATCATCACCCAACCTTCTGACTCCAAGTACCAGCGATTGCGTGGCTCAAATGCTGCGTTTGCACGCAAGGTTGGGCGCTACCACAGCGCTGTTAGGTTGTTGAATGCGGTTGGCTTCGAGCAGCAAACGAGCGGGGACTTGCAGCTGACGCGGCATGATCTGGGCCTTTTGTGGCTGGCGCAGTCATTGATTGACCAAGCTGTTGGGTCATGAAGTTAGGGCTGGGGCTACCATTCTCACTTCACACCGCATAGTTACCCTGTATATAGTTCAGCTCTGCAGTCCTATGTTTAGTGCTGACATTGAATGAACTTGCAATGTTGGTCAAGTTGCTGCTCATTGGTCAACATGTTGGTGACAATGGCAGGTACTTGATACCCATGCGCAGCATTGCCTGCCAGGGTAATGAGGTTGCATAATTCATTGTGAATCCGTATTTCATACCACGACATACCACGATCTGTACCATATGCTGACAATGTGTGTTGCGATTTAGGTTCTTGCTTATTGTTCAGAAGCAGCCTGCGCAATGTGAATTCACCCTGCTTGCACACGCTACAGCATTTTGCGTTGCACATGACAAAGCATGCATTCACCTCTTGCTGCAAGAAGACATGACCTCGATCATATGTTGATAAGCTGAAGCTTTGCAACACATGTGCGTGCCAAGAACAGCTGTGTGGGACCGAGGCAGTAGCAACAGTTACATTGTTTGAAGCCTATGGGCTGTATACATGGCCAACAACAGTTACGTCACAGCGCAACTGTATGCGCGCAGTTGCACTGTGCGCATGCATGCACACGTGCCGACAATGAATCCGTATATAGTACACAGGCCAATCTGCAGCCTGAGTTGGTGTAAACAAGACTCTGCTATGGTCCACGCTGGTTTGGCTTCCGATTTATCATGCATGCAAAGCCTTGGCGTGCAACTCCAGATGGTCGTCGACAAAAGTGGAAATGAAGTAGTAACTGTGGTCGTATGAGTCTTGCATGCGCACTTTCGCAGGTATCTTTGTCCTCTCCTCAAAGACCTCAGGTTTCAACTGGTCCTCTTTCAAGAACTTGTCGGCAGTGCCCTGAACAAACACCCAGCAGTTGGACTGATGCACGATGTGACACTTTATTTGCAGGGTTAACAGGGTGCGACCATGGAAATAGTTGTCCAAACGAGAGCAAAAACACAGCACACGATTGGTAGGTTGCAAGAATCGCATCCAACACCAGCAACAAACTCCTGACCTGATCTAGCAAAATAGGGAATGGCTTCCCGGTGTACTTGGCTGCTAGAAGGCTGGCATCATACTCCTGCACGAAAGCAATGAGCGCATTTAAACAAACTGTTGCAAAACAACATGCTATGCAGTGAACCTGCGCAGATTATCATGGGGCACTCTTGCACCCCACAACTCACCTCCCACGTGCTGCGGTCCTCCCCCAGGTAGCCTGAAAACGCCTTCTGGCCCCACGGGCAGTCTGATGGGTTGCATATGGCTGCGAAAGCTGAACACGACTGCCACAACATGACAACACGTTAAGCGCATTGGCTATGTCCAAAGCTGCTGGTTAGAGACTGCACAGCTGTCCAGCAGCATCGCACCTTGTATGTTCCTGGGTTCTTTAGTGCCAGCGTCAATGCACCATGCCCACCCATGGAATGACCGAATATAGAGGCGTTGTTGGTATCCAGTGATGGCATGTTGGCTCTCAGCAGTGCAGGAAGTTCCTGTTTTGCAAGGCATCGTCAAGCTCACGCATGTTTTGTAAGGAGGGGGGTGCGTCTAACACAAAAAGCACATTACTAACTTGCCATACCTGTGAAACGTAGTCGTACATGCGCCAATGCTTCCATTTTTCAACCGTAGCATTCAGATAAAAGCCAGCACCTGCAAACTGCATTAACTCAACTTTTACGTTCACAGAGCCATGGACAGCTGCATGAGAACCTTACAGAAGACAACTCACCAACACCAAAGTCCCAGTCATCATTTTCACCCTCAACGTTGTGTCCTCCTGCAGTATCACACATGTGAGTTGCCACCATCAATCAAGAGCAATGCACTTCATTCTTGCAACAGCATGTGCCCTAGGTAGAAGTAGAAGACCATTACAAGACGCATGCACCGCTTGCACGAGCAAGGGTGATAGGTACAATGCAACCAGCTACAGCTCACGAGGGGATGTGTCCGGTGTCACGATTGCGAGGCCCAGCTGCGCTGCTTTCTTCAGCGCTCCAGCCTTTTGCATGAAGGTCTCATCGGTACACGTCAACCCCGCCAAGTAGTACAGCACCTGGAACGTATTACTTGAGCATGAATGCACACCTTCATAGCTGGCGCACAACACATGCAGTCATGAACATGCATGGCAGCACAACACCACCGTACATGACAAAACTACTGGAGGACACTCACGCTCAGACAGCTTTCATATACATGTCTTTGTCCAATATGCATATACTGGGTACTTACAGGCACTTTGCCTAAGTCTGCTTGTGGTGGGAAAAACACGTGAAACTTCATTGGGCATGCCACTGAGCTGCTGTCGTGCTGGTACCGGCGAACCCATCCCCCTGCTGCTTTCCAAGCCGAGACCTCCTGGACCCCAGCAGCCATGACGACAACGCCACCGCCCACCTGCGCAACAACAAGAACTAAGCAGTGCATGCTAGCAGTTGGTGGGCCTGCAATGCGCTGCAGCAGGCACCTTGCGGACAACAGCTGGCGCCCGCCGTCGCCACACCACCGGAGATGTAGACTTTGAACAAGGCAAACGCAATGCACCTCCCTGAAGCCCGGTCCTCCCCTCAACCACAACGCGCATGCCGACGCCCACACCACCGCCAAGGCGCAGATCTCAAATCAGCTAACTGTTGGCGACTCTGCTGATGCGCTTGTGCGCACAAGCGCACAAGGCATACATCGAGATTTGTTTTAAACTGTACTATCATTGAAACACTCTGTGCCTCAGAAAAGTCCGCCAATCAGACAAACCGTGACTGTTGTTGTGCGCTGCGTCGCGTTCTGCCGGAAGCAGTGGCACAGCTTGTCCCGGAAGCCAGGGACAGGATGATTGGCGGGTGTGGGCTCTCTGCGTGCGCGGGTTCCGTACTCTGTGGATTTCCACGTTTCTCTGCTTGCTGCCGCCCCTCAAACACGAAAACGTCTAAGGGGGATTTCTCTTCCTCGACGGCAGAAGGGACGAAAACCCTGTACCGTTTCGCAGGTCTGTCCCAGTTTTGTGTCATTTGAACGCTGCTTGCTCACTGTCGCATTCGTGTGGAAGTACTAGCCGCTAGCCACGTGGCGGGCAGGTCGGCGGCGGCGGCGGCGGCATTGGTGGCTGCTGACGTGACGGGCTTGGGGAGGTTGTTTCTGGGGCTGGTGTAGCTTCATCTAGGCGGGAGATTGCGCTCGTCGGTCCCTGGCCCCTACTGCGCCTGAGGTTAAGATGATCCAGCGGCAGCCGCAATTGCAGGAGCGGGCGGAGTTGGCGCCATGGGGCAGCTGTCGGCGGCGGTGGGTGCAGGAATAGTTGCAGGGGCATGGCTGGAGGGGCTTGCTAAAAAGCCCAGGGGCGTTCGTGAGCTGGGACGTCTCCCCCGCCGCATGGAAAGGGCCGTCAGGTGGCTGCAGAAGTCCTCGCGCAGGATGCGGCGCCAGTCTATGGACTACAACGTGGACCAGGACAAGCAGCAGGACAAGCAGCGGAGGCAGAGCAGCAGGCATTCAATGGAGTTACTAGTGCACATGGCTGGACAGGACACTCCCTCTTGTAGTCTGCTTAACGAGCAGCAAGTGGAAGCCTGCCAGCAAGCGGTAGAGGTAATTGTGCTCATTGTGACCAGCAATGCACACATTCTACTTGGTGTACGTGTGTGCTCACGTGTGTGCAGCTGCATACTTGTATGCGCACGCGTGTGTCGGCTACATGTGCGTGCATGCGCGTGTGCGCGTGTCAAGTTGCTTCCTGCTTTTGCGTTGTGATTGTATTTGGACCCCTTGTGCGGCATTGTCTTCAAGGGGTCATTCTACCACATGCAACCAAGCTTACCAGTTGCACTGTTGCGCAGCTTTTGTCATCTCACATAGCAACGTTGAGTGCTTCTAGAAGAGGGTTTGATCAGGAGTTTGATCAGCTCTGCCAGTTCTCGGAGAGCCGCGACACCTACCTGCGGGCAGGAGGCACAGCGGAAGCAGTGAGGCCAATCAACAAAGACAAGAACCGCTACAACAATGTGTTACCATGTAAGTCATTGTCCATGCCTTGTTTGGTTAGTTGCGACTTCTGCAGTGATATTAAACTTGTGGCATGGCAGTTGACAGAACCTTGGTGAGGTTACGTCACAAGCAAGTAGGCGAGGATTACATCAATGCCAGCTACTTGCAAGTGAGCTGCTGCTTGCTCACGCAAGGGGGGAATGTGCGAGCGCTGTTTACCTTCTGTGACCAAGCGTGCATCGCAAATTGGCTAACTGCCTGCTCATTGACAGGATCGGTCTGTCAAAGGGCTGCCCATGTATATAGCCACTCAGGGCCCCTTGGACAGCACCACGGGGGATTTTTGGGAGATGGTTTGGCAGGAGCGTTGCGCAGCGATTGTGATGCTCACGCGATTAGTTGAAGGAGCTAGGGTACGTTCATTGGTGACTGCTGTCGGTTTATGGCCCTCAAGCGGTTTTGGTTTGCGCGCTTCTTGTGCTGTTTTCTTGGTACTGAGTGGGTTGCTAGGTGAAGTCTGGCAGCTATTTTCCTGAGGAGCGCGGGGACAATCAGATCCATGGTCGATACGCGGTTGAGAACATGAGTAGCTTTGAGTTGTTCCCGTACATCGTGCAGAGAGGGTTGAGAATCACTCAGCAGGTGAGACAACATGCTGTTCAATACTTGGCGAAGCTTCAATGCGGCTTGCTTACCACAATGCTCTTCACAACCCAGACATCAGGAAAGGTTAGGCAGCTTCTACATTTCCAGTATACGGAGTGGCCTGACCATGGAGTGCCGGAGTCTTCAAGGTCACTTTGCAAACTCGCACACCATTTACGACAGATGGGCAAACCCGAAGGCCCGTTTGTGATCCATTGCAGGTGTGCATTGCTGCCAGGCACATTGATGCTGTGTTTGACACTTGCCAGGAGCAGCCCTAAGTACAGGCTTGTGTCGTGCAGTGCGGGCATTGGGAGGACAGGCACTTTTGTTGTGATCGATGATGCTATCAGGCGGATTCTGAAGCTGGATCCAACTGGAGTGCACTTGCAAGACACCCTTTCAATTTTCAGGAGACAGCGCGCGGGACTTGTTCAGACAAAGGTACGCTTTGTGACGCCTTCTTATTGTCACAACTGCCTAATCACACCTGCCAGGTGAAGTGCTTCAAGTGCTTGCATGTACATGTGCAGGTGAATGGGTTGGGTACTCATATAGCTATGCTAACATGATGCAGGAGCAGTACAAGTTTTGTTACATGACCATCTTGGAAGAGCTGCAGTGCTTAATTAAGGCTTATGAGAAGACACAAAATTTCCACCAGCCTCCAGCAGGCAGCGTTGAGCACGGAAGGTCATGAGGCCCCTACGCGTGTACGTCTTCCCGTAGTAGCCCAAGCTCATGGCACATGTGGAATACATGTGTCCCGTACCTGCACTCGGTGAGGTAGTGCCGTTGCACGAAATTGTCTGGCTTAGTGGAAATACCACGGTATTGGACAATCTTTGTTGTCTTTGATTGGGTGCAATAACGTGAATGCTACCATAGTTGCTAGTCGCCTAGGCAATGTGTGTCCTTTTTTTGTAAACGCTTGCATGCGCATCGTAACAGAAAGAGAGTACTTCTATCGTGGTCAACGATTGAGTCATCTAACTGCGATTGTACATACAACAATGATTGGTCACTTATCGAGTGGTCAACAGCAATGTATGCGTTGATGCGTGGGAGCAAGCTACATGTGTAAACTGTGTGTGTGGCTATGACTGCGGTATGCGTACATATAGAATCACAGGGAAGTGCATAGATGTCATGCTATGCCATGTGTGGGATGCGTGCTGGCCCAAGCCCTTGGTATATTGTGCTACATGTATTGGCTGTCCAAGTGCTGATGCAATTCCGCACTCCAGCACAAGTACACGCACGCATGAGCACAACGGGGCAAGGGCAGTAGCGAAGCTAGCCACCTAGGTTGTATAGGCAGCCCGGTGGTGAAACAAGTTGCTGCCATGTTGGACTGTGCTTGTGCTTGCGTATGTCACATGGGCCGTGCAATGGTCAGTCACATGCACAGCATTGCATATTTTCTACACTCAACTTAAGCATGCACGTGCACGCACAGCGCAAGAGCACTGCGTCTACGGTCTACAATCACACACACATAGCCTCACCGCGCATGCCCAAGACAGACGCGCTCAGCTAGCATGTCATTTACCTAGTGCTGTCACCGTTTCCACAAGCGCGTGCAATAGCACGCACAGCAACAATGCACAGCAACCAAGACAGCCACACAATCATTTACAATGTATGTGACATGTGAGATGTTGTGTATGCCACATGTGGTACAGAGCGATTGGCATATCGTGACACCATCAATGGTTGATATGGGCACAAAAGGCACATGTGTGCACAGTTTGCAATAGACATGCTCTGTGTTGCAAGTCAAGCAGCATGGCAAGCAGTCAGCAACACACAAGCCAAGGCACAAAACGCGGTGGTACTTGTTAAGAGAGCAAGGTTAACAACAATAACAACAAGAGCAACGGGCTGGCCCAGGCCCCTAACAGTTGTACCTTGCCATGAACTACACACGCACATGAGGCATAACACCTTTTGTGCACATGCCAAGCACAATAGCAGCGATGCAGGTGCAAACAGATGCAATGATAGCTTGCATGGCGGGCCACCTGGAGCACGGGCGTCACACGTCAGCAACTACCGGAAGTGCGCAGTGCCAACTGTGGTGGCGTTGGGGTTTGTGTTGTTGCGAGTTGAATCGCTTGCAAGTCAAAATGGCTATATTCATTTCATATCATGGCGGCAAAGGCAAGGTCAAACAGGGATGGGGCCGACCTGCAGCAGGAGGGCCGAGTGAGTCCGACATGTGCTGCTTGCTTGCTGCTTGCTTGCTGCTATGCTATGCTCGCGATTGTTTATTGCTATACCCTATGCGTGCCGGATGGCAATGCGTCGTGCAGTGATGCAACCCCGCACTCCCTGGCTGGCACTGCATGTACAATCAACTGCGTAGAAAAGTACTATATGACGCATGCGTTTGGGATCACGCAGGGTACAAGTTAGCCATGGCAATGCATGCTTGCAACGATGGCAAAATGATGCAATTGGTGTAATCAAGATGGATCATTGCTACCTGCAGAAAGACATGTCTGTGACATAACTTCCTGGCCAGTGTTACCACGACTGCAAAAGACTAAGCCAGGTGGGCAAGAGTATAACGCACACTGCTTCAACACAACGCGATGCACTCGATTTCCACTTTCGCAGCTAGTGGCAGAGCAGCAACTTGAAAGGTTGACCTTGCAGGAGGTGCTGTTGGGAAATCTGCAAGATACAACAGGGAACACAAACACATGTCTGCCACCAGTAACTACGACTTGCAGACACGCACAGCGCATAGATACTTACATTTGCCGTAGACAGCATTGACAGCGGCAAAGTCATTAATATCTGCGAGCCTGTCACAAGCAGGAGCAACGATCAGGACACTCAGAGACACGAAGCCAGCATGCACGGCACTTACAAAATTGTTGTCTTGACAACTTGGCCAAACGATGATCCACTGGCTTTCAAGATCTCACCCATGTTCTTCATAACCTGCAAAGCCCCACTGCACTGTCATACTGCGACATGCAGCACTACAGCGCCCCACCATGCATGTGTTCATGTATACCTGCTCTGTCTCACCCTCAACACCGCCCTCTGCAAAGTTCTTGGTCTGTCACAGAACAACAATTCCGCTTACCTTTGCCATGTCACAACATGCACAGTATACTTTTGCTAACCAACAATAAGCACGCATGCTCAGCATGTCACTGTGCTATGACAGCATGCAACAGCACCACTGAGTCACTGAACACTCAACACGAGTTGCAATCCTTGAGTTAATTTGGCGTACCCCGGGGATCAGACCCAAGCACCCGCTCACGTAAACAGTGCCATTTGCCTTGATGGCCTGCGAGTAAGGGCCAAGTGCTGCTGGCGCTTTGTCCGTGCTCACTACTTCGCGCTGTGCTGCAAAATGCATTGGGCTAAGCAGCGTAACGGTATTCATTTGCTGACAAATAGTTGACGACATGTTTCATTACACTGCAGCTCCAGCAGCAGTACCCAATCACATGTCGTCACTATATTCGCATTGACACGATCAAGTGCCCAAAAATGAAAGCAAAGGGCGACAATGCATGCAGAGTGCAACGAACGGGCAACACAAGATGACCGTATTATGCCGCATCATGCCAGGCAGACATGCAACAGCTTGACATTTGCATGCAGCGTCATGTGACCAATGGAGCCGGCCCAATGCAGCCGCTGTGCATGCACCTGAGGAGGCGGCGACGCTCATGGCGACGGCCCTGAGCCGCCGCACCGCAGCCACTTGCCGGCGCTCGCCCGGAGCGGGCTTTCCGCCAGCAGCAAGCTTCCTCTCAGCGCTATCTAGCCTTTTGCATGGCCTCAGGCCTCGCAGCAGCGACAGCGACGGCGTCCTCACCCCGGCAGCGGCGGCGGCGGTGGCCATTGTGGATGAGGCGTAGAGGCTTGACCCTAGTAGTTAACTAAAACCGAAGCCCAAACCTCACCAAGGCGTCACCTCAGTCAGCACAAACCGGCTTTTGCCCAGCAAATCAACCGCGGTCGCGTTGGTTTTGCGACGCATTCCCGCTCAACAGTAACGGACAAACTGATGTCACGTCAACGAGGTTGCTGACGCGGTCACAAAAGCAGAAACCCCAATAACGGATAAAGAATTCCTGTGCAATTCTTCGAAGCGCAAAATGGGCACAAGGCTTGCCCCGCTGCCAAAGCAAGCTGAGCTGGAAGCTGCCAGAATTGCGGACTGCGTGATTGCGTGTTGGGGTGCGTTCCCGGGTTTTGAGGAATGCCCAGATAACTCTCTTGGCCACAGTTAGTTCACAACGCCCACCCTGCCAGCTGTTGGGTGGTTGGCTCGAGGCTCACGACGGGACGGCGGCGGCTGGGTGGGCGGCTGCCAGCCTGTGGGAGGGGAGGTGTGCTTGCAAGGCTTACTTTATGCTTTGGCTGATGATAGTGTAGAGAGGGGCGAGCGTTTGCTGCTGCTGAATAGGCTGTTGGCCCTGCCGCAGCCTCGGCCAGGATGGCACTGTCAAGAAGTTGTGCCGTAGTGCTGCTGCTGGCATTGCTGGCGTCACCGGCTTTTGGCTACTATCTGCCTGGGAGCTTTCCCAATGAATACTATGCCAACGACACGCTTGCCGGTGAGCATTGTGTTTTTGCAACTAGCATGCGCCAGTTCTGCTAGGTTGACAACATCGACAGCTTCATTGGGCTGCTGATGGCGGTGCCACCTGTTTTGTCTGATGCTGTGAGCGGCATCTCAACAAGAGAGAGAAGTAGTGGTAAAAAAAAGTATTTTTCACAATGATACGACATTATGGGCTTGCTGTCGGCGTCGCTGCAATGCCGTAGCTGTCTGTATGCTATCACGGATTGTTGCTCAGCAGTTGTCCAAGCACGAATTGATGGTATAAAACATAGTGCGTACGAAGAACTCCTTTCAGCAGCCACCCAATTAGCAACACCCTGCCTTACATAACGTGAAGTACTTTTAGTTGCTGTGATGCTTCCATGCTACACTGCGACTAAATTTCAGTTGATCGTGCGACGTTCTGGAGATGTGCTTGTCACGGTGTAGGAGTTCAATGTTCATGCAGTGGTGATGAGTGCTTGTCCAAGAGAATATCCGCATGCAGTCAAGTTACAAGTTGGCCGGAGACTTGCTTGGATTGTCACAATGTAGGGTTGTTCTTTAGAATGTATTCCACTTTCCTGTGCATGCCGCATGTTCATAAGTTGGTCGGTTGCAGTCAAAGTCAATTCTGTGACGTCCACAAACACGGAGCTGCCCTTTGGCTACTACACTCTCCCATTCTGCAAGCCACCTGGCGGTGTGAAGAACATGGCTGAGAACTTGGGCGAGCTGATCATGGGAGATCGCATTCAGAACTCTCCCTACCAGTTTCGCATGCTACAGGTGCTCAGGACGACACTGACATTTCAGTACATTGCAGTGCTTTCATAAGTTGTATACAAGGAGGGCCAATGTCATGGTATGTATATTGCAATTTCACGCTGCTTCGCTGGTGGTCACAGGAGGAGTTTTCTGTGAAGCTGTGCGACGTCATCAAGCTGACACAGAAGGACGTGAAGGACTTGCAGATTAAGATCAGTGAAAACTATATGGTCAACATGATCTTGGACAATTTGCCCATTACTACAGGTGAGGCATGGATGCTGTCGCGTCAACACATGCAAGCAACATTTTTGTACTCGTGACGTGACATTGTCCTGCCAGATAACCTTAACAAGACGAAAGGAGAATTGCTGCTGGGGTTCCCTCTTGGCATTGTTGCAAGCAAGGGCAACTACGTGCTTCACAATCACCTCAGCTTCACAGTGCTGGTACACGAACAGACCCCTGTGACGCTCCCATATGATGCTGCACCTACTCGTCCCGACAAGACATACATGGTGGTGGGTTTTGAAGTGGAGTACTGCAGTGTAGCTTGGGGCGACACCTCTGAGACCAAGTCACTTGGTTACCTTGAACGCTTCTCCTGTGGTGACAAGCCGGCACAGCGAGTGAGTTGTCAATGTGCACGCAGAGATGCCATTTTGTCTGACAGGTCAGGATGTGTAACGCTGTGGGCATGAGAACTTCAGTTGGCTGGTGAAACCATCTAGCCGCCATTTATCGCATGTACAGCACAGCACGACTGTGCTTGTTCGTGCTATGGGACTTGGCTCAGCAATGCTGGTGCTGATTAGCTGACCCAACCCTTTGCTATGTACATTTTGGTTGATGCTGGTCTCCGATAGGTCGCTGTAGATGAGGAGGTCACATATACATATGACATCAAGTGGGAAAGGAGTGATGTCAAGTGGGTGAGCCGCTGGGATGCCTACCTGAAGATGGAGGGTGATCAAGTACACTGGTTCTCCATCTTGAACTCGGTCATGGTGGTCTGCTTCCTGTCAGGTCAGTTGAGACCATCACTTTCGAAGTATATTGCGGACGCCATGACACTGTACTGCGTGTGACACATTGGTCGGTCAAGCTTTTGTGTTTACTCACAAACCTTGCTGCTCTGCAAGTGCAAATGTTGATGGTTTCTGCAGGAGTTGTGCTCATCATCCTTCTGCGAACTGTGCGCCGTGACCTGAGCCAGTATGAGGAGCTGGTCACGGACAAGTCAGAGGATATTAAGGAGGACAGTGGTTGGAAGCTGGTGTCAGGAGACGTTTTTAGAGCGCCCCCATCAGCTGCACGCCTGTGCTACTTTGTTGGCAGTGGCCTGCAGGTCATGGGCATGGCAGTGGTGACCATTTTCTTCGCAGCGCTTGGTTTTATGTCGCCTGCGGCACGAGGCCATCTGTTAACGACAGTGGTCGTCCTGTACCTGCTGCTCGGCATCTTTGCTGGTTATTGCGCAGTGTATCTTTGGAGCATCATCTCTGGCAAGCCTGAGAGCTGGCGCTCTGTTGCATGGCAGGTGAGGTCACGTGCTCAGTGGTTAGTGCAATTACTGCTTGCCATTATTTGTTGCATGCTGAACCAATGGTGGCCGTGGCCAGGTGGCAACGTTCCTGCCGGGCATCTCCTTCGTGATACTGGCAATCATCAACATTGCCATCAAGTTCACTGGGTCCTCTGGCGCCATGCCGTTCTTTGCCTTCTTCGGACTCTTCCTTCTCTGGTTTGTGATCTCTGTTCCGTTGACCCTCATTGGTGGCTACTCCGCTTCACGCAAGGTGACCCCAGACTACCCAGTTCGGACAAACCAGATCCCTCGCCAGATTCCTCCACAGGTAAGGTTACTCTTGTGTTGGTCAGATATCGCAAGCAGCATGCACACTGGTTCCTTCCTCTCTGCAGGCAGCGCACCCTATGTTGCTTACGCTGGGAGCTGGCGTGCTGCCTTTTGGCACCCTGTTCATCGAGCTCTACTTCATCATGTCATCCCTGTGGCTGCACCGCGTGTACTATGCCTTTGGGTTCCTGCTGGTTGTGATCTTCCTGCTGGTGCTGGTCTGCGCAGAGGTATGGACTGGGTGATGGGTTGTTTTGTTGCATGTTCAGGTGTGCTGCTCCACATACACCCATCTGACCTACTTTTGTGGTGCGTAGGTCTCCGTGGTGTTGACGTATGTCCAGCTGTGTGCTGAGGACTACCGATGGTGGTGGCGTTCTTTCCTGGCGTCGGGCAGTGTGGCTTTGTACACTCTGCTTTACGCAGGCGGCTACTTGTTTTTCGACCTGCAAAATCTGATGGGACCTGTCCCTGTCATTGTAAGCCATCATGCAAAGGCTAGCTTGCCTAGTTTGCCTTTACACAGTAAAATCAAGCTGATGTTGATGTCTGTGATTTCAGGCCATCATGTACATGGGTTACATGGTGATCATCGTCTTGGCACTCTTCCTTGCAGCTGGGTCTGTGGGCTTCCTCTCCAGCTTCTACTTTGTATGGCGCATTTTCGCATCCGTTAAAGCAGATTAGGCGTAGTGCTTTGTTTCCTTTGAATTGTCCCAGCATAAGCACCGTGCTACAGGTGCTTTGCATCAATAGGTATCGAGCTGTCCCCTTGTGCTTGTTTTCAGCGCATGCCTAGCTTGCGCAGGGATGAAGTTGTTGGCTTGTTTGACAAATGTGCGTGTTTGACTTGATAGCCGCGCAATGGCATGCATACTAGTAATGCCTTGAGTGCCGCAAATGCCTGCAATTGCCCCATGACAGCAGCGTAGTGCTATTCACAATTACGAAATGCTACGCCTGTGTACATAACACTGAAGGTGCTATTGCACACATGCAGTTTGCTCGGCACAGTGTGGCGGTGCGAGGTGCGGAGCAGCGATGCTTGGAGGAATCTGTCCGACACCATCAGCGTGTGGCCTGTGCCCCATAGCGTGTACAATGTATACAATTAGGGATGGGGTGAGGCGTTGGTGAGCATGGAGCAGCGGCAGTAGCGGTGATGCTAGGGCTGGCGCCCAATGCCATGTGGCCTCCCGACCATGAAGGCGGACGTAGCCCTCGTGTATATGCTTTATGCGGCTTGCTATATTTTTCTATATTGTGGAATTGGGTAGTATGTGTAGATGTAGTCAGCAATGCGTGCGGAAATTGTTGGCTTTAATCATGCCCAAATACTACAAAATTCCGAAAGGCGCGCAAGGGGGGGGGGGGAGTTAAATTCATCAAACACTATTCACATTAACCAGTACAGCAACAACACATACATGGTGTCCATGCCTACACCAACAGCACCGCAACACACGCAGCCTACAAGCAACCTAGGGTCAGAGTCTGTCTGAGCCGCTCTAGTAAAAATAGCGGTCGTACTTGAGTCGCAGGGGAGCCGTCCATGATGCTGACTATTCAATATATAACATCAAGGTGCTGGGTGTGACGTTAGCAGGCATGTATTCTGACAGCCTTGTATTCTTGGTCTAACCGCTGCCTGACCAAATATTGCCGGGAGAGCCAGTCAGCGATAACCGCAATCAATCAATAGCATGCATAGTACACATTAGATGAACTCGGGCTAATTAGTCAAGGCAACAAGCACACAACACATCAAAGCTTGATAACACAGCACAAGCAAGGGCAAAACAACAGGGTGGGGGCCCCCACCACTTCAGCTAAGTGCACTAGCTTTAGACTGGGGGAGGGTGGGGGTAGAGGGAAGGGGTAGCGGCAAGCAGCAAAGGAGGCACTTGCAGAGCATCGCGGAGGAGGGAGAAGTTAGCTAGCCATCGCCCCTGCGACGACCAAGACTTGTGCAACCGCTAATGCCCCCTAGGGTTTGCGCGGCTGTCAGCGCCCTTATACCCTGCGCGCCCACTCACACCCACTCACAACGGGTGTCTCTGTAGTGCGCACTGCGAAACAGCAGCCAAGTGCATAGCAGGGCATGCACGCGGTGTACACGCCAAGCATGGTCATTTGCATAGTGTGCAGGTAGTGACAGATGGACAGCCAAAGTGTATACAGACACGATATGTATGCGGGCAAAGACTCTGCTCCTCACACTTACTTACCCTCACTTACCTGTTGTCGTGAGCCGCTTGCTGGGCGTGTGTGCAACCTTCACTCTTGTCCATGCTCTAGTCCGTGAATGCCAGTATCCACATCTCATGCAGTAGCTGATAGTTTGCAAGCGCAGCAGTTAGCAGTTAGTCACGTCACCATGCAGCAGCTGACAAAGAGCGGGAATTCACATAATCAACAATTTGCACAACAAGTGTGCACTATACATGAACTGCCGTAGAGGAGATTGGTGGGTGGTGAGCTCGTGGAGTAGGAGGCGAAGCTATGCTAGGTGGATACCACCTTCGGACCGCAAAAGTAGCAGAGGGCATAGCAGCAAGCCAATGCCGGCATGAGTGGTGGATACCACTTGCCAAACCACATAGGCCGCAGGTTTCATATTGACTGCGAAGAAGCGTCAGTGATTACCACTCATCGGACCATAAAGGTCTGGGATCGCATGCAGCGCAATGCACCTCATACCAAGACTGTCCTACTAGTGCACTGAAGGCTTGTGACTGCTGCGGACCCCACACTCAATCGTCGTGCTCGTTGCAATCCCATTCATCCCGTGCACTAATGTTCACTACGTGCACTAATGCTGGCCCCGCCCTTGGCATTTAACAATACATTAATTAGTATGGCGATCTAGAAACAGCGAACACAAGTAATCAATCAGCCCCACGCAAAAGCATGAGGTTGCATGCATGCATGCATGCATACTACCTTTGCTATACCGTATGCATGCATACTACCGTCCGCGCTTGAAAAGGCGCGCGCGCAATGACACAATTGCAGAGCTCACCATTAGTGGAACCTTGTAATAAAATGACAACCAGTACGGTTACTCCCACACGGGTTGTTCGATGTGGTCAGTCACACACCATGCATGCTATTGATGTAGCATACCATCTCTTGTACACTGACTGCGAGTTCGCTAGCATGTGCAATTTGTCTCTTATCTTGCAACTTTTGTACACGCGGAGTGGGGCAGGAACAGTGGCAATGCTTGCCACTGTGGGGGTTGCATGTTAGGGTAGTGAAGTTAAGGTAGCGCATACAATGTAGCCTGGCGGCGTTGAATGTAAGACTGTGGTAAGTATGCATGCTGTTGGAATTGANATGAGCCCGTCCAGCTGCCATTGACTTGACGTGCAGCCCAGAGCAGACTGGATGTGGCAATACTTACCTCAGTGGGTGTTGAAGTGCGGGGCTTGAACCAGCGCGGGTGATACTCTGTCCCCCTCTCGCGCCTTTCGCGTCGTGCTTGCCGCTGCTTCTCCTCCAGCCTCAGCTTCTCTGTCGTAGCGACCTCCAGCCGCCCGTCCTCCAGCCCACGCTGGTCAGGTCGGAACCGCGAGTCTGTTGGCGGTAGGCACGGCGCCAGCGTGCTTGGAAGCTCTGAGCAACCCGACACATATTGTGTCAGCAAAAATGTGTAACCCATGAACAGTTGACCAACAGCCTTCATCTACAGTTGTTGCACTGCGGTGACACGCACACGCGAAATGAAGTATTGGACTCACCATTCAGGGTGATGGCGAATCGAGTGAGGTTGTACTGCTGCTCCCAGTCATCTGGGTAAGCTGCAATGGCCCAGACTGGTGATGGTACCCCTGGAGGAGGCTTGTCTGTGCCATCCATGACGACGTGTATCGCCTTCTCATAATTGCCATGCACTGACACCACCCACCCACCCACCCACCCACACATGGGTTGGTGATGTTGCACTTGCAAACAGGTGGCATGTTGACGCTACTTAGCCTGCACGAATGACCGAGACCTAAGTCGAGCAACAGTGAAATTGGCTTGACTCTGTGATGTGATGGACACGAGATCTACTGGTCACTGACATCAAACGCCTGGCAAGTCTAAGACAACCCAAACGCCAGTTGACTGCCCTCAACCATCCACCAGTCTGTATCGCCGCTTGATGCTGCCTGGGGGACTGCAGTACAGCAAGCGGCAACTGTTGGCTACCGCCGTTGGACAACCTTGCTCAGCAACACTAGACAGAGACTGCTTCCTCGACAAGAAGGCTCGCGCTGACCCTCTTACGCCCGCGCTGCACTCCAAGCTGGACCTTGTTGCCAACATTGTCCATCAACAAGTTCATCACCTGCTTGGTAGCAACAGTAGTGAGGAACACAGTGCGCTGGCACAATAGCAAACAAACAAGCATCGATGACAAACCCAAGACTGGACTGCAGTGCCCACCTGTCTCGTAGACGTCACAGGCTTCCTGTTGAAATCCGCAATGATGTCACCGACGCGCAGTCCAGCCAGCTCTGCAACGGAGCCTTGTCTAACCTATTGACAATGTTTTGTCAACAGTATCTAAACCAATACATATGACTTTGATAGCCGTAGTGAGAAGATAGCCACAGTGTCAGAAACAGCAACAGTGACACAATAGCGTCGTCCTGGTGGTAGCCATAAGGTACATATGTCAAATGTGTAGTGCGCCATGCGCAGGGACCAACCTCTGCAACGAGAACGCCTGCAGAGATGTCCGGAGGAAAGCTGCTGTCGCACTTGCGCAGCTGTTCTGCTAGGCTTGGATTGAGCTCCAGCAATTTCACTCCCAGCAAGGGCCTCTTCACCCTGCTGTTGATCGCAAGAAAGGGATGGTAGTGAGCAATGTCAGTAAGACCTGAAACAAATATGCGCCATTGCAGACTGTTCCAGTACCAAACTGAACGTACCCGTACTGCTGCAGGTGTGCGATTACTCTCTTGGCGGCATCAATGGGAATGGCAAAGCTAATGCCATCAGCTGCGAGAGACTACATGCATGGTAGTGCATGCAGTTAGCACGCCTAGGTATACTCTCAAGATCACGATGCCAACATGCACTTCGTCTCACCTTCATCGCGTTGATTCCAATTACTTCGCCATCGAGATTGACGAGGGGACCACCCGAATTGCCCTATGCGCAGTGAGCATATGTATTAGGGTGTGTTTGACAACAATGTCCATCACTTAAGGACACCCACACATAAACAAATACGCACACAGAGTGCATTCGAGTCCAGACCTGGTTGATTGCGGCGTCCGTTTGCAAGTAGTCTGTAGAAATGCCTCTGAGGCCCATGTCGCTGCCCTTTCGCTCGACATTGCTGCCCAATGGCTAAGCCTCAGCCCTATTGTATAGATGACACACATGACTTGCTCTGCAATCAATGCAATGCATTACTGGAATGCGCAACACATCAACGCACCTGATGATGCCGCAGCTGACGGAGTTTTGCAACGAGAGAGGGCTGCCCAATGCAACGACCCATTCACCCGCACGCAGCTTTTCCGAACTGCCTGCAAATGGTAGTGTTGTTGACAGATGCAGTGGTGACATTGTTACGCTGCGACTTTAGTTGCAACATCAATGTTACCCAAGTGGGCCACCGGCAGCGGCGTCTCAGCATCGATCTTCACCAACGCAAGGTCCGACAGCGTATCGGAGCTCAATACCTGTGCATACACTGTGGTAAGGTCTGTGCATGCATCGCGCTAAGCATATGCACCATGCTGCATGCAGGCAAAGGCTCACCCTGCCTGGGAATGTCCGCCCGTCCTGTAGAGAGACGGTGATCTCCGCCGCCTACGCACAAACCTGTTGTTGTGATGTCCCAACATGCTGTGTAGTATATCCAACTACTGCAACGCACCCTTCGGGAGTTGTTGCGAAAGCCAGCTTCCGGGGCAACAACATGCGCATTGGTTAGCACTGTGCCATTCTCGTTGATGATTGCGCCGGAACCTGCCTGCTGTATGCCCAGTGGCTCCAATAACCCTGTTGCGAGACGTTGAGCCCTCCATGCATTACGGCTTAATGACTTATGACATGGTGACTGTGTGAATACCGTATGCTACTCTGATGTTCACAACAGCTGGTGCAACCTTCTCCACGGCATCCGCAATGAAGTGTCTGCTCAGAGGTTGTGCAGGTGGCAGAGAGAGCGCATGCGCTTGCAAGGTTGAACCTGCAGAAGAAACTGATGCTCATAACACACTCACAATCTGTCCGCTGTTGTGTGCTTTGCTTGTGTCATACCGTTGGCATGTGCGTTCAATGTCGTCAATGCTGCAGCACCAAGTACAGCCCCAGCGGTAAATGCATACACACCAGTGCGCACGCTTGGTGTTGGCGAAGCTGTCAGCGCACGGATGAACAGCTGTCGTTGGATGAAAGCACAAAAGGGCCGGCAATGCTGTAGCAACTCGGCTGCCTTACGAGCAATTCTGTATACAGGCCAAGCGAAGACATCACACTCAGAACAGCGGAGTGAAGTATAGCACTGTCAGCACTTTGTTTCGTCACAAGAGCAAGAGTACATGCGAGCCAGCAGCAAGCAGGTTGATAAGGCAGTCGGCAAGCCTATGGTCAAAGCTGTAGCCTTCTGTTCTGTTCAACTTGCATGCAGTAACCCTAACAGCACGCGGTTTTGACGGGACATTACCAACAAACACCCCACACCAACGCTTTGACAGCCACTGCCTTACAAGTGAGCCGTTGCCTCCATGTGTTGTGCGCTGTCTACGTAAGTGAATGCACTATTGTGTTTCTCTCTGACAGAGAACAACAGGCGCACAACAGTCAAGCAAGCAAGCCAACGAGCGCGATCCGTGTCACAGAAGAGGGCAAGCAGCCACCGATTGGCGCAAACCACTGCTGGAAACAAGTGCAGCAGCTAGTTGCGAAGCGAACTCCAAGACCCTGAATGCTACCAACCCACCTCATCTCCTCCGCTCCGTGCTCCTCAGCGTCCACGTCCTGGTCGTCCTCCGCCACCGGCGCAGCCACCGGCCGCCTGCGAATGCCTGCCTAAAGCTGAAAGCTGAAGCTTACCTGCTGCATGCAGTGCGCTGTAGTTGCTGGCAGCAAGCATGGTGGCGACGACGGCGGTGGCGTGGCCATCGCTGTGGGCGCCGAGGGGATCGTCATTGTCGTTCATCACGGCGTGTGCGCTTACAACGGCGACGCTGCCAGTGACGCCGGTTTTAAGGCGTCGCCCGCTTTGTGCCGGCCAGGTGAGCATCTTCTGGTTGCAGCTGAAGCACTGCACGCACGCGCGTGCATGCGCACTCCCAAGCACACGCTTGCGTGTAGTAAATTCGGTGGTTGATTATTGTTGAGCCATCACAAGCTCGGTCATGCCCTTCGTGAGCTGCGCATTGCTCATAGTCGTTGTGTTGGTGACATGCAATCTGTTCTTAACAGACAGCATGTCTTGTAGCAATGGTCAGCTGCATACCCGCCCCTCGGATTCCAGATTCGAATCATTAGCCCCATGCTTGCTGCTACGTGCTTTGCTGACATACGCACATGCAGTGGGATGCTATGCCTCGAGTGCACTGGTTTTCTCGATATGCTGTACACAGCTTACCCTTGAATGCTGAGGTTGCAAGTAAGTGGTCTTTGCCAAGTCCTGTAAATGTGAGTTGCAACGACGTTTCGCCTTGCAGGCAACAAGCATTGGCGCTGCAAAGCTAGCAGCAGTGCAAAGGTTGGGGAGCGTCCGGAAGTCCATGGACAAGAGGCCCAAAAGAGTGCGCATACTGATGTCCGCATCCACAACACCCAAGCCCGCACTCTCTGCGCGCACATTACACGAAAGGGCTCGTGCGCAAACACCGGGTGCCCGCAAGGCCGTGTGGGTGTGGCCAGACAGCGCCGGCGCGCTGGAGGAGACAAGCGAGCATATCACCAACTATGTCATGGAGAAGGACTGGCTTAATGACTGTAAGTATGTGCATTGACGGCCACCTTGGCAGCCGACTGAGTGGATTGATTGCTGGGTTTGCGCAGCCCCGGAGCTCAAGTTTGGAAACGACATTGGCTTTGCTGTGTTGTATCATCGGCAAGGGCGCTTAGTTCTGGCCAACGATGATACCACATTGGGCGTCGTGTACAAGGGCAGCGCACCCCAAGCGAGTGCTGTCTGGCAACATGCGACAGCTGCGCTTATCACTGACGATGACGATGATGGTCACATTGTTGCTGTGGACGCCGCCGAATGGCCGGTACTTGATGTTACAACAATGTGCTGCGCTAGGCAACTTGGGTGTACGCATGAGAGTGCAAATTTTTGTTCTGAAGTTGCGAACATGTGCGCAGATCATCAACTTTGAAAACTTGGTTGCCACCAAACCGGAGAAGGCAATACTTTACGCTGTAGTGCGTACTGCTGCTTCAGGGCGTGACATGCTGAATGTGAGTGTGTATGCAGGCATTGTTCGGTCCCAAGTTGGTGATGTCTACGCAAATGTGTAATGATGCAGCTTTCTGATGGTCAGACAGGTGCTGGGCATTGGCACAGACGGCATCATCCTCAAGACATCGGATGTTGAAGAAATGAGGCAACTTGCTGTGAGTTCTTCAGGTTTACATTGTCACAGTCAATGTCTGAACTTCTGTTCAACTGTCATCAACCTCGTCTTACAACTCCTGTTGTGCAGCATTGTCTTGAAGCTGAACAGCAGCATCCCACCCTGGCACCCACATCAGGGCTTCGGAGCAATATAAACGCTGCAAACCGCAGTGTTGCGTCGCCTTTGGCTCAGACGCAGCCGCCCGCCCAAATCCCCCAGCAAAGGCAACAGCTGGCGCTGGTGGCGGCAACAGTAACAAAGCTTTCACAGTTAGGTTGGTGTTGTTGGTTGTGCCTACCGTTCGCCATTAGCACAGATCCAATATGTCCCTCATATTGGTGTGCGTGTGCAGGCGTTGGAGACCGCGTTTGCGTGGACCTGTGCTCGTTGCTAAGGCCGGGAGAGGGCATGCTGGTGAGCATCCTGCCAACTACATCATCGACTAGATTAGTCTAATCGCTTTGCAGCTTGTTTTTGTAACGATGCAGCATGTGCACAGGTAGGCTCCTTTGCTAGAGGCCTGTTTCTGGTGCACTCCGAGTGCATGCAGTCCGACTACATCAACAGCAGACCTTTCCGTGTGAACGCGGTACGCAATAGACTCAGCACCTTTCTTCCAAGTTGCAGCGAAGTTACTGTGGCTACCCTACTTGTATGTTGGCTTTGTGTCTCAATGTGTGCGTCTGGCAATGCAGGGCCCGGTGCATGCGTATGTGGCCGCACCCAATGGCAACACCGCCTACCTGTCTGAACTCAAGACCGGCAGTGAAATGCTGGTTGCTGATTACGCAGGAGCCACAAGGTTGGCGACTGTTGGTAGAGTCAAGATTGAGACACGACCGATGGTACTGGTCGAGGCAGAGGTGAGCACTTCTGTTGCCATGTGCGCGCATCAAACATGTGCAGGCATAATTATGCATGTCGTGTTGATACAACCTTTGTGGACTTATGTACATAAACCATATCAGGTTGAAACTGAGGATGGCACGCTGGACACGTACTGCACTACTCTGCAGAACGCTGAGACTGTGCGCCTCGTCAAGGCATCAGGTTTGCAAGGCACTGAGACCGATGAATCTAAAAGGCAGTAGTGCTCGTGACCTTAACACGACCTGCTGCTGGGTTACAGGTGCAGATGCTGTTTGGTCAGACGATCGCGCCATCTCAGTGTCCGAGTTGCAAGCAGGGGACAAGGTGTTGGTGCACAGGCAGCACGCTGCACGGCACACGGGGATTCCCATAAACGAATTTGTTGTTGAAAGGTGACCAGCTACATGTATTGCAGTGATTGGGTTGTTGGGCGGCAAGGCAGTGACGACACCGTGCAGACCCCTCTCACTGAATAGTAAATAGAATGCAAGGATTGTGGCCTGCATGAGAGTGTGACACACACAAGCATGAGCAGTCTACTCACCACACTATGAAGCACTCTCATTAACCACCGAGCTGCTAACCTAGCTGCTACCTACCTTCTCTACTGCCCATACCCATTAGACATGCATGCATGCGTGCGTCATCACCCTCCCGCTTCACCCACACCCCCGCCGCCATCTCCGCCAGCCTCCTACTGCCGTCTTGTCAATTTGATGACACGGGCAGTGTGTTCAGGCGTAGCAGCACTCTGGCAACTGTAGTCGAGTGTTCACCTCTGATCAGCGTTGACACGCATCGTCGCTTAGTCAAGTGTTTGAGACTCACCGCTCAGCAGCGCTAGTGCGAATCAACTCTGCTGAGCAGTGAGTCGTGAACACTCAATTACGCAACAACGTGTAGCGCTAAGTGGTAGCCAGATTTAAGAAGGTGTGGGGCGCCGGTGCATTCCTGGGACTGCTTGTAACGTCATTGAAACATACATGAAGTGAGAACGTTGCAACATACATGCCAAGCAGACGACCACTGCATTTGCAACCGACGACTTTACTTAAAACCTTCTCACTTCCTCATACACTAACAAGCACACGCAGTGATGCATTGAATACTCGGTGTCAATGACGGTCTCACCCCCTTAACAAATTGCCAAATTAAAAGTGTTTATATACACAATGATAAACACAAAGTTACCCCCCCC
>RHPI01001037.1:1080893-1096896 GCA_009103225.1 Chlorokybus atmophyticus | reverse complement strand
CTTTGACAAGGAGGTGCTCGAACCGTGTTGTATAAGATCTGTCATATTGCACAACAATGGAGTGGACAACAGCTGTGGACATCACTGACTGCAGTGCCCGCAACAATCCACAGCTACAGACGGGAGGGATGTAACTCTGCTAAATATGTGATGGAAGCCTCCTACATCTGCAAGCCCAACCTAGGCTGCCTGGATTGCGTCGGGAGACTCTGCACACTCCCAACCTTGCAGTCAGACTTGCGGGCAATGTGCGGCAACAGCTTCACTGCTCCTCAGTAAATATCAGGACAGCCAGCCCATTCCCGCTTCTCCCGTGCCGTCCAGTACTCATTGGTGAAGCACCAGGTGGGGTCGCTGCCATCTCGCTTGAGATTCACCTGCACACAAAAGTGCTTTAACAACACCGCACCAGAGCCCGTCCAGCTGCCATTGACTTGACGTGCAGCCCAGAGCAGACTGGATGTGGCAATACTTACCTCAGTGGGTGTTGAAGTGCGGGGCTTGAACCAGCGCGGGTGATACTCTGTCCCCCTCTCGCGCCTTTCGCGTCGTGCTTGCCGCTGCTTCTCCTCCAGCCTCAGCTTCTCTGTCGTAGCGACCTCCAGCCGCCCGTCCTCCAGCCCACGCTGGTCAGGTCGGAACCGCGAGTCTGTTGGCGGTAGGCACGGCGCCAGCGTGCTTGGAAGCTCTGAGCAACCCGACACATATTGTGTCAGCAAAAATGTGTAACCCATGAACAGTTGACCAACAGCCTTCATCTACAGTTGTTGCACTGCGGTGACACGCACACGCGAAATGAAGTATTGGACTCACCATTCAGGGTGATGGCGAATCGAGTGAGGTTGTACTGCTGCTCCCAGTCATCTGGGTAAGCTGCAATGGCCCAGACTGGTGATGGTACCCCTGGAGGAGGCTTGTCTGTGCCATCCATGACGACGTGTATCGCCTTCTCATAATTGCCATGCACTGAGTAGACAGCCTGGCCATCCGCCTTATAAATCTGTTGGCAGGGAGACAGTCACAGAGCATCAGCCAACTGTTGCATGGTATACAAGCACTGTATACAGGTTGGAACATGCAGTGACGCTCGCACCTTGCCACTAAGCAAAGCCCTCTTGCCCCGTGAGTGCTGCTGAAACCGCAGTTTTGCACATTCTCCTGTGGTGTGGTTGGTCACAATGGCTTCCCCATACGTGTCCACCCACAACTTGCCAAACACAATGTTGTGGATGCAGGTCACCACCTAGACCATAGAGTCCGACCGTCAGGCAAGCAATACAAATCTATGCGCAATAACATTGTCACCACCCATCAACACTGCAAATCGGGGCACTGACTGGTGCTGTCGCTAATGGGACAGAGACTACAAATTTGTCCCATCAACGTGCAAATACTCGCTTGCCAAGCATCAAATCAACGGTGTTGTGACAACTACCATCACATGACTTTTTAAATCTTCTTTGAGCGTAGCACAGAGAATATGCGCTTGCCTTGCTCCAAGCAAAGTGATCCCCGGTTTTGGGAAACCGCAAGTGGGATGAGCCAAGAGGGTATATCTCCACGCTCTTGCCCCAGAACTTGTTCTTCACCTCTACCTCCCCATAGTAACCCCAGCTCCCACTACTGCTCTCGCCGTGCCACGCTGAGATTGGCGGATGATGACTCACCTGCCATAAGAAACATCAGGACCATTCCGTATTGGCCAACGCTATGCTAACACACACCGGCAATGTGGTTGATTGTACCTGCTCCACAAGAAATTTTGCAGAGTTATCAGGGGCGATCCATTCGTATGTTTCACCGAGCAGCGGATTGAACGGCTTTCCATCCCGCGCATTCGCAGTGCTGTATGAAGCAGCGGCATATACCGTGACATACAGCAGCCTCAGCAACGATGTCTTCTGCTTGGTGGCCTCGTCGATCAACCACCTGTACTCCATTTCTTCAGCGCAGCGCTGCAATATGGATAGAGGCTCGTTGATAGTGGCGGGCAGAGTGATGGCGTTAAGATCCTTCCCGATCATGTTCTTCAGGATGCTCCAGAGCTTGAACCCTCGATTCAAAGGGCGAGGGGCAGGCAAACGGGTGCGGGGTTGCCTGACTCCGTCGCCCTCGTCGGATGATTCCTCCGATGCTAAATCTGGTTCTGTATCTTTAGGAGCTAACTCCATTAGTCTCAACGACGATGCACTTGTTGCAAGCTGAGAGCACACAAAACATGTCAGCTAAACTGACCCAACAGCTTTTCAATACTGCCACAGCAGCGGTTTTTCCTACCTGGCGGTCAGCAGGGGTGGTTTTAACATAGTACTCATACTGGTTCAGGGCTTCCAATGCTTCAAAATACTCTTCTGAGCCGTTGGTGGCTTCGCTGCTAGCCTCGTCGCTCGAGACATTGCTGTCGGCATCCTCATCTTCCGCTGGAGGCACCTCCACAGTAGGGATCGGTTGCATGGACCTTGTGCTTCCGTGCGAGTTGGGGTGCAAACTCAGCAATGCTGCATTTTGTTGTTCCAGTGAGCGTATGCGTTTCTGCAGCGCGGCGTTCTCCGTCTCAACCAGCAAGCATCTCCGGACCTCAGAGCGAATCTGATCATCATAAGCCTCCTGCACACGCTTCCAAGCATCCATCAACCAGCCTTTCCTTCTGACTGCGATGGAGCCCATGCTTTCTGCTGTATGCATCTGTGAGGGCTGCTCTGCAACTGCGTCAACCGCAGCAGCGGCGAGCTTGCTTTGCACAGTGCGAGGAGAGTCATTGCTGTCACGCAGCACCGAGAACAATGTGAACTTTCCTTTGCTCGGCGTGCCGCCCTGGGGTGTGGCTCGCATGGGAGTTCCCAACTTGGGGGTCTGAAAGAAAAAAGGCGTCAGCATCTACACACCAGCACCCAAACCTAACAGCACATGCATGCTTGCAGGTACAGACTGCCCTGGGGCTTTTAACACACATGGTGCACACATCTGCCATGCGTTGATACTGTAAAATTGTTACCCAATGCATGCGCGTGTATGTAAATTTATGGTATGGATATCGCTAACTGTGTGCTTGCTGCGCTTTGGTGAACAACACGCACACTTCGCAGTTACAACGGACTGCAAAGGCTATACAGCCAGTGCTCACTTCCGCCCATGTATGTGTGTAGTTGTTATCCGTACCCTTCCGGCAAAACAACTGTGGTTATCGGCATGCAAACAAGTGATGAGCCAAGTACCTGCTGACTGTCAGACTTTGCTTCTGACCCAAGTGGTGATATTGGTTGCTTAGGAGATGCCAATGGTGACGCAGGATGCAAAGGAGAAGAAGGACGGGAAGGAGTGCCCGACTCTACGCCCACACTCGTTGCCGGGGACACCGGCTCTTGCAATTCCGTCTCAGCGCCCTCTCCCATATCCAGTGCCCCGACCATTGTTGCTAGCGATTGCTGCAGCCGCCTGATCTCCCCCAGAAAAGCTGTACAACAAAGTCGATGGCGCACCACACTGAGGCATAAACGAAAAGAGTGCATGCAAATCTTCCATCCCTGCTTGCAGCTAGGTACCTCGCATGTCTGGCTCGAACACCTTTTTGTGTGCCTCGCAGCGTGCCTGCAGCTCTTTCTGAAAGTCTTCTTCCTCCTCATCAGTCTGCGGTCATAAGCTAATATATGGCCAGTTGTCCCCTTGTTCATTTGTTCTAGCCATCTGTTGTATTTGTTTTTGTACAATGCCCCGGGGGGGGGGGGGATATCTTATTGAATCATGGAACCCACCTCGCTCAGGGTGCCGTCTGCATGACGCGGCCACAGTGCATTGGCTTTGACCTCTTTCGCTTTCACGATGACGTCTGCAAAGGTCCTGATAGACTCCCGAAGACACGCAATCCAAGGCTACACAAAAGCAGCAAACAAACAGTTGTGAATCCACATGTCAAAAATGTGGACCTAACGCATAAGCACCCTATGCAGCTGCTTACTTACTTCTCTTTGCTCTTTTGAGAAACTCCTAAAAAAGTAAGTCGTGGCGCCATTGTTGATAACAAACTGTCGCTCATTTGCATCGGAATCGCTCACTGTGGCCTCCTGCAAAGATGAACCCAATGCATGTCCAGCACAGAGTGCGCTTGTCCACACGGAGCGCAGGCACTGGAAGCGGTCATACCTGCAGGTTAATGGTCCAGCAGGTGCCCTTCTTGGACTTGTGCTTGTAGTAGATGAGCACGCCTGGACGGTCTGCAACGCAGAAGCGCTTCTGCCAGCGCTTAAACATTCCCACCCATATCAGCAGGTACCCTTCCGGTGGTCCGGACCCGGACTCTGTGTAGTGTTTTATCGCCCAGCGCCTCGGGTCATACTTATGGCGATGACGCAGTGGTTTCATGCTGTCTTGACTGTCGCCTGGGACGTGTTCACATTGATGACAAATTTTCTGCCTTTGAAGTAGAACAAGCTTGACATTTGATGAGTTTGGATTGCACACGACTGCATGATTGACTTTCTTCATTGGAAGACTACACATATGAGGAAGGGGCAAAGCATGCAACTTGCTGTTATCTAATAAAAATGACAATCCGTATGTTTGGTAGCGAACCACAGTGACTATGATGCTGTGACTGACCCATTGCCTGGGATTGTGTACCTCCAAGCTTTTCTAAATTGCATGCACAGCACAATTACACAGCAAGTGCGTCTGCGAAACAGGAGGCCAGTGACATGTACACAGCTTCACAGTTTGGACCAGTAAACAACCACGTATCACAAATCAAGTGACCAACTTGTACTGATTGAATGGAACTCAGCATGCGATAACCCACGAATCTTGAACTGACTGACGTAGACCGAGTTGGCATAGCTATGACTCAACATGCAAACTTCAGGCCGCCTGTGCTACAACGGTGTGCCACGCATTGGCTAAATACACGACATTCATACGAGGCTTGTGCTGAATTAGTCTATCTCAAGCTAGTTTCACTGCACAACGGTGTATTGAAAAGGCCAACCTGGGCTATCGGCGAAGCTCTCCTGCTCCGGCGCCGAAGCGGCGGCTGCTGCCGCCGCCTCCTCCCTCTTCTCCCTGCGGCGCTGGCGGCTGCGCTGGCCATAGCGCTTCACCATGCCGGGTACGCGCCGGATCCGCTGCGCCTGCTGTCCCAGCATGGCTACCGGCGCTTATGCCCACACTCAAAGAGAAAGAGACAGTTGACAGCACGTCAACAACCTTCACAGCAACGCCTCATGCACCACCGCCTCGGACGCCTGGACTCACCATGCCCCCAAGCAGGCTGACCACCTGACAGGGGCCAACAGGGGATAGCTGTCTGTCTCCACCCTTCTCACTGACTTCACCAGCAAAGCCAGCAGTACACGTACTAAAAATAGCAAAGCAGGCGGGAATTTACTACCACCAGCGCCTGACAGCTCAAGCTTTGCTTGCCATCAGGCCAGTGGCAATTGAGATACACAAAGTAGTTCTCCGCTTACAATGATGGCAATGCCCGCCCTCCTGCTCCGCCGCCGCCACCGCCGCCAGTAAGGCAGGTGGCACAGATGGCGTAGATGGAATGCCGTGTTGCAGTCAGCTCAGCTGACTGCAACACGGCTGCCCTTTGCTGACTACCGGTACGGCCGGTAACGCAACCCTAACAAACGAGCGAAGGAATATGCGGCCATCTCGCATCACGCACAATCAAGGTGCGTCACGCGTTAAGCGACTTGTGTGCCCCGGGGCACACAAGTCTGTAAGGAATCGTGTATAAAAGCCCCCTCCCCCGCCCCGTGGCCCCCTCCTCCTCCAGCTGCCTCGTTCAATTTGGTAAAACGAAAGGGCCACAAAGCATAGCGGAGCGGGCACATCAGAGCAAGCATAGCAAGTGAATTTCAAGTTGGCCTATTATAATGCATCATGTTAATAATTTAAAAAAGGCAATGTTAAAGCATACGAGTGTAGTTGTTATATGGACGCAAATGATAGGACCACCAGTAATGTTACAAAATAAATCATTATCAGCTGATGAAAACCCAGAATTTGAATCTGAGAACAAAGTCGGTTTAATCGAATCCATAAGGCCCAATAATACAAACATAGGACGTTGCACAACAGTTAAGAAGAATGCTGGCAAGATACATGTAGAGGCACGCAAGAGAGCAAAAGCGGAGGTTAAGGCAGTGTAAATGACGGCCTTGTTAGTAATGTCAACGATAACAATCATTATGACATCTTTGCGGTCTTCTACTACGCATGCGCAAACTCGTGTAATAGATGTAATGCAATAGGGGTGGAATGGACAGCAAGTATAAACAAGTTGTGAATGTCAACAGCTTTGCACGTGGCCACGCGCATTGCTTACAAACACCGGTGCATCTATGAGCACACATATAGACAAACGCACGCTTCCCGCCCCCTCTTACTTGCATTTATATGGCCGCATCATATCGACATAAATTATACTTACAGACATGCAATGTTCGCGTGCATACTTACAAGACGACAGTGTGCATCTGCAACGTGTAATGCATCATCTCTTGCATATAACAATACTATGTACAAGCATTGACCAACACAAGCGGCTATGGTGATGGAATAATCACCCAACATTATAAACGATTATTGTTGGAATCACACATTGGGATCCACAAAGTACCCATTTGGAACAGGCTTTGGCATGCACTTGTTGAGTTCATGGATATGCGCTTATCGCGTTTTTGGCTACACTAGGTGTCAGCCGTGAGATTGGCAACGTGCACAGCTGCCTAGCATCCGATGGCCGACTGGCATACAGCTTCAGCGAATTAGCTGTAAAGTGGCCGCGGCAGCACCGCAGCAGGGAAGGCGGCGGCGGCGTTGGAGGCTGTGGTGTTGTAGTGGCGTGGTAAGTGGCGTCGTCCTTGGGCTTAGTGTGATTGCGGTTGCAGCGGTAAGGCAAGCTGCACTGTGGTTGTGGTAGTGGAGAGGTTTGCGGCCATGACGGCGGCCTTGATGGCGCCGGCGGCGGCGGCGGTGTCGTCGGCGGCCGCGTCTCTGTCGCCAGAGGAGTGGTCGGCGGCGTCGGCTACCAGGCGGCAGAGCGGGGCTCGGGCATGCTGCGCGAGGGCCGCGGTGCCGGTGAGGTGCGCCATGCCCGCGAGGCGGCAGCTGTCCAGGCCGCTGCGCGCACCAGCCTTTGCGCCCGCCAGGGCAGCCCCACAGGAAGAGAAGATGACCAAGAAAAGTCCGCTCGACTTTCCGGATGTAAGTGTCAACCTAACCTTTCTTGCATATTACCCTCATCCTTTGAATGCACGCACACAAGTCTCGCGCTTCATGATCATCTTTATGCTACATACAGCATTCATTCAAGAACCAATCCATCTTAGCGGTCTGTTCTCTCTTGGGTTGTGCTTTTTAGGAAACTGTTGTGGACTTTAGTAAGCGTTTGTCAGTCAAGGCTGCATTGTGAAGGTTGATGCTGCATAAACATCGGCCCATAGTAGATGTGTTACGTCTTTGTAAACAAAAGTTTGCCAGACGTCTAGTGGTTCACTTGGTATGCGAGCGCGTGTGACGCAGTACGTATCTAGTCCACTGCAGGCCTGCATTCTGTTGCAGGCTGCCAGTCTTATTTTGCATAATTGCAGGAAATTGTAAAGCCCCGACCCAGCAAACGCCCCGACATTTTCCCCTCGTTCGCGCCGATGAAGCCGATCCTGCCCACGCCGCCCCCTGGCGACCCCGATCCGGATCATGATGAGGATGAGGAAGAGGAGCAGAAGGAGAAGCCTGACGAGGAGGAGGAGAGCCCACAGGAGCCCAAGGAGCCTCCGGAAGAGGTTTAGACAATCCCCGAATCCCTTATTGGTTAGTGAGTGACTTGCAAGCCGCGATGGTGCAGAGGTGTTCTCTTTGAGTTTGGTTTTTGGCGGGCGTGGTAGCTAGTTAGTTTACGTGTGTACTGGCAGTAGTGCAGCTGTTCCATTTTTGGTAAGAGGTTTCGGTAACCTTCTGTTGGTGTGATGCTTGAGGTTTTGCACACAAGCTTGGCACAGTGCATGGGCGTGCCGCATGTGGGCGTGCCGTGTATGTGTGGGGTTTGTGCACTGTGCGTGTGCTTTTGTGTGTGCATTAGTAGGTGCGCACGTGCTGGCTTCGTGGCATTGTGCCTTCGTGAATTTTCCCCTGCCTAGACCCTTGTCAGTGCCAAGGTATCGGTTGTGCTATACAGCATACGCGTCAGTCATTGTAACTGCATGTCATGGGTGTCACACGCACATATGTATGTGCAGTGTACATGTATCCACACTTAAGTGAGGCAGTAACTACCAGCAACACCTGCGGTGTGGCCTCAAAAAGTAGTTAAGAGCACAGCGTGTGCTCATTGACAGAATATCGCTTGCATACCACTCTACCTCACAAGCTTATATATGCCTATCAACACATCCTTACTGGCTTAAAAAATGTCTACAAGAATGGGGCTAGAAGATAAACACCATCTCCGCTGAATGCCCTATCTTTCCGAGCATGCTCTCTTTAAATGCAGGGCCATTCTTCGCGGCGCCAGCCACTCCCACGCCGGCCATGGCCACATTAAAGTCGGGCGAACCGCACACCAACACCATGATGGAGCCCTTTGCGGGAGCAGGCACATGCTCGGTCAAGGACTCCTTTGTCAACGTGCCGCGACCGCCAGCCCAGGACGAACTTGTCGGGTTCTTCAAGTTGTGCCAGACCTGAAACAGGGGGTAAGAGTATGGTTAGAGTGTCATCGAAACAACATGGCAGATGTATACGTAAGCAAGAGTGCTGCCAAGGCTCATGAAGGCTCTCACCGTGAAGTTGGGGTACTTTGCAGCATACGCGTCCACCTCTTTACCCAACACAATGTCATCTTCGCACTTGCTCGCCAATACAAGCGATAGCTTCGTCTTGTCCTCAGCATTGGGCAGTATTGCCGTGATCATCTGGTCACATCAGATACAAGTCAGATGCAAGCACAACACAAGCTTGCATGTGAGCAAAAAAAAGTCCACAACAAGTACCTGATACATGGGTGTGACCCCCGTGCCGGCGGCAATCATGGCTATGTGCTTGTACTTGTTGGGTTGGTACGTGAACCCGCTTGCAATGGGTCCCTTGAACTGCAGCGTGTCTCCCGCCTGGAGCGTGAACAGGTGCTTGGTCATGGTGCCGTTGCCGTTGGGCACGAGTCTCACGACGAGGTCGAAGCTGAGGTCCTCGGGTCCCGAGCGCACGGGCGTGTAGGAGCGTGAGATGTAGTTGTCCCCGCTGTTGCCAATACTCGCGCGAGCGATCACGTAAGAACCGATTGGGATACCAACCAGCGCGACGCCAGCCTTCTCGGGCGGCCGCACAGCGAGAGCGAAGCGGAAACGACGCACGCCTTGCTGGAGATCGGTTTTCTTCTTGAGAACGAACGCCCGCCACTCACTTGGGTCCAACAAGCCTGGTGGCCCTGCGGTAAACACACACGCGCACGCGTGAATACACACACGCGCACATGCATACACACGTGCGCGCACGCACACACACACACACACATACACATCAGTGGTTCAATTTGTGTCATGGCCAGTGACAATCACTAACACCATGCATACCATTGGGATCGGACATCTTGTGCGTGTTTGTCCTGAGCAGCTGTCCTGTGGATCCGCTCGTGCTCGTCCCGCTGGCGCCCTCCTCGACGAGCTTCCCGACCATGAGGGACGTCACCTTGGACCAGACGGCCGGGTCGTCTCCGTGCGCATCCGCAAAGCTCTGAGCATGGGATCGCGCATTAGTTGTGTGACGCCGTCTCAGAGTCAACACGACGCACGAAGTCCACGTACCGATGTGGCGTTCTGGCCCACTTCGGCCTTAAGGACGCTCTGGCCGCCGGGATGTACGCTCATGAAGTTGGTGATGTCGACAATGAAGCCCTTGATGATCTGAAACATGGCTTGTGTGTTACAAGGCACGCATAAAGTATGCACAGCATGTCGGTTGTTCACGAGCCAGTAGTACTTTCTTCCTTACCGTCAGCTTCTTTCCCTTTGCTAGTTGCTTGCGCACTGCTGCGGGCGTCATCTGCAAGAAAGGAAAAGGGACAACAGAAGTCAGTAAAACCTTCTCTCTTGCCACACACACGCACACAAGCAAGTGAAGTCCTGTCAAACAGACCTGCGCGAGGTTGCTGATCACGCTGTCGAGCTTGCCGCTCTTCGCTCGTGTCCTCGCCATCCTGTCCTCCGGCGCCGTATCCAACGTGGACGCCTTCTCTCCAGAGCCATCCTTCTCCCCTGAACCCCCACCACCTCCTCCTCCCCCACCTCCTCCTCCTTCTTTGCTCCCTCCCTGAGAAGTGAAGTGCTCGCTCTTTCTCCCGGGCCTCTTCCCTCCAGAAGCCAAAGCTGCCTCTTTCTCTCTTTCCGAACTGCTCAACATCTCGCTTTGCCTTGGCTTTCTTGCGGGCTGACCTGATGCAGGCTTAAAGGTCGAGGACTCTTTCTCATTGCTATTGGTGCTATTGTTGGTGTTGGTGCTCTTGCGGCCGCCGCCGAGCTTGTCCTGCAGCGCGTCCGCGATGGAGAACACGCCGGAGAACATCTCGCTCGCCCTCGGCATGCGACTCTTGGATGGGGCTGAACTATTCGAGGTGGACTTGCTGCCATCCGTCGTTGTTGTGTTGGACCTTTCGTCCAATGCGGATGCGTGCTGAGAGGGCGCCTTGTCCAAGTTGGGCTCGGTACCCTTCGGACTGTTGCTGCGGCTGTTGCTGTTGCTGCCGCTATTGTTGTCTTTGTCCCTGTCTCTGTCTCTATCTCTGTCCTTGTCTTCACCAGGCTTCTTCTCATCGGCGATAGACTTGCGTACACGCCTCTTGGTGCTATCAGCACTGGTCGCTTTGCTGCTGATGTCAGCAGCAAACTTGTCTCCACTTGTGTTGGCGGAAGCCTTTGTATCGCCTGACATACTCTTCTCATCGTTGGCGGGTTTGCGTTTTACTAAGGACTGGCTCCTGTTGACTATAGAGACCGCAGCTGACCACTTCTCCGCAAAGGCAGCGTCGCGCGGCTTCGCGGCATTCTTAGCCGGGTTCACCATCGCAGCGAGGAGAGCTTCGCCTTCAGTCACACGCAAAGCACGCTTGCGATCGGCATCACTCTCTGTGTTGTTGTTGTTGTCGGTGGTGGCGGTGTGGTTGTCGTTGTCGAGTGGAAAGAGTGTTGGCAGCACGGATGGCGAGCGCGGTGACGGCTGCGCTGCATTCAACACAGAGAGAGATCCCAACGCTAAGCGTGGCGGAATCGACAACAATGTTGTTGTGTCCGAGCCGTTCACGTCGTGCACGCCGCCTGCGAGCACATTGCGAGCCTCAGTTGCAATGGCGCGAAGCCTGTCTCTCGCTTGCGCCATCGGCGATTGTTGCGTGGGAGTCGTCGGGAGTGAGTAGTCTAATAGATGTCTCTGCGGTGGCTGTTGTTGTTGTTGGTGCGAGGGAGAGAAGGTCATTGCGCCGCCGGATGGACTGAGCAGCATGTTGGGTGATGTAGAGGACATTGGCGTTCCCGTCCCGCTGCTCCCACGCGACGGTGAGGCGAGACGCTCCGAGTAACTCGACGCGTTGGAGCGCACGTCGTGGACACTATTGCCGTTCATATCCCCGTTGTTGAGCATGTCGTCGTCGCTATACATGTAGTGCTGAGGCTGCTGCTGTTGGATATGGTCATCACCATACCCACTATAGTACCCGCTGTTGTTCAAGTTGAAGTTGCGCTTGCTCTCCTCTTCAAGCTGATGATCGTTCGTGCCAATGAACCGCACAAACATGTCTTGTATCTCCTGTTTGGCGAGAAGGTCCCCACTGAACTGAAAGGCTCCCACAAGAGACAAAGCCCACGCTAAGTACACGCCTACGAGACGTGTCGTCACGCCGAGGGTGGAAAGCCCACTCCATATCTGCAAGAAAGCGATGCCCATGAGGAAGTAACCCGTGGCGCGGTGGAGGCGTCGGTAGTTTGAATTGTTGCGGTGTCGGTAAGCCAACACGCCGGTGAAGTCCTGAGGGATCGTCAACACCACCACGATGATGCTTGTGATGGCGTGAGACGACGTGAAGGGAGCGTGCGTGTATGCCGAACCAACGATCTCGCCAGCGAGCGCGACAAGCGTGATGGCGCTTTGCAAGTACTTGTGTGCTTTCATCCAGTGACGCCAACCGCGACCCCAACGTGCGATTGATACGCCCACCACGGCAAGGACGGCCCACGAAACCAACATGATACCGCCGTGGACGGCCAACATGTCCACGCCCCCGTGATGCACCGTCTGTGACACACACGCACACACGTACACATGTGTTGGTCTCAGTCACGGTCTTTGCGCCGTGGCATGATGAGTAAGGCACTTACAACATTAGTGAGTGTGATGCTGAAGTCCACTGTGGCGTAGCCTCGGTGCGATGCGCCGTGGTATTGGAAGACCATCGAGTCGGGATGCCACGCGTATATCACCTGCGTGCCATCATGCAGGGTTGATGGTGTCAACCAGTCGAAGCGCAACACACACAATATGGAGTCCATGTGTTCTGCGCACGGGCAGGCACGCGCGTACGCACACACGCATGCATGCATGACCACATGCGCATTCGTGCGTACACACGCGCGCACGCAGGCTGGCACATGCAGGCACACATGCACGCGCACGACTCAACAAAACGGGCACGCACTCTCGCTTGTCTGTGCATCCCTGTACACACGCACATTTGCCTTTGCTTGCATCCTCACCTGGTTGCTCCCAAGCGTAATGACCCGATCCCCCACCGCATCCCCCGTATCCAGCAACCTCGTGAACATCACCCTGGTATGCCCTTCCCCATCCGTATCCACCGCATAACTCAACACATCCTGATGAACATCCACATCCGGCATGGCGAAGTCGGTTGCGTAACGATCGTCCACCACACCCTTACCCGTGTCCCCATCCACGTAACCCACGTACACGTCCGCCCCGACCATGCGGTCGCCGCCAACGCTGTTGAAACCCACGGCGACCCAACCGGAACCGGGAGAGGTGAGGGTGANGGTGGGGGGGGGGGGGGGGGGGGGGGGGGGGGGGGGGGGGGGGGGGGGGGGGGGGGGGGGGGGGGGGGGGGGGGGGGGGGGGGGGGGGGGGGGGATGGTGTGTGTGTGTGTCAGGTTGTGTCGATGGGTTGTGTGTGTTGCATGTTGGCTGAAGGAATAAATGATCCAACACGTGCGTGCGTGTTGAAGTCGATTGACTGGGGCATGAGTAGAAGAAAGTCGTCCCACTACTACTTTGTTACCAGTCACACTGGCCCAAGATGACCCACCCGTGCGTACATGTGTGAGCGTACACGCATGTTGGGATGGTTTCGAGGAGTTAATTGTACAGTGTTGAGTTGACTTACATTTCCCACTGGAGAATGTAGCCGCTGGTGAATGTGACCTTCCCGCTGTTGGCTGCCTGTGCGGTTGGTGTGGTGGACGTCGTCGAACTCACTTGCAGTTTGACTGAGGAAGAAGACGAGGCGGGCAGAACGGGCGGGACAGCCGTCAACACCACCTGTGTGGGTCAGGGGATGTGCGTGTGCATTTGCGTGTGCGAGTGCGAGTGTGAGTGCGTGTGCGCGTGTGCGGACGAGCATGCGCATGTACTTGCATGCGTGGGTGCGTGCGTGGGTGCACGCGCCTGTATGCGTGCGAGTGTGAGCTGCATGCGTGTGCATATGTGCGCTTGCGTGTGCGTGTGCATATGTGTATGCATGCATACGTCAATGCGCACTTATGCATCAAAGTGCATGCTAATACGTGCATGCATGTGACGTGTCATGCTTGCATGCCTGACATGAGGTCTGCTCCTTGCTGGTTGCAACACACACTCACCTCTCCCGTTCCTCGGTTGACCCCACCATGGTACCCGTCCAGCCCCTCCCCCATCTCATCCCCCACCCCCATCGCCCACAGGAACGCCGTCGGCTCCGAGTCGATCGCCCCATCCAGCGCGTGATCGTATGCCGCATCCGGGGTGCGCAACGCCCGTGAGAAAGCTATAGTTGTCACGCCGTCAACCTCTTTGCCCCACAAGAGCGTGACGTCGGAGGTGCCGGAGGGGAGGGAGGTGTCGAGGACGGGAGCGTGGTAGCCGACGGACCAGTAGTCGTCGAGGGAGACGAGGCCGGAGGGGAGGACGCAACCCATGATGATGTCGGCCTGGAGAGGGAGGGGAGGATGGGTGGGTGGGTGGGTAAGGTGAGGGGGTGGGGGTGTTGGGTTGTCTCAAGAGAGGTGGTTGACTTACCTGGACCATGCCGCCTAAGGGGCCGGCGAGTCCGAAGCCGACCCAACCCGTGGTGCGGGCGCTGATGACGAACCGCATGTTGCTGCCCTGCAAGAAGAACATAACAACATTGTCATGCCCATGATGGCATCGTCGCGAGCAACACATACACGCACGCACGCACGCCCACACCCACACCCACCCCTCTTACCTCCACGATCCACGACACATTGTACAGTCCCCCCTGCACGACGGTCATGTGCATCCCATTCTCGACATCCACCCCCGTCTCCACCTCACTATCCAGCGCGTCGGTCACGGACCCCGTGTCGACGGTGGGGTCGGCGCACCTCGCCAAAGAGGAGTCCTGCTTGATCCAGACGGAACGGGGGAGGGAGGAGATGCCGGAGTTGCGCAGGATCACGTCGCGGAGACGGGTGGCACGGAGCTGCAGGATCTCGCCGGGGGTGAAGAGACTGTTTGGGGGGGAGAGAGTGGGTGGGGGTGGGGGTGTGCGTGGATGGATGTTTGCTTGCTGGGTGCACGCGTGTGTGTGTGAGGGCATGCGTGCGCAGGAGTGCGTGAGTGTGTGTGTGCATGTAAGCGCGTGCATGGGCGTGTATGCCTGCAGACACGTCTGTACATGTGTTTCTGTATGCGTGTAAGTACCCATTGTTTGTATTCTCAAAGTAGAAGCGGTCAGCATCTCTGAGGCGTCTGTACTGGTCGAGGAGTGAAGCACGTAGGAGGGGTCCCATACTGGTTCCGGGGACGTGATCCTCCGCCAGGGCGCCCACATACACGTCTATGTTGTTCACGCTCCCGTTGTACGCCGCAGACAACACCCCCTAACGGAGGACAACACTTGTAAGCGACTCCACTCTTATGCATGTAAGCAAGATCGTATCACCGCGTACCTGAACCCACGGGTCTGAAGAAATGTTGGCAAAGGTGGCTACCGGCGCAAGCCCAAGGTACTTCCGACACCTGCAATGATGAAATTAAAATAGAGTTGCAATGATGGTCACTGTCACGTGCGTGCGTGCGTGCGTGCTTGCGTGCGTTGTTGTTGTTGTGTGAGGACTCGTCACAGTCTTTGCCTTACTTGTTGTAGTCCGGTAAGCCGAAGTCTCGTCCTCGCTGTATGTCCCGCGCCGCCAGGTCGGACCCTCCCGCCCCCGGATTACCAAAAAGGTAACTCCTCAACGCGGTTTCAAACTGCAAGTCCACCTGCCAAAGAAGAAGAAGCTCGAGTTTGTCTCACCATCAATCCACTTGTGCGAATCAAGTCCCACACAGAGTCAAGTCCCACAGAAAGAGTCTCAAAACCCACCCCACCTTCATCTGAACATGCCACACCATGCCCCGTATCAACGTATCGATCCCTTCCGCCAACGCCACCTGTGGCCTAAACATCGCCTACAGCCAGCCAGATACACACAGCCCCAAAGTCAACATCACGTTGTTCCTCCCACCTCCCCCACCCCCACTCACGTCACTCAGCATCAGGTGTCCGTCCTCGCTCTCCCCCCAGTCTCCTCCCACCCTCGCCACGACGTCCGGCACGGCGGAGTGCGCGATCGCTCTCGCGGCGGCGGCGGAGAACAGGGCGTCCATGCCCGCGCTGGTCGAGGGGTCGTAGGAGGAGAAGGAGGGGAGGGGGAGGCCGAGGGAGGGGAGGTACTCCGTGAAGAAGATGGACTGGGGGAGGGGGGGGGAAGGGAGTGTGGGTGAGAGTGTGGGTGGGTGGGGG
>RHPI01001037.1:1030915-1079324 GCA_009103225.1 Chlorokybus atmophyticus | reverse complement strand
GAGAGAGAGAGAGAGAGAGAGAGAGAGAGAGAGAGAGAGAGGAGGGGGGGGAGTAGTAGGATGTTGGGTTGGTTGGTAATTGGGTGTGGGAGGGTGGTGGGTCTGGTGTGGTGTAGTGTAGTGGGATGGCGTAAGTGGTGTGCTTACCGGTTGGGGACTGTCATGTCGATGTCGAGGTGAAAAAACTGGCCCTGAGGTGAGGGGAAGAAGGCGATATATAGGAGAGTGACTGATGTTGACCCCCTTCTCATTGAGGGTGTGATCATCGTTTGAGCGTGATTCAATGAAATGACGTGCGTGGGTATGCGCGTGCGCTCACCATGTATGTCACCATGTCCGTCGTGTTCCTTTCTGACCTCGGCGCCCTGCACGCGCACGAGCACATCGAGCAACCATAACCACCGCCACCACCACAAGACCACCACCCACAACAAGAAACACTACTCACGTCTGGTTGATGGGTAGCTGCGTGGCGAGGCTGACAGCACGCGCACTCGGCCGCCCATTGCTGCTATCCACCGCCGCGACCGGCGCCTGCCTCCTCAGATACTCTCTCGGCGCACTCCTACAATTGCACACACACACACACACACACATACCTCCATCAATCACGCATGTCCGATGCATGGCAACCTACTTATCAACAACATGCGTACCCCCAGTCTGGGTTCTTGAGGTTGTTGCCGCGGCCGTCGAGGGTGTAGTAAGATGCGGCGAGACATGGTGTTGGGTGGGTGGATAGCAAGAGTACTGTTGTTGTTAGCGTCAGCAGCAGGAGGGAGCGTGTGGAGTGATGGGTGTGGGTGGGGTGGGGCATTCCCCCGGGCGGGGGGGACAAGCGAGGGGATAGAGATGCGTCTGCTGTGCGAGTCAACAAGCCAATCAGTGAGGCTTGTGTACTAATGTAGAGGAATGTGTGCGAAAGATACATAGTGGCAGTTCTCAGTGCGATGAAGCTTCAGAGCAACAACTGACACAAGGTATGCACCTGTGCAGCACCAACCGTGCGAGCTACTAGAATGGTCGGCTGTGCTATTTGGTTTTGTGTCACGTACTTGCGTGATTGGCTGCCTCCATCAACCTAAGCTAACCAAAGAAGTATTGAACTTCGCAAAAAGAAAACAGCACAAATACATTATCTCTCTTAAAGGATCAGCAAGTGACCGAACCCCTCCATCACCCCTGAAAGACCCAATCACTCACAGGCTCACACAAAAGTACAACACAGGCACCGCCTTGGCATCCGTGTGGTGGCTGTTTTTTTATTATCTTACCTTCACAGGAGGAGCCTTTACCGCATCCAGCCCACTGCGCAGTGTCTCCCTCTTTCTCTCCTCCTTCAACTCACGTATATACAACAGATCCTCCTTCAAACCAGCTCACCCTTTAATAATGTAACTTCCTGCTTACGCGTACCCACCCAAATCTGATCCCTGTTTCACACCAACCAGATGGCTGTCTAACACACACAAGAGTGTGGCGCCTTGCTGCCACGGTTCAACCTGCTTGACAGAGGAGTGGCGTGATCAACCAGCCAACACTTACTCAACCAGCTCGCTTTTTCAGGATCTCTCAAACACAAGCTGTCCTCCTACGCACGGCAGCGCCGGCGACACGGACAAAGCAGGATGCAAAAAAACCCAAGTGGCCACAAACTCAATGATTATCGGCAGTGCGTTTGATAGCCGTGTGAGTCACGTGACCCCCGCCGTCACGCTCAGTCTCCAAGCGACAGCGTGACGCAATACCTGTGACGGTATCATTAAAACCCTAACTGTGCAAGGTGCGTTGCTCAGCGCTGTGCTCCGCGGCGAGGCCGCTGCCGCCGCTGTCGTCTTCGCCTGCGGCGCTGAGGGGATGGACACCTCGCAGTTCTTCGACGCGGACGACGTGGACGCCGACGTCAACATCCCGACGGAGGACTTTGACGGCTTCGACGAGGTGGGGATGCTCTCTCGGTTGTTTGGTTGTACATGCTGCTTCGATGCTGTGGGGCTGATAGAGTGATGAGTGGTGGTGCATGATGTCACATTGTGTGCAATGATAGCTGCTTTGGCTTGGAGGAGTTTCCTTGTGCGTAGCTGAGGTATGGTGCATGCACAGCGTGACGACTGGCATTTTGGCCGGGTGATGCAGTAGATCCCCTGCGCACATTGTTGAGACATATCTGACTTGGTTGTTCGTGAACATACGCTGCCTGGATGTATGTGGCAAGCAGTGCCAAGCGGCTGGTACCATGGTGTTACTGTATGCGCATAGACTGAGACCATGTACGCTGAAGTACGCATCACACGCTAGTGATGCGTACTTCAGCGTACATGGTCTCAGTCTATGCGCATACAGTAATGACGCACTCAATGCCAATCTTGACGTTATTGATATTCCAATTGGTATTCGTTCAGTAGTCAGTGTGTGTATTTGTGCAAGTGCTAATGCGTGTCTTGCATGCTCGCAGCATTCGTTCGCCAAGGGTGGTTTCGCTGGGGAAGAGTCGGCAGGCGGAGTCAGCCCGACGCTGATCGTGCTGATAGTGGTGTTCGGGACGCTCTTCCTCTTCATCGCGGTGCACGTGGGGCTGTGGTGTTACGCGCAGCAGACGATCCCTAAACGGCCGAAGAAGAAGATCTCCATCAAGCAGCAGAAAAGGCGCCGACTCAGAGAGGGCGTCCAGCTGCCGTCAGGAGACTAGTTACCACAGTTTGTTCATGTTGATTAACTAGTCTTCATGGCGTCCTAACGCGGTGTCACTGTGCGCACTTTGGTCTGTTTCCCACTGGTCATGTTCATGTTAAGCAAGAGAGATGGCTCGCAGATATTGGTGCACAGAGGTCATGCGCTGCACTGTGATGCCCTTACACATAGTGGAGAGAGATGGCTCGCGGATGTTGGTCCGCAGAGGTGATGTGATTTGCACTGTGATGCACTTGCTACATATATTGTTAATGAGAGCGCAGTCGAGTTTTGCACCTCCTTCAACGCAACCCAGCCGACAGACAGGTCTCGCAAGCGGTGCCAATGCAGTCCTCGCCGCGATGCTCCAATCAACAAGCAAATGCACAGTGGCTTGGGCACACTGCAAGGTGTTGCGCAACTTCACCAGCTAGCTGTTAGTAAACTACAATTGCAAGATACCACCACACAGCTTCTATTCACAATCACAGTGTCACAGTCCAGCACAACCTCAACACCAACCAGCCATGCTGGTCAGCAGTGGCACCGCTGACCGGCCAGCTTGTTGTCTGTAGCTATGTACATTAAGCTTACGGCGCTGTATGTGACGGGCTTCCCCATGAGCCCTTCCAGCCCGAGACAGCTTTGTGATAGGTAGAGGTTTGGCTGTCAGCAAGAGACTGCTTGGCTTTCTGTACACCGGAGTGCAGCTGCCTCTGATGCCGTCGGTCATACATGCGAAGGGCCGGTTGCTGTCAACTGCGGAGAAGGGCCGCAGTGACTGCAAGAATACAGAACAAACGGCGCAATACAGCTTGTAAGCAACATATAAACTTTCTGCTTACCACTGCCTGTACTCATGCCTACAGCAACTGACAGGAGGCCAAAGGTGACTGTGTACATGTGCGAGCTAAAGGGAGTGGGCAAATATGTACACGCAAGCTGATCACTAACTTCTTGTGTTGCTCGACTAATTCACCTTGGCTTTGCTAGGATCCAATGCTGAAGCAGGCGGATCGGCCCTGCTGTCCGGCTCATCCCCGTAATGCTCTCGTAGATCAACAGCCCAAAGAGCAGCCCCCACCACGTTGCTTAACTTAAAGTACAAGCCAATCGCTGGAGGCAGCTCAAGTAGGACAGCAACTCGCCCAAACGTGTCTGCTCGGCACGATGACATGGTTCAGTATGGTGTTTTCAAGATGGCTGTGCATGGCAAGCGTGCACTTACTGTAGCCGCCAACAGCGTTGATGAATCGCTCCTGCTGCTCTCTGCTACGGAGCCCCAGCTCTTCTCTTAAAAACTTCTCATGAAGATCCCACGCATACAGCAAGCCATTCACTTGCGCAAAGATCTGCATCCAAGCAAGGTCAAGCCGTGCTCAACATCAGCAACAGGAGGTCCACCAGTAAATGCACTACATACCAGGGTTCCAACAATGGGGACGGCATTGAGAACAGTGCTTGCAAGGTACACCACCGGCCGAACCACCGTCATCGTGGTCAGCTCGCCGGTAATGCGCCGGATCAGACCTGTGCCCGCGTTTCCGCGATTGGTTCTCAATGCTGCCGGTCGCCTAAACCCGCTCAAGAGCGGCGTGTTTTCGGTCTTCGCCGCCTGCACAACTGCACTAGCTTCATCTTTGGGGCGCACGGATTGTGGTTGCCTGGTGACAAAGGCCAAGTCAGCATATGGTAACCGTCTAATTAGCTTAATAGCAGGTGTGACCAACCATACCCAGTTCTTTGACTGAGCTCCATAGAGTACACCTTCTGGAACAGCGCGTCCTTGACATACGCAAAGACGTCTGCAAGCCAACAACACATCGGTTGCAAAAACAACGCACGAAATGCAATGCAAAGCTCAGCTTACAGTCCAATATGACGAGTGCTATGCCGGCGGTCTCTGCAAGGACAAGAATCAAGGAAGCGATGAGAGCCAGCCATGGGGGTAGCATCAGCTTCTCAAGCAGCGACGCTTGCACGGGCAGCGCGAAGATTAACAGGACAACCAGAGCGGCGGCATCTATGGCGAGGGTCACCAGCAGCGGCTGTGCCTGCAAGAGCGTAACTGTTGATCGCAAGTTTTCGGCAAGGTTGTTTAGCACGCTGAGCTGAGCTGAACTAACTGAAGTGACGCGCACAGCAGACTACGGCAAGCATGTGCTGACATTACAGTGCGATCACTGCGGTTGCAGCCACCGCGTTTATGGCCTACTCAGTCAGTTACAAGCAGGCAAACTTTGCACAATGGCATGAGGAGCTGATTGGTCCTGTTACTGTACAAGCAGCGCATGGTGAACAGAGTAGTCTGACACTGGACGCCATGCTAGTGACAAAGCAACATACACATAGGTTTGATGCGAGCTAGCAGTCTGCATGTTTCACAATCATATGCATAACATCCGTGCACCCAGCAGAGCGAGAAGCAACGCAGCAAGAACAGCAGCCAGCAGCCTGCCAGGAAAGCTTACCACATAGCCCCACAGGCGCCGGTGCGACAGCAGGTAGGCGAAGCCGCGGAGAGGGTACTGCGCCGACGACAGAATACTACTGTTTACGTTCATGGTGACAGCATATGCGACGACAACTCCCCGCCTCCGCCTCCGCCTCTGCCGCCACCGCCGCTTCACCTCCGCCTGCACCTGGGATCTTGCCAGCAATTCCACGTGTGCCATTGGATAGTGCTCACACGTTCAATGAGCTCAACTGATACCCTGAGACTTGACGAACACAGCGAAAACGGGAGTTCAGTGATCTTGACGTTCAGCAAAGCAGGAGGTTCAGTGAACGCGTTTGTTGCAAACCCTAGCCCAACAACTTGCCATAGTGTTGGCCTGCTGGTTACTGAGAGCGGTGGCGGCGGCGAAGGAGGCGAAGGAGCAGGTGGAGCAGTCCTTGGTTGTGTGTACGACTGTGTTGTGCTTGGTGCGGGGGGCTGTTGTCGTTTAATTGTTTGCGAAAAAAGCAGTATGGAGAGGCTGCAGAGGTTTCTCAACGTTGGGGGTCCGGGGGGAGCTGGGGCGGCCCCAACCGACTCTCCGCTGGTCGACACCTCTGAGCAGGTGTACATATCGTCGCTGGCACTGCTCAAGATGCTCAAACACGGTAATTGATTGCAGCTGTTTGCTGTTGTTGTTGTTGCTGTTGCGCTTGCACTGACGAGTAAGGAGTGTGTACACGTATTCGTTGTTTACATGTCGGTGACAGTTTTGTTTCAATATTTACTAGCTTCAGCAATCTTCAGTAGCTTCATAGCATGTGTTCAATTCATGTACGGTAGTAACTGAGCGTGTGATAACAGAGGCGCCTCAGTTTAGTGCACAATATGTTGCGATACAAGCGTGAACTTGGTTGTGTTGTACAGCGCAGCGCTGCCCTGACCTCATAGCCTTGACTGTAAAGCCTGGATTGTATTGCTAGAACTCACACTTGTGGTACAGCTTAGAGCTGCTTGTATATATATACGTGCTTGTGCAGTCAACACAAGGCAAACCCTGCACGGATGAGTAGAAAAACTCTTTCAATTGATTCAATGCATATTTTGCTAGAATACACGTTGTGGTTCAGCTTTGAGCTGCTTGTGTATGCTTGCTGGTGCAGTGAACACAAGGCAAATCATGCCCGGAGGAGTAGAAAGTCTCCCTTTATATTATTGCATAACTTCACTGTTGCTCGTTTCAGTGTGGTTGCTTCAGTTATTGTTGCGCTCGTCATACCCTCTGACGGTGTTGGCGCTTGCAGGACGAGCCGGAGTCCCCATGGAAGTGATGGGGTTGATGTTGGGGGAGTTTGTGGATGACTACACAGTGCGCGTTGTGGATGTCTTCGCTATGCCGCAGTCTGGGACAGGCGTCAGTGTCGAGGCCGTGGATCCCGTTTTTCAAACCAAGATGCTCGACATGTTGAAGCAGACCGGCCGACCAGAGATGGTTGTCGGCTGGTACCACTCTCATCCAGGCTTTGGCTGCTGGCTGTCTGGAGTTGACATCAACACACAGCAGGTAAGCGTTCTATCTTTGCTGTCCTCGCGCTGTTCAGTTGCTAATTGCCAAGTTCATTTGTAGTCAGTAGCTGCTGATGAGCTTGTTCATGGAAATGAGTGTTGATGGAGTTTTGTGTAACTGCAGAGCTTTGAGGCCCTCAACCAGCGCGCTGTTGCGGTGGTTGTGGACCCCATTCAAAGTGTGAAGGGCAAGGTGGTCATCGACGCGTTCCGGCTGATCAACCCGCAGACGATGATGCTTGGACAGGAGCCGAGGCAAACAACATCAAACTTGGGGCACTTGAACAAGCCCTCCATACAGGCCCTGATACATGGCCTCAACCGGCACTACTACTCCATTGGCATCAACTATCGCAAGAACGAGCTTGAGGAGAAGATGCTGCTCAACCTGCACAAAAAGAAGTGGACTGACGGGCTTGTTTTGGAGCGGTTTGACAACCACCAGAAGAAGAACGAAAAGACCGTTGAGGTGCGTGCATTCCACCAGCTTTTCACTGTACTTGATGCATGGACAGTTGTTGCTGACAATATGATCTGCAACAGGAGCTGTTGCAGCTTGCCTCTGCGTACAACAAGGCAGTCATTGAAGAGGACAAGCTATCTCCAGAGAAGTTGGCCATAGTCAATGTCGGGCGGCAAGATGCAAAGAAGCATCTGGAGAAGAATGTTGGCGATCTCATGGCTTCCAACATTGTTCAGTCACTAGGGACGATGCTGGACACTGTGGCATTCTAAGTCGATGTACATTAGCTATGAGCGCGGCTTGGCTGGTCTTGGTTGTGTTGGATCTGTTGGAGCGTTCGGGTACCAGTTTGCTACAAGAACATAACATTCAGAACAACATTGCCATGATGAAAGCTAACATGAGAACTTGACAATACGCCACTGGTAGATCAGCAGCGGGGCAACTTCAGTTGCACCAACTGCAATCACATGTTGACCTTACAGTCCACAATCTACGCACTAGCCTAGCAGACCAGTGGCAATAGCTGCTCAAATGCAGTAAGCATGTCCGCACAGTGGGTTATCGTCTAAGCTGCTGTATGCGCAGTGTCCGTTGCATGCCGTTGTCATGTGTGAGCATGCTCAGCACGTTCACCAAACCTCCATCACATGACCACCCTCGACTAAGGAGGACCACCTTGACCTCCTCTGCCAGCACTTCACTCCTCCTTCTTGTCCGCGACGCCGTTCTGCTGCTGCAATGGCGGTGGCATCATAGACGCGTCGGGCCGCGGGTCTCCCGATGGCGTTTCGGTCCGCATGGCCATGGCGACGTACCACGCGATGACGACGTTCACTGACACCACCGCCGCGACGCCGCTCAACGTCGTCTTGGTTGATCTGTCGAGAGGAGGGAAGCCGAGACTGGCGGACAGCACTGGGTGGGGGAGAGTAATGGGTCAAGGCAATGACCCGCTCGGGAGTTCGGGAAGGGACAATCACACATAGGAAACAGTCCCATGCACGAGGCTGCGACATGCGAAGCATGCACGACAACATGCAAGCAACACTGAATCAACAGGTGCGATTAGCTGTTTGAGACAGTACAATCCCAAGCCTCTCTTTCCTTTACTGTCGTCAGCCTGCATTGAGCGCATCTCTGTTGTCATAGCAAGCAAACAAACCAAACAAACACTTGCGAACGAGCGTTGTGTTGCGACAAGACATGCTAGGATTGTGTGGAATGCCAGCATACGCATCATGCACGCAGGCGCACAGCTGACTGGGAGGGGGATACGCTCCAGACAACATGCGTGCGTGTGTGCGAGTGTGAGTGCGAAGTGAGTAAAAGCGTGTGCAGGATACAGTCCAGGCCCTGGCCGTTGAGGAAAAAGAAGAGGCAGAGCGGCAAGCACCACAAGGCGGCGGATGTCGCGGCGAACCGCGTCACCACCACCGCCTGACTGGGGCGCCGCCCCCCGCCTCCTCCTCCCACCGCCATCCTCCTCCCACCGCACTCCGCCTGACCCAGACCTGCAGTATGCGATATAAGAATAAGCTAGTGATGAACAACACGTTTGGTCCCGTCGATGTAGTGCACCAGACCTGTATATCGCGTACGAGCTGATATCGGATCCGCTGCAAGTGCAGCCAGGCGACGGCGGTGGCGGCGGCGGCGGCGGCCGGTCTGGGGTTACGCTCTTGGCAGAGAGGGGTTGAGGGGTGGGGGGTGATTATGGGTTCAGGTATGGAGTCTGCGGCGACGACGGATAGGACGTTTGAGGAGCTGCAGCCGCCCTTGTCGGAGGAGATGCTGGCTGCTTTGAGGCAGCAGGGTTTCACACATCTCACGCCTGTGCAGGTTGGTCTATGATGGACTGATCTGATTTTAAGTTTTCTCTTGTCCTTTCCATCATTCCTGCAGTATATGCTCGTTCTTGGCAATTCTTTTTGCTGAGTGCTTGCATGCAACAAGCTGCATTGCAACTGCGCATACTTAATTGTTGAAGCAGCGCTTTGTTGCACTGTTGAAGTCCCTGCCTTTGGCGGTCTGTCGCGTTCCTGTACAATAGTCAGAATCACTCATGCCAACCAGTTTGCGAGTAGTGTGCTGTTGATAGGAAAAGGGAAAGCTATGCCGTTGGCTGTCTCGCCTGTTGCAGCATGCGGATTGCTCTCCAATTCAAGCCAAAACCCAAACAAGATCAAGATCGCAGTGGATTGGTTGGCAGAGTTGCAGTCCATACACATGCATGTCACTAGTTGTATTGAATGCCAGGCAGCGACGATACCTTTATTTATGAGCAATAAGGACGTTGCTGTCGATGCCGTCACGGGTTCAGGCAAGACCCTTGCATTCATTGTGCCCGTTGTCGAGCTGTTATCGAGGCGAGAACACGCGCTGCGCAAATATCAGGTGATTGCGGTTGCGCTGTCATCCGTCCAACATTCATACACGTGCCAGTGCAAACGTGCTCACACTCTACACATCCAATTGTCACTCGCAGGTTGGAGCGATGATCATCTCACCCACGCGCGAGCTCGCTTTGCAGATTTTTGCTGTCCTGCAGCTTTTTCTTACAGAGCGCCCAAATCTGCGTGCGATGCTGCTTGTCGGTGGCACGGAGGTCGCCGCGGACGTGGCACGCTTCCAGTCTAATGGGGCCAATATCCTCGTTGGCACGCCGGGACGGCTCGATGACGTGCTGACCCGCTCTGCTGCCATGGATGTGAAGGAGCTTGATGTAAGTAGTTTGTGACACGTGGTTGACACTTGAATTGAGGGATGAGCGGTTGGGATGCTGGCTGCAGGTCCTTGTGTTGGATGAGGCGGATCGATTGTTGGACATGGGGTTTAGGCAACAGCTGTCATCTATCTTAGCACGCCTGCCCAAGCAGCGGCGGACCGGGCTGTTTTCTGCAACACAGACCAGCGCGGTGAGAAACAGCACTAATCATGCATTCCATCTTGCATATACGCATGTGAAACAATGATGGCTTGTGTCTTGCACAACCATTGTAGGCGCCTGACATGTTTGTGAAGCACCGCTTGTTTGTTCTTGCCAATCGTCATGAGCAGCAGTTTCTGTGCAGCTGTCCAACCTTACGCTACTGCTGTGCTGGGCTGACATTTGCATGCGATCATGTCAGGTGGTAGAGCTGGCCAGAGCGGGGATGCGGAACCCGGTTCGCGTCGAGGTGAAGCAGCAGGGCAAGTCGCAGCTTTCTGGCAAGCAGAGCACAACCGCTTCGCAGACGCCCTCGACACTTTCTCTGCACGTGGGTGATCGTGCGTTGCATAGCAATTTTATGTATACCATCCTATCGAGTTCAAAGCAGAGTTTTGGATTCTGCGCAGAGGTGGCTCAATGCGTGCTGACGCGCAGTTTGTGCGCTGTGAAGTGGACCGCAAGATGTCGCAACTGGTGCAGTTCCTTACATTCCACTCCAGCGCAAAGTGTATTGTGTAAGTGCTCCCTACCCATGGACTGAAGTCTTATCGCCATGCATGCATTGCCAAACCATTGCATGCATCAGGTACTTTCTCACATGTGCTAGCGTGGACTACTGGGCCATGGTCCTTCAGCAGCTTCGCGAGTTGAAGTCCTTGAAGATGCAAGCCTTGCATGGGAAGATGAAGCAGGCATGTGAGCTTACAGCCACAGTTGTGTCATGGATGTCGTATCACACTGTGAGACTAATGTCAACTCATGCACGCGCAGTCTCAGCGAGAGAAGGCTTTGGCAGAGTACACAGAGTGGCCAGCTGGCGTGCTGCTATGCACGGATGTGGCCGCGCGCGGGCTGGACATCCCCGGAGTCGACTGGATCATCCAGTTCGACCCTCCGCAAGACCCGGACGCGTTTATACATCGCGTGGGCCGTACTGCGCGCATGGGCCGCTCCGGCTCGGCGTTGGTGTACTTGCTGCCCAAGGAGGATGCGTACGTGGAGTTTCTGAGACTGAGAGGAGTGGGGCTGGCGGAGATGGCGCCGGATGATAACGCGCCTGAAGTGCTGTCGCAGGTATGCTTGTTGGGCACTGTGGTTGCTGCGCAAGGCTGACTCAGAATGTACGCACAGATTCGTACGATTACTGCAGCAGACAGGGCAGTCATGGAGAAAGGTTTGCGCGCCTTTGTGTCCTTCGTGCGCGGTTACAAGGAGCATGTTTGCAAGTACATTTTCAGGTCAGAGTCTTTCGGCAGCAGCAAGCACTCGGTGTTCATGCTTGTCAGTTAGAGATACAAGGACTGCAATCAAGACAAACAGAGATTTGATAGAGCAGCACAAACATATATACGTGCTGCAGGTTCAAGGACCTCAACTTCGGAGCGCTGGCCATGCTCTTCGGGCTGTTGCGGCTGCCCACGATGTCCGAGTTGAAGCGCGGGCGAGTGGACACGTCCGCATTCATACCATTCGACATTGATCTAGCCACTATCAAGTACAAGTAAGCCACTGCATCAAGGCATTACAGCAGCTGCCCTCTTGCATGGTATAGGTTGTATCAACCCCGCGTCCTTGCAGGGACAAGTTGCGGGAGAAACAAAGGCAACAGAATCTGAAGAAAGCTCAGGCATCTGTTGCAGCCAGCGATGCAAGGGTGAACAGCGGCGCGGGAGCCACCACGAGCGGTAAGGGATTTAACAGCAAAGGCAACAGCAAGAACCAACAGCACAAAGGCTCAGTGCAGCCGGCTCGCATGGAGCTGCCAAAGGGCTCGAGCAAGAAGAAGCGCCAGCAGAACGACGAGGAGCAGATGGAGCGCGAGTACAAGCTGTTGAAGAAGATGAAGAAGGGCAAGTTGTCTGAGGCGGAGTACGAGCTGGAGACCGGTGACGGAGAAGAAAAAATGGGCGTCGAGCATGATGAGATGGATCGCGCAGATTCTGCGGGTGCTCTTGCACCAAAGCCGCTGCAACAGAAAGGCATGGGTAAGAAGAAACGGCAGCAAGTGCAGCGGCATGTGAAGCCGTTTAGGAAACAAACGCGCTAAGTGTTGTGTGGTGATTGCGTTGCATCTCCGGGTTAAGCAACAATGATTGCGCGCACACAATTGTCCCACGCACATGCAGACTGCGCTTGCGCACAATACCCTCAACGTTCTTTTGTACACATTATTATTAGATGCATCGGTCAATCACTAGGAAGTTATCTGTGTGGGGTGTTGGTTGGAGCATTGTGCTGTTTATCATACAACCTTCAATTGTAACAACCTTGTGCGTTGATTCCCAAGCAATGGCACCACGTGTCGAACAACACCTATACAAATATACATATGGTAAAAATGCAACCAAAGACGCAACAGCTTCATACTTGTTGTATAGTATTGTTCGCTAGCAAGATGTACATATGACCTTTTGTGTATTCGCAATGCATTTATTCTGCATGCAACAATTGATCAAGCCACAAGTTTAACGGTTGAACTAACACAGTTGCATTGAGATGGTTGACTTCATGGCCCACAAAGTTATTGCATTTCTTAATGTTCTCTTAGAACCTTACCCTATAGCTTGCCCTACACTGCATTTTCATTAACAGGAATCATACACATATACACGCTTTGACTCGTTATCAAAGGTATTACACGAGCCTACCTTAATGTACATATGTTGACTACCTTGATGTACAGTGTATGTGTAACGATCCACTACTTTCTTGCTGGTCGGGGCTTGCTAAACTTGTGCACAAGCCCTAATGCTTTACAAGAAGTCCCACCAGCACCACGGCGCAGGGGAAGTTGCAGCAGCGCACCCAGGACCAAGAGGACGACCACCAACCTCTCCACACAGCTCTAGCCCCAGGCACACCCACACTCATACACACACACATACAACACCACATCCCACAAGGGATGAGAGGGAGAGCCCCTTCAACAGCTAACAATCAGGCACCCCACGCACAAGTGGCCCTCTTGTAAGGCGAACACACTCCGATGTCTTGATCAACACCGAGCCAATCCCTACTCAAAGATGTAACTTAGCATTTATACCACATGCTGCTCTCCCGACCTGGCACACAGGATGTCCAAGGCCACCAAGACCTTGTCACTATGCGCTGACCTTTGTCCAACATCAAAACCAACAAACTCCACCTCGGGAGTATCAAACACCTCGGATACTCATAGGAACAACGATCCTACTTCGGAATCCCAAACTCAAGCTCTTTTAGTACATATGTACCTGCGGATTGCCCACAGGCACCACTTGCCTTGCGATGGTCACATCGTGGCAAATTGCACTACCAAAAAGCAGATCGTGTTGTTTGCCAACTTGGCTCACAACCTTGTAACTGCCACTTCATGTGGTAACTCGCACTACTTGCAATAACAAAGGCTCACATGCCATAGGCATTGACCAGCTCTGTGCTAGCCTCGCATCAATTCCTTGTATAGTACTGTGCCCATGATTATTAAAAAGACATGAACACGACCGCATGAACACAGCTGCCAAGCACTACACCACGTGACAACCGGAATCTCCACTTGGTCCTTCTTACTAACATAAGGAACAGAGAATGACTTTTGCCAGCCTTATAGGCGTTACAGTGTATTCGATGTAATAACGTCGTCCATTACAACGCATGTCATCATATATTATAATTATCAAAATCGACAATGATTTCCATTCAGATGCATGCCTCGTTACACATGTTGTCATGCACTTATAGTGAACGTTAACCGATTATGTGTATGTATACTTTCTATATGTATACATCATAGTACGCACACCAAAGGCTATATGTCAAACAACTTGTTGCGTAAAGTATAGGAAAACATTATGTATATTGACAAAGCGTTGTCGACATCCAATCAAACGTGTACTTTAAAATATTTCTTTAAAGCGCAAAGGGGGGCAAGAGGGACATTCCAAATTGAAATGTCTATTTACCAAAGGGCATTGGAGTTTCCAATGCCCTTTGGTAAATGTGTACTTACACGGAGGTTGTTTAAGTGTTCTTAAAGCAGCACAACAACGAGGCAAGACTATAGATTTTGCCTAATGCAACGCATTGAACATGTGGAATCTGTGCCACTGGCGCTTCAGCACCTGCCGTTGGGTTGTGCCAGCGTGGAAGGCGGCGGCGAGAGAGATTGGCAGAGCGGCGGCTGGGCTTAAGCCTTGGTGGAAAAGAGGGTGTGTATGCTAGGAAGGTAGCTGCTAGAAGCAGCAAAACGGCAGGTCAGCGTCAGGCCTTCTGCTAGCTTTGCGGCAAGCAGCTTGGGGACAGAATGAAGCGCGGCAAGCAGGTAGGGTTCGACGTTTACGCTCCGCCGTTTTCGTTAAGCTTTCGTGCAACACAAGCTGAGCATTGCCATTCATGCACATGTATACACGCATTGAGCAGTAGCTTGCTGGACGGTGTGTGCATCGGCTTGTCTGTCTAAGCCCGACGGACTGCGTAATGTCATTTCTAACGGTTGCCTTTGATATGTGACCGGCCAGTTGCTGGAGTGCAAACGCGTCATGTAGCATGATGTTCCGCGGTTGGCCTTTGCTTGTTATGTGTTGAAGAACCGCCATGCGCTGTACCAGCGAGTCACCATGCTTACATACTAGCATGGGCTTTTCTGCTGCGCTTCGCTGCTGTCACTGTTGATCTGTACCATGATGTGCCATGGTTTTGCATGCGCCAGTATATGTATGCTTGCTGCAAACTGCTGCAGAGTTACCTGAACACTTCAACAATCTGCATGGGCAAATCAACTAGCGCTCAGCAGAAGTGGCTTCTATTCGCATAGCCGATTCATGCAGTGTGAAGCATGTGGCATGCACAGCTGCGTGCTAACCCCGAGTCACATTGACAACAACCAGGACAAGGACCGCGCGGCGGATGCTGAACTGGACGCCCTCACGCGCTTCTGCGAGGATGTACGTGGCCGCCACGGCATTGAATACCGCACGGGGCTGCTGCGAGAAAGCCGGTATGCATGCATTACGCAAGCTGCCACATACACCATTCACATGTCACATTGGTTACTTGATTAAGCTTGCATATGGGTGTGTGTGGACTTGTGTATGGTAACGTGGTTGAGAAAGTGTTGTCTGTGGCAGCGTGGAGTACTTTCGGGGGAAGGATTTCTACAGGTTTGCGCAGGAGCATCCTGAGAGGTTGGCTAAGGTAACAGCGGGTTACAACAAGCAGCAGCCTGCAGTAGCAACGCCATTGACTGCGGACGCGGTGGGCACGCGGTTGATTGATAATGGCTTCATTGTGCGTTGCGATCGCTACTCGCATGCGATCAAGCCCGGGAGGAAGAAGCTGTCCAAGTGGCCGTACAGGCTGGTGCCATACCCGGTGCAGACATTCTGCGAGGAAGGCTTCTTTGCGTTCTCGTACAACCGCCCGCACTCCATCTGGCATGCCCTCGCCGTGGCCGGCCTCCCAGCTGTCACCATCGGGTGCTGCCTATTCCCCATCTTTCCCATATGGGCCAAGCTATGCGTACTCTACTTCTGCCTCACCTTTCTCACCCTCATCGTCGGCTTCTGCGCAGGCAAGCTGCTGTTATGGCCGTGGTTGCTGCTGCTGTTGTTGTCAGCGTTTTGTTCATACGTAGGCAATGTTGAAATAAATGTTTTCCTCGTTGTCTTGTTGTGCAGTGCGCTGGCTGGTATTTCTGGCCATCTGGACTCTTCTCGGCAAGCGCTTGTGGATGTTTCCCAACCTCTTTGCGGAGGATGCGACCATACTGGAGGCGTTTCAGCCGATCATCGGTTACGAGGGCGGCAGCAACGGTGGCAGCAAAAGCAGCAAAGACACTAAAACAACAACAGCTACCAGCGCCGAGAGTGGCGACACCAATAATGTTGACCCACCGCCCTCGCTGGCCTCGCGCGCGCTGGTGCTTGTGACCATCGTCGCCCTCGTGCTGGTCCTGCGCTACCATGGCCCCACCGAAGCCCAGCGCTCAGCGTTCAGGGGCCGCATGACCAACTCGCTGCAAAAATGGTTCGAGTGGAACCCGCTGCAGCTTGCCAGCAAAGGCGAGGGTGAGGGTGGGGTTGAGGATATCCTGCATAGGGGCGATACGAGTGATCACGCATCCGATCCAAGCGCGCGCGGGGACTTCTCCAAAGCGGAGTATAGGGACGACGACGACGGTATTGATGTCGATGTGGATGTGGACATTGACGGTGATAATGTTGATGTTGATGTCGATTCTGTTGAGACTGAGGATGACGCAGACAGGGCGGACTTGTAGCAATCATGCTGACTTATACGACCTTTTGTACTGTTCTCTGCTGGATTGGCGCTTTGTGCATGTCGTGCGTGTTGTTTGTTGTGGTGTGTCGAACGTGTGTGCAGGTTGGTTTTACTGCTGTCGTATGCGCACTATACTCGGGTCGGCACGACAGATTGCGTCACGACAGTTCACAGACACTTGGGGATTATCATCCCCAGAGAGTTTGCATTATCAATGGACGCTTCTGCCTAGACCAGGTAGCCTCTTCGCCTACTATTGTAAAAGTAGGCATGGACTGCCAACCCCGTGTAAGGTAAGGCCCGCGTCTCAATACGGTACACCTTGCACTGCGCGTGTTACACCTTACCACACTCTATGTTGTTACCCTTCACTGCACTAGCGTGCTCCCCTCTCTATAACCGAGTTACATTACACGTCTAAGCTGCATTTAAAGTACAGCAGTATCAACTTGCGTGCGCAGACATGACTGACTGGCCACGCACACGCGCGGGTGCTTGCTTGCAATATGTGTGGATGCGTTGTAACGCCTAAAACGGGCGGAAGTTGAACTTTCTCAACAGCACAGACGGCGAGGTCAGCAGGAAGGGCTCCGACGGGGACAACTGGAAATCGATGCCAAACGCACCCATCCCGCCCATCGGACTCACAATCTCTGTGGGGCCCTGCATCGGTAAAGTTGTCCACTGTTAGTGTCGGGATGCAACGTTGCCACGTGAGGTGGTGTTGGTGCAACATTCTATGTGCTGTGCTCACCCTCAAACACGCCGGCAGGCTTCCGTCACACGCAGCAGGGCCCTTGTCTCGGTCATTGCCCCTTTCAGTCAGTGATGACACGGCTGGCGTCAATCCTGCAACATTGGTCGAAACGGTGGCGCCGCCTGCACTGGTGGCATCAGGTCTGAACCTATGCTGCTGCTGCTGCTGTTGTTGCTCCATGGCATCGTCGCGCTGCTGCTGCTGAAGTTGTCGTAACTGCTGCTGCTGCTGCTGCTGTTGTTGTTGTTGTTGTTGCTGCTGCTGCTGCTGCTGTTGTGCTTGTGATGGCCTGGCCGGTGTGAGGGTCTGCGGCCTGTGCTGAGCGTGCTGAGGTGGCGTGTGCGGTATGCGCACGTGGCTCGGCTGTGGGACGGCTGATGATAGTGTGGTTGCGGGGGGTGGGGCTGACACGGTGATGGGCCTCGGGTTGCTCTGTGCGGGTGGTCCGTGCGTGTGCGCTCCCTCGTACGTGGACACGAGGAACTTGGGGTCCGTGGAGTCGCGCTCGACGTGCTTGCGGACGGGACACCCCGTCGCCGTGCACTTGTAGTAGCTCCGCGGGAATGGGTTGCCCTTCACCATCTTCTGACCGTACTTGCGCCACCGGTACCCGTCGTCCAGGACCTCCACCTCCGTGTTGGTGCGAAGGATAAGACGCGGCTCACGTGCGCCACCCGTGCCCGAGCCAGGCGCCTGTTGAGAGGCGCTAGCTGCTGCTGCGGCAGCGGCAGCAGCTGCAGCAGCACTCGCGGCAGCATTGGCAGCCGCCGCCACCACCGCCGCTGTCGCCGTGGATGACGAGGACTGACCCGTGTGCGGCCGATGAAGCTGCTGCTCAAGGCTCGCACTCGATATGTCACTGCTTCGCCTGCTACATATATCACACGTATATGTACGCGTGCGTGCAGGTGTGTGCAGGTGTGCGTGTCAATGAGCGTGTTAGTTGTGCGTGTGCACGCGCACATGTGTGTGTTATTGCTACAGGAAAGTGCGTCATGCAAGAGTTGTTTCTCTACAACCAGACCTTTTCTTTGCTGGAGGTGGTCCCTCCACTACCACATCGATCTCCGTGCTGGACGACCGCTGCATCGCGATGATCGGTCTGAAGGGCGTGTTCGTGTAGGGTTCGTGCAGCTTCTGCGGCGTGACGGGCGGGAACTCGTCGTGCAAGATGTTGACGCGGCTGCTCTGGGCGGGTGGATGAATAACAATAGGCGCCCCGCCCTCGGCAATCTTGACCCTCAGAGGCTGACCCGTGCTGTGCTGCTGCGCGTGCATGTTGTCGGCAGTGCTGAAGTGGTTGTGGTTGTGATTGATTGTTTGCATGGGTCGAGGTGACTCCAAGAACGCCTCGAACTGGCCTATTTTGTACAGGGCGCTGAGTGCGTCGGGGCTGAAGGCGAACTCCAGTGTGGGTGTCCACGCCGCCCCCATCGGCGGCGGGGTCAGTCCCGTCGGGGTGGACGACAGGCCGAACATCATCATGTCGGGGTGGAAGTTGTTCAGCGGGGAGGGCAACTCGCTGTCATGGTCGATGACGACAGCCATCATGCTGGATGCAACGTGCGCGGCGTTAGCAGTTGTGTGATCTGCCTCAGCCTTCACCTGGCTCACGAGGGCGCGCCATCCCGCCGGCGTGGTGACGCACTCCTCCTCAACGTTGGGGATGTTGCTGTTGTTTTCAGGCACAACCACCTCCTCCTCCTGCTCCTCCTCGACGTCCTCTCGCAGGGTGTCGCCGGAAGCCTCGCTCACGTCGTCCCCCCCCTGCGTGGACACACTCGACGACGTGTCGCCCGCAGCGCTGTTGTTGTTTTTATTGACACCCTCGGCGGGCTTCTGGCGATGCTTAGGTGGGGCGTGCAGGTGCGAACCCTTGTATGTGCAACCCAACACTATCCCGGCCATCGACCTCTCCACCTGTGTAAGTGCATGTTCTTCTCTTGTTGGTGGTGGTGGTGGTGGTGGTTGGTGGTTTTGGTAATGTTGTCTATAGTGTGTCTGCAATTGCTTGCCTTCTTTTTGACGGGGCAGGACGGGTGCGTGCACTTGTAGTAGCTTCGTGGCGTGGCGGTGCCCTTCACGTGCTTCTGCCCGTACTTGCGCCAATTGTACCCGTCGTCTGCGATCACATCCGTGGCCGTAACAACTGCCGCCTTCTCCTGTGAGCACACAAACATACCAACATCAGCATGTGCAAGTCCCTTGCAGCACTTGCAACAACAACAACATCAACAACAACTCACAGGCAGCGACAACGGTGACATCCTCGCTGGCACGGAAGACTTTGCGAGCATGGCCTTCGCGATGGTCTTGCGCACGGCGAGGGTAGAGTCGAGCTTCGATGAGGACGACTTCTTCTTTATGTGTGTGTGTGTAATCACTCCCAAGGGCAGGGAGAATGTGCCCGTGGTGGGCGATGGCTCCGCCTGTGCAAAGCACATGCCAGCGTAAAGCTGCGTGTGCGTGGGTCGTTATGTGTGTGTGTGCCAGCGTGTGTGTGTGTGCATGTGCATGTGTGCGCGCGTGCGTGCGCGTGTGTGGGTGTATACGTTGCAACAACAATGTTGCAACACTCACCTCGTGTGATGGCATCAGCACAGGTGACTCCAGCAATGCTGCGAGCGAGCTGATGGATGGTGCTGCACTTGCGTGTTTGTGGTGATTGTGGCCACCGTGGTGGTTCTGACTGTTGGCATTGCCCACAGCAGCGGCAGTGGCGGCGGTCGTAGGCGCGGTGTTGTGCGTGAGTGAGAGGCGCGCGGGAGGCTTTAGAGCAGATCCCATCCCCATACGCCGCGCGAGAAACGCCTTGGCTACGCTCGGACCCGCACCACCACCCGAAGACAACGTGCGCTCTGCCGCTGCCACCGCCGTGGCTGCTGTAACAACACCACGTGACTCCGACACAACAGGGGTCTCAACCTGGTACAACACACACATCAACATCAGCCTGTCACTCGGACACACATCCACATGTTCACAGGTCGTCCTTCAACTACCTGCAGCTCGTTTGCATCGGGCTGGCTCGGTGCTGCATTGGCGGTTCTGATCTGCAGCAGCTTGCGCTTCTCCCACAGGCTGCCGCTGTTATCAGGAGCTGTGGTATCGGAGGTGTCGGTAGCGTTGGTGTTGGTGTTGGTGTTGGTTCGCGTGGTGTCGGTGAGGCCGCAGCTCTCTGCGTGTGTCTTTGCGGCCCTCACGGCCGCATCCATCCAGTGACTGCTGCTGTGTCGGGAGGACGAAGGCGGCGGGAGAGACAGCACGTCCACCTCGTTCGCGCCGCCATCGCTGATGACGGTGATGTGGTTGTTGTTGGGATCGTTGGGGTTGTGGTTGATGATGGCGGCAGTGGTGTCGTTCGTCACAACACCTCCCCCAGCCATTCGCTGGCGGCCACGCGGCCGCACAGCGCTCCTTGCTTACGTATGCACACCACCACGCTACACAGCGGGATCTCACCTGCATCCATGCTGTATCAAACACATCTCTACACAGCAGAGTGATCTTGGGCCCTAGCTGAACCTTACAGGGACCGGCTAAGAAGGATGCAAGAGACATCTGGTGAGGATACACACGTGTGCATTGCCACACAGGTCGTGTGCAGTGCATACACCATCTCAGACTGGTGTGAACTGACGGGGGATGTACACAACGTAATGCACAGCTGAGTGAGCAGCACCGAGCGTGCCACACACGCACCTGTGCAGAAAGCTGATCCCCGCACGCAGCTGTCTGTGCTCCAGCCTCCAGCGCCACACTTCTCCCTCCGTGCTCCGTGCTCACAGGCACGCACGCCGCCACACACACGTGTGATCTCTCACCTGCATCCATGCACACGTCATTACATAGCGTACATCATCCTGTGTGTAGATCCACTCTATATTGTGTATATGTAGTGATCTGGGAGCCAAGTGTACCATACAGGGACCGGCCAAGAGTGCAAGAGACATCTGGTGAGGACACACGTGACAAGAGGCACTGCATTGTGGGAGGTGCGCGCTCAGGTGTGCATTACCACACAGGTTGTGTGCAGTGCACAAACCATTTCAATTTCACCTGATGTGAGATGCACACAGCGCAACGCACAGCGGAGTGAGCAAGACAGAGCCTGCCACATACGCACCTGTGCAGCAAACTCATCCCTGCACGCAGCTGTCTGTGATCCAGCGCCTCACTCCTCCCAACCTGCTGCTCTGGTCCTACTCCTACTCGTCCAGCTCTTCCGCCGCCGCCGCCGCCGCCCTCAATGCGTGCCTGCCGCCCTGCACTCGTCTCTGTGCACTGCTCTCTCACTCTCCTGTCTATGGCGCGTGCAATACGCTATACACGGCAGAGAGGGGTGTACGTGCCGGGCGAAAATACACTTCACACACTGCGCGTGTCTCCTAATTCAGAGCCACAACGGACCAAGGTTTTAGGGCCCGAGTTTTAGGGCCCGCGGCTCATGTAACACCTCGTATGGCCCTAAAACGCGAACGCGCCGCGGTTTTAGGGTTAGGTTTTAGAGAGCGGTAGTAAAACCTCGTACCATTTTCGTAACACTCCTAAAAGGCACAGTTAGGCGGGGGGGGAACAATTCATCAGTAGGGTTTCCCGCGCAATTCATGACTCCCCGCCTTTCGCCACACTGCTTCGGCGCCGCCGTCCTGGTTGTAGGCGGCGGGCGCATGGAGGGTGTGGGCGACGGCGGCGGCGGCGGCGGGGATGCTGGCGGTGGTCGGATGGGGTGGCAGGCGCCCTTGCAGATGCCGCAGGCTGGTGTCTGACCAGGGGTTGGTTTTCGGCAGCAGCCAGGAGCACCCAACGGCTTGGGTGGAGATGCTCCTTCCGTGCCATACACTTCCTATGCAGCGCCTTCATTTGGCACGCAGGTAGGTTCCTTATGCATGCTCAAGCACATGTGTTTTGCTTGCATTGTAAACAATGCTTGCTGCATGCTTGTGCACGCAGCTGCAACTTGCATTGTCATGTCCGAATGTGCATGCCTGTGCACGCGTCTGCTGCTTGCATTGTCGTCAGGGTCTGTTCAGTCCTAAGCACGCAGCTAATGTGTGCATTGTCATGTCCGAATGTGCATGCATGTGCATGCATCTGCTGCTTGCATAGTTGTCGACAACTGTGCATGCTTGTAAGCAAGCGGGTGCTGCTTCCACTGTCAGTGTCTGTTCAGTCTTAAGCACGCAATTGATGCTTGTAAGCACGCAGGTGCTGCTTGCATTGTCGTCAGTGTCTGTTCAGGTCTAAGCACGCAGCTGATGCGTGCATTGACACGCAAATGATGCTTGTAAGCACGCAGGTGCTGCTTGCATTGTCGTCAGTGTCTGTTCAGGTCTAAGCACGCAGCTGATGCTTGCATTGACATGTCTGTATGTGCATGCATGTGCATGCATCTGCTGCTTGCATAGCTGTCAACTGTGCATGCTAATAAGCTCGCAGGTGCTGCTTGCATTGTCGTCAGTGTCTGTTCAGTTCTAAGCACACAGCTGATGCGTGCATTGACATGTCCGTATGTGCATGCATGTGCACACATCTGCTGCTTGCATAGTTGTCAACTGCGCATGCTTGTAAGCTCGCAGGTGCTGCTTGCATTGTCGTCAGTGTCTGTGCACTCCCAAGCACGAAGCAAATGTGTGCATTGTCATGCAGTAGTTGTTGTACTTATTAATAGATATTGTTGTCGATGGGCAGGAATGGCTGAGGCGCATGCACCAGGCCAGCTCCAGCACGCCCAACGTCGACCAACCAGCTCAGCCTACACAACCAACTCAGCCTACACAACCAACTCCATCAACACAAGTGCCAGCAGGAGGTGCTGGGTTTGATAGTCAGCAAACGCAATCAGTAGATGGTGCCGACCCATCTGCTCATCCTCAAACAACTCCTTAGCCAGCAACATCAGCTGCTGGCAAACAGCAACCCAAAGCACCACCGAAAAGAGGTGCGTGTGTTGATGCACGCAGGCTGATGGTGACTGTGCTGCGCGATGTCGTGGCTCACATGACTGTGCGTAGGTCGCCAAAGAAAACAGCCTGCCACAGCCCCTAGCCATGAGACCAAGCGTGCCCGTGAATCCGATTCGACACTTGATGAAATCATAAGTCTTGTGCGTGGTTGGTATGATGTGGACCAGGCCATCAAAGCGGGTGGTGCACTGGCCAAAATCAAGTCTGCTCAGACGCGCTGGAAAGAGGTGGTGAAATGCTGTGAGGGTGATGAACCTGAACTAGTTGGCTGGGGTCGGAGCGCGGAGTCTTGCAAGCAAAAGTGAGCAACACTTGTAGATCTGCATGTGGCTCAGCAAGCAAGTCTAATTCGTGCTTCGCTTGCAGGTGGCAGCAATTGCGTGCACAGTACATGACGCTGCGTGGTTACATGGCGAGAGCGGCAAAGCCAGCTATTTTGAGTGCACACCTGAGATGAAGGAGGGCTATGGGTGGCAGAAGCACTTGCTGCTGAATGACCTTGAGGTGAGCTCTAGTTGCAACAGTTGCATGTCATGAGGGTAACAGGTGCTGACTGTGGGCGTGTGCCGCAGCTCTATGAAGCGATGGTGTCGGTTCTTGGTGACAGTCATACGGCTGATCCTGCAGCTCCATGGGACTCGGGCTCACCAGATGAGCAGCAGAGTGAAGGTGTGACAACAGCCTCTGGCAACAAGAAGAAGGGCAAAATGAAGGCAGCTGCTACAGCTGACAACTTCATTGACCTTGTACGTGAGGATCAGGAGTTGGGTCGCTCACTACTGGCGGAGTTAACCGCTCAGAGTAGTAAGGCCACAGCAGCATTGGTAGAACAGATGACAGCTGACCGTGAGGCATTTGTGGCGGCATTTGACAAAGTGGCGGCAGCCCTCGTTAATGTTAGAGCAACTTGAATTTCGATTGTTTTATTGTCACACATGTGTGTGCAACCTGAGCTTGTGGCTCTCTTTGTAGACGTGAGCATCATGACAAGTACAACCAAGTGCTTCCTGCTGAACCAAAGCTAGCTGACATTGACTCAACCTCTTGGGTTTCAGCAAGCAAGTCGCGTACGTAGTTGGCATTGTTGCTGGGCCATAGGCTTTGGTCTTCAGGTCGTATGTTATCTTCGCTCAGATGCTCAGGTTGTCGTGCCTGCAGTAAGATCTCTGGGTCCTCCTCAGCGCAGTCTAGCAGGAAATTGTGAAGCACTACAGCCGAGATGATGGTGTCGCGTCGTAAGTTCAGCGCAGCGCCTTGTGGCACCATGAGTATACGCCAACGTGTCTTCAACACCCCTGCACATCATGTTTATTATGCATCAATGTGCTTCATCTAAGCCTTGCATGCGCACACGTGCGAGTGCTGCCGCAGCCCTCGCGCGTGTGCGCATTGCCTCGAGTGCGTGCGCATTGTCTCGAATGCGTGCGCATGTGACGTTCTCACAACGCATCTTGGAAGCTTACCGAATACGTGCTTAATGATGATACGTGCACTTGAATGCCTGAAGTTGAAATCACGTTTGAATTGGGGCATGCGTGAGTCGTTGCGGGGATCGGGATATGGAACTACCAAGTGCTGCGATGCTGGGTAGCCAGAATCTCCAAGCAGGTATGGGTGGATCTCATCACCTACCATGCAGGGCAATAGTTAATCCTGGCCATGTGACAACATGAATACCAATAGTACTCACCCACGGGTAACGTCATGATGGGATGTCTCAAGATCTCTCCACCATTAATTCTTCCCCACAGGGATGAGCGGCGAAACACACGTGCGTCATGCACAGAAGCAGGGAAGCCAAGTTGCAAGTCGTGAAAGCGTGCAGTCAGATCGCAGACAGCCTGTTGAGCACATTCTTGTTAAATTAAAACGGATGTGAACATATGGGAGTCAAGCGTGTCAACCTGTATGACGACACTGTAATGACCCTTCCGGTTGTAGTACTCCGCGCATTGCTCGTTGCGTGTTTTACAAATAGGTATGTGACTGCCATTAATGGCTCCGCAGCACCCGATCATGCCCTTTGGCAACTGAAACTGAGTCATGACGCGGGCCAACCTGTCTCCAGTAGGCCATTGTATAAACAGCCTGCCCAAGGATCTGAGGTACGCAAATATCTCCTTTACAATATCTGCGACTGTTTGTACACCAACCGCGTACGTCAATGATAGAGTGTGGTAGTCACTGCCATGTGCCAGCCGATGCAACCCTATTATAACTCTCATCTCTAAAGGGACTGTGTTGTCTGCTGAAGTATCTGACCGTCTGATGGGCTCGAGCAAGTCACACAACCGCAAGAAACTTGCACGACACATACGCAGTGATGAAGCCAGAACTGGTCTGGCCAACTGCCTGCCATAAACGCCTTAAACCAAGTCTGTTCTCTCACATATCTAGCCGGCCTTGGCCGAAACAGTGTTTGCCTTGCCCTGTCTAGCAACAACAACCGCCCTCTGCGTGAACGTATATACAACCACAGGTGCTGCCTTGAATGGTGCAGCAATTGTAACCTACGGCGTTGTCGTTGCTGCCATTGCCGCGCAAGGTGCACGAAGACAACCACTAGAAGGGCCAGGAGGGTTGCATCATCTCTCGACACTTGTCTCCCTCTCTGCAATGGACGCCGAAGTTAATACCACATTCAACATTATGCACAACTGCTCACAAGCACGCTTGAGACAGTAGCAGAGTGCGCCCTTACACAGTTGCACACACCAACACGTCAACATTGACATGACATGTGCAAGCCCGCACTCTGTTACTATGAGAGTGCGGGCTTGCACATGTGACAGTACACTCGCTTCAACATTGACAAGACATGCACAAGCCTGCACAGTTGCACACACGAACACGTCCACCACTCAGTGATGAGACTCGTGCAAGCCCGCACTCTGCCAGTAGTAGAGTGCGGGCTTGCACAGTTGCAATCAAAAAGACGACAGTAATGCACAAGTTGCACACACCAACACGTCCACTCTGACAAGACATGTGCAAGCACGCACTCTCACAGAGGCAAAGTGCGTGCTTGCACATGTCACAGTTGTGGTAAAAAACACGACAGTGACAAGCCTGCTCAGTTGCACACACAGTGACGTCAACATTGACAAGCCTTGTGCAAGCACGCACTCCACCAGCAGCAGAGTGCGTGCTTGCAAAAGTCAACTTTGCAAGCCCGCAGTCTGCTGCTGGCAGAGTGCGGGCTTGCACAGTTGTTTGCAAAAACGTGTCCACATTAACAAGACGTGTGCAAGCAAGCTGCAAGAACACACACACTTAGCATCACTACCACCACAATCATCATCACAACACACCTGCGGCATGTTGCTCCCCTGTGCGGGCTGTCACCCTCACTTGTTGTCAGAGTCAGCCAGGGGCGCCGTTGGTGACCAATGGCAGGGAGGGTCTAGCGAATCAACCCCTGATATCACACTCGATAGCACAATAAACCCCGGCGCCACAACCACCGCCGCCGCCGCCCGCCCCGCCGCCACCGCCGCCCACCCCGCCGCCGTCACAGTCTGGACACGTGTTGACCAGCGGTTGGCGGGGATGCGCTCAGGAGACGTCGCTTCCCGCCGATTGTAGCATTCTGGCCCTAAAACTTTCGGGCCGCTTGCGTTTTAGGGCTCGAACAGTTTTAGGGCCTAGAACCTGGTTTTAGGGCCGCCCTAAAACTCGGGCCCAAAAACCTTGGTCCGTGATGGCTCTCAGGCTCAAATTTGAACTAAGATGGAGGCTGAACGGCATTCCTAAGTATTTTGGTTTAGACGTTCATGCGTGTTTGTGCGCGGCAGTCGTGATTTAGGGTTAGGGGCGTATTGTCGCACTTGTTGTGCGCATTCGTGCGCGTTAGCTGTGGTATGTCGCGGCGTACTCATGCGACTGAGTACCCACCGTACTTTTTGTTTTGTGTACACGTCACAGCAGTATCAGTTAATGTGTTATTTACCGGGAAAGACCAGTTTTCTGCGGTGTATATATATGCTGTAACTGACTGACCCCAATAGAAGGTAATAATGTTGCGGCAAATAAACGCTTGTTAAAATGCTTAGCTGCAGTTAAGCATGCACTTACGCAGGCATTTGTGACTAGCTTAAAATCAGTTCGCGGAATATATAAGTGGCAGTCTTAGCTTGTTATCATATCCACTTTTTGACTGCGCTTTGGCAGCTAAAGTGCCTACCTGCTTATATAAGTAGGGTCCCTAGTATAACATGTGTGGTGTGTGACATAAAAGGGTAATATAAGACCTTTTATGCTGTGAATGCTGGTCTTATGCGTGTCACACTATGCATGCCACTAATGGTGTAACTCGGGATGATTGTGAGTAACTGAGTGTGTCTCAGTTGCGTATGATAACCCACGTCCGCGTACTTAGCATAGCACCGTTACTGGCCTACCACGTAGCCTGCGGCAGTTGTGTTTTAGGGTTTGGGTTTCGTAGGCAGCGTTGTCGGCTTTGGGGTTGTGCTCTGTGTCGGGCTTGTGGGTGGCGTTGTGCAGCGGCGTTAACGGCGGCGGTGCATGTGGGCGTTGGTGAAGGTGTATGTTAGATGGTGTTTGTCACAAGTCGTGCGCTAGGTAGCGGCGTAAGAGCAGCGCAAGGAGCAGGCGGCAGTTGTTATTGCCAAGTAAGCATATGTACATTTTAAATGCTTGTGGATATGTGTGCGGTGGTTGTGGATATGTGTGGTAACTTCTTGCATGTGTAGCATGGATGTGCTTGTGGGAGTATGTTCATATATTTGCATTTTTGCTGTTAGATGGAGTAGTTGTTTGTATTGTTGTTTGCTGGCGTTGTTGTCAACGTAATTGTGGTTAATGTGTAAGTTGCGTTGGTTGATCTTTTTTTTGTTCTTTTGCAGCAATGGCCAATCAAGAATGGGGTTGTCATTTTGGTCTCAGCAATGGCAAGGGTAACTGGCCCCAAATCCGGGTGCATTTGGATTCGGTGGTGCCGCTACTTTCAAATTAGTCAAAATGTGGGCGAAGAGGAACTTGTTGATGAGCTTGATGAGCTTGCGAAGCAGCTCTCACGTGCAATTCAAGTAAGTTAATTGACTTACTATTTTCTCTTTTGGTTGTGTTTTCATTATGTGTTTATGGTCTTTTTAAAGGGGGATCGACTTCCACATGCAACTGTGTTGCAACGATCAGCAATTAAGCATCAATCGGACTTCGTAAGTTCAATACATGTCACATGCATAACTAAGTGTGTACATTTGCTTTTTGTGTGTCGTGCAGTGTCGGGGTACTTAGGCACGAGCTCAGACAGCATTTGATGAGTACCTGGAGGTAGGTTGTAGTTGGTTGGTTGTGCTAGTTGTTGGAGTGATGGTGTAGATGTAGGTTTGTGGCAAGCGTGGCCATGTGCGTGGAGCTGCTCCTGTGGTTGATTCGGGTGGCCCCGTGGCAGCTGCTCTTAGTAGCCATGGGCCAGGTACTTGTTTGCATTTGTTTCGGTCATTCTTTGCACTGTAAATCTATATTGCTTTGGCATGTAAGTGTGGGTGCCAGCAAATCCTTTGGTGGCGGTGGCGGGTTGTGGTTGTAGCAATGCGAGTGGGTTGGTTCCATTGCAGACTCAGGTATGTTTAATAGGCTTTCTACGTCCGGCCTTTGCAATGTGTTTATGCTAGTTTCTTGTAGGTGTGACAATTGCAGGTGCAATTGGATGAAATTGCTGTTGTGGTTGCTGCATTGTTATCTACCACACGGCAACTTGCAGCTTCGTTTCCTGCCTTGCAAGGTAGTGGTTGTAGCTGAAGGTATTCTTTGCTGTGATGAGGTGTGTGTGTTGGTGTTGGTACAGTTTCTTTGCTTGCACCTGAACCATTCGAGGCTCTTGTGAGCGCGGCTTCTGCTGGGGTTCATGCAGTGGCAAAGTCTGTGGCAGTGACTTCTCATGCTGCTGATAGGTTTGTTGTGTTTTGAGTAGTTGTTGGTTTTTTGTAGGTGTGTCATTTTATGTTTGGTTAGTGGCAGGTGCAATGCTAGTTGTTGGGACTTCATTGTCAGCGCAAGTGGTTGTTGATGGTGGCATAGCAGGTTGATATTGATGGTGGATGTTGTGTGTCGGTGGAGTGTGCTGATAGTATAGTGATGCAGATGAGGATGGCATTGTTGGAGTTTTCCTTGTTGACGATATTGTTGCGTCTCCATCTATTGGGTAGTACATGTGCTATTTCTTGTTGATGCTGATGAATTATATTGGCTTGTGTAGGTGAACTTGAAGCCAGTCCATCCGTTTCCGTGCCCACAGGTGCGCCGCCGCCCAAAAACGGGGAAGCGTCCTCCAGATGTAAATTGAGATAATGTACTATATCGTCTACAACGGAAGGTTGGGCGATGAGTTGGACTTTGCTAGCTTGTATGTGTAATGGCGTGATGAATGTCAGTGGCAGGTGAATAGTCATAGTCCTGTTAGTTGCAAGTTCGGCAGCATTGGTGCGGCATGTGTTGCGGATTACATTTTGCAACATATATGTACGGTTGTACTATCCATTCTGAAAGTTTAGCTGGCTGCCATGGCCTTAAGTAAGTTCATGTATTTGCTTGAGTATGGGCAAGTGACGTGGACTGATTTGTTAATTGTTACATGCAGAGGTGCACTAGTTGACTCAACTCAGAGTGAGCAGTCATTCTGAGGCAACATCTGTTCTGGTAAATGTTATTTGCGTGCTAGGTATCAGTATGAGTACGAGTTGTTGCTAACGTACCTTTTGTAGCCACCGATGCCGTGGCAGTATTCAAGACGTGCATGGCACTTGCACTTTGTGTATTAGTTACGATTTATGTGCGCAATGATTTGTGGAGCTTTCCACATGAGAGTCCACAGTGCAAGAATGGTGCCCATGTTGGTACCGTATGCATACAGCGTGTGTTCAGCTTCAATTACTCCACGATACGTTGCTTGATGCAAATGCGAGCTGGCAATGAGGTCTCTGAAGAGGCCCGAACAGTTTGGTGTTTTGTGTTTTGTGTTGTAAGATTTGTATCATACATGTGCAAGAGACAATAGTATTGTCTCTTGCATATGACGATGTCTTGTGCTTTGCAGTCCTGTGCTTTTTGTGTTTAAAAACGGGATACCAAGTTCCGCTCTATGCATCGGTGGGTTTTTTATTGTCTGCTATAGCGTGCTCTTTTCTATCGATTGTTCTTATGGGGTTTTCCACAGAGGTATTGTTGTTTATTGCAATTATTACCACGCTGCTGTTTCTCCTGTGTACAAGGACTATACGAGACATCTGAGGTACTGTGTCATGTAGTTTTATGTGTTCTCCCGTTTACAGTTTAAAATAAGGTGTGTCCATTATTGCCATGTTTATCTTGCATAGGAATTCAATGTCTGGCAACCTACTATGAAGCAGCTGAGCAAATGTAAGTTCTGTCAATTCTTGTGTGCTTGTGTAGTGGGTGTACTCATGTAGATGTGCAGGTAAATTTGGGTTGCAGCATTTTCAATTTCATTGGCGACGGGGGGAACCTAAGGTGATTAAAGGTGTTGTGAGTAATCGTGACAGATGGAGTGCAAGCAACTTGTCCCGGGACATTGTGCGCATCTCTTCTACTGTTACTGTTTTGGGTTGTGATGGGTTTAATGAGGTAACTCCATGTGGCTCCTTGCATGTGTATATCAATGAAAATGCACTATGAAGGGAGCACATGGATCTTAATCTAATCGGGTTGTGGTGCATATTTCCACAATTATGGTGCCCACTTTCCGGTTTTTTCACGGTTTCGCTAACGGGTGTTGGGTTGGAGAGGAAGATGTTCGTAGGTTCCTTAAAATGAAGGATTGATCAGCTGAGGTGATGTGCTAGTGTTATGCATGTAATTGCTATCAATTGCAATTGTTAACAAGTGTTGATTCAATAAGTTATCAGGCTTGTTTTAAGGATGTGTTGCCGGAGCAATTTGTTGATTTCATCAGTATGTTGCCTTTCGAAGAGTATACCCACCCTAGCAAGGGTGACTTCAACTTAGCCAATTGTGTACCTTCGGTACGGTCTGGTGAATTGCACGTTTGTGTACTTGCCTTGAACTTGCGATTAACATGTTATTTATTTTCAGGATCAAATACCTGCTAATTTTGGTCCCAAATTCCATATAGCTTACGGGTGCAAGGAAGAGTTGGAGGTTGGAAATGAAATTCCGTTACCCATCTTTGTATGGATTTATCAGATGCAGTAAGCGTATATTTTTTCTTGATAACATGGTTGTTGTTGGTATATCAAGTGTGTTGTGCACAATTTGGTTGATAGGTTAATGTGATACTGTTCACTTGTGGTTCTTGCGGGAGTGATGCGAAAGCGGCTGCCCAGTTGCTGCGTAGACCAAAAAGGCAAATAGAGGTGATTTGTGTTGATGTCATAGTGGCTGGGGTTGGGGTTGAGGCGATATGTGTTTGCATACATGTGTTGTGCATCGAATGTGGTTGTTGCGTAGAAGGACGTTGGAGGAGCAGTTTGGACCATGATTCGGCGCGAAGATGTGAATAAGTTGCGAACATGTGTGGTGGAGAATCTTCAACAATTTCAGGAAGGTCACAATGGACTTGAGAAGGTTTGTTAGCAGTGTAGTTCAACTCACAAGTTGTGCATTCGTTTCTTTTGTCGTGATATTATATTGCATGTGGTCATACCTATCCATGACCAAAGCTTTTTCCTTAAAGTGGAGCATTTGCAAGATCTTCACAGACAGTATGGTAAGCCAAAATGAAATTTGTGTTGAATACAGTCGTTGTCTTCAGTTGGACACTCCTAAATTGAGTACATCTCTCAGGTGTGGTACCGTGGCAAATCGTGTAATATCATGGAGACGCTATCTTCATCCCTGCAAGATGTCTACACCAAGTATGCAACTTCAAGGTAATGCTGGTTGTGTAGTTTGCGGTGTTGGCTTTTTGATTGTGTGTTATTTAGGTTGTTTAATCAGTCGTGTATCAAGATGGCTATGGATTTTGTTGCTTCGGAAAGTGTTGGTCAGTGCTTGAAGATGACACAAGAGCTTCGTGCTCTTCCCCGACGTCATGGCAATAAAGAGGACAAACTTGAGGTGTGTTTCAAATGTTGATGTGGTTTGTTGATATAAATTCGTGTTAACTTGTCACTTACATGTTGTTTCTGCAGATTAAACATGTATTGCTACATGTAATATTGAAGTGGTTACAATGATCAATAATACGGTGGAGTTCCTGTTAGTTGATTGTCGCTGAACCATTCATTTGGTGTATATTTTTAACATGTTTACCATTGGTAATGCTATTCCTGTGTAATGTGGTAACTTTTGCTGATGGAGATCAGCTCGATGATTGTTTGATTTAATGTGTTGCTGGTTGCAAGTTTAATGGTTGTGCAATTTTGCAAGTCAACTGTTTAGGTAGTTTTGCTATTGTTGAGATTGTTTATAGTGATATATATATATATATATAACTATAACTATAACTATAACTATATATATATTTGTACTTGTTTTATGATGATGGCGATGGCATGTGTCGCGGCAGCAACGGTGACGGCGATAGTGACGGCGATGGCGACGGCGATGGCAAAAATTATGGCGACGGCGACGGCGACGGTGGTTGTAATGGTGATGGCGACGGCGATTGCAAAAATTATGGCGATGGTGATGGTAATGGCGATGGCCATGGCGACGGCGTGGTGTGTGTCAATTTGATCTATTAGGTTATATACATCCGTAAGCAATGCAACTTGTTTGATAACGGCTTAAGCTTTGACATATTTGTGTGAGATGTAAGTGCTTAAATACTTGTAGCAAATGTGATGCATTGCGTATATACCCTTGATATATGTATATACATTTAATGATGCATGTATACAAGTTGTTTTAAGTTGTGCATATTGTCAAGTGTTATTGGCATGCTCCGCATAAGTACAATATGATGTATATTTCTACTTTTACAACATGTTCGCTTATTACTAAGTCTGCCTGTTACCGCTTTCATCTACCAAAATTGGGATTCTTACGCTAACNTCCCCCCCCCCCCCCCCTCCAAACTTGGATGGGTTGCCTTGATCTATATTGTAATCAATTGGCCCATGCGAGTCATACTTGCGAATAAACTTAGTCTTCAATATATGCAGCTCCATGATTGTTGCCCACCCCAATGAACGCATCTCAACTGGGTTGGTGAAAGGTTGGGTTGAATCCAAATCCTTTAACATCTTGCATGGTGGATGACGTCGATGCTCATGAAACCTTCGTACCAGGTTGTTGGTTTGTCCTAGACACACTTTGCCTTCATGTATGTGTCGGAGGAAATCCATAAAGCCATGAGTGCTCTTCAAGGTTTTGTGCTTCCGGCACGGTTGCTTCGTGTGGCTTTGAGTAAGGGTGTTGCAGGAAGAGCCAAAGTAGTGCTCATGCGGCTTTTGTCAAGTAAACCACGCACCTCATCGGCCACCTATTACAAGTTAATTGGATTAGCAATTAGCATATGACCAAATACACTGTGAATGTTATTGCTATGGATAATAATATTGAAAGGAAATTGTTGCATACCTCATTTAAGTGGTGGTGTTGGTTTTCTTGTAATGTGGGTCGGCTTCAGAAATGGCATCTAAATAGTCGGCAGCCTCACCATTAGAAAGCATTTTGGCCTCTTTGAAGGTGCATGCCTTGTACACAACCACAATCTTGACCATTTGATTGGCGCGAATTGGCTTTAGGCCCGATTCCTTGAGTTTGAGGTTGAGCTCAATAAAGACCTGATTCTAAGCTGCGAATGCTATGGTGCGCTTGGTGTTGGCGGGAAGATCATGACCCAGTATCTTCATGAGGAAGTGTCGACAACCGCCTGAGGGGAATTTGTCATCAACTATCATGCATGTATATAAAGTTGAGGTAATGTGTGATGTACAATGTATAATAATACCTGTTGTGATGCCGACATTATGTTCTTGCTTGAATTTATCGCTCATGCGCATTGCATCCTTGATAAAGGCATCCGCTTCGCCCTTGGTAAATGTCAGTCCGTCGAATTCTTCGGGAAGTATGCCATTGTCGTCAAAAAGGAGTTTTGAAGGTCCTGTCAGCTCCTTGGTACACACGCGAGGACGCTTATCGTCCGGGGTTCTGCTTTCCTCATGCCGGGACTTGACGCGGTTGGAACCAGCACGCAAATCAGAGGTAGCCATCTGCATATGCAATTTGATGTTATTGTTGTAAAATCAAATCAATGTTGATGCGTACATTCATGCCATCATAATGATTAATCTTGACGTCCTCACTTACTCTTTACTACTACTTACCTGTTACTAAGGTATATGTTGCAAGTCAATTGCTCTTGGTATCATACCAAGATGTCCGTTTACAACAACAAAGAGCGGTTAGTTACACATGATAAGACAACATGCCATAACCTCGGAACAAATGCATGTTTTATGTCAATGATTGTTGGTGTTTTTATAGTGGCACCTTGTACCTTATGACCGGTGATAGCGTATGCTAATTGTTATGGAGATGTTGATTTATAATAGGAAAAACCTTTATAAGTGTAGGTTTTACATGTTGACCTCGTGACAACAATTGACTTTTGAGTATCCATCAAGGATATTTTAATAGCAAATACGATATTTATAAAAGCGTAGTTTAATTACGGTACCCATGGCTCCATTTGCTGCACCAATGTTGAGATCAAAATCACCTAGTAAGTTTACTTTGGCATGTAATGCTACCGTTGTCAACACATGAAACTTTTGTTCTGAAACCCATTCTTGTAACTCTGCTTGGTTGGTAGCATTGGTATATAATAATATTGCATGGATTTCAACATTTTGAAATAGCATTCTGATAGCCTTTTCATTGTAAGATATTACATCTTGGACATGTGAAGACATGGTCATGGTGTTAGTGGTGAAGTTGTCCTCCCATAAACCATGCATAATGCAATCATGTAACGTGTCTTCCCTTAAACTTTATGACGGTACTTCTGTACAAATAACGCCGTGAAACGAAAGGTATATCTTGATCACTGTCTTGACATATAGATGTTTGCAACACATGTTTGCTAGCAATGTTTTAGCAACGACTATGACCACTATAACATCTATCGCAGGGTTGCGCGTTTTTACCCTGATTATGTTTACAAATACGAGGTGATTGTTTATGATCACCTACAAATATGTTTGTACCTTCTGTAAAACGTTGATGGTGTGTACAGTTATTGTATTCGTAAAAATATCAAGTTAATAATCTCCGCAGTCAACATGGAGTATTTATCGATGTTAAACACTTGAGTAGCACACATAATAGCATACCAATTATCCACTAGTGATAGGTAAGGTAAAAAGCTTCCGGCACATGGTATAGCAAATGCAGTATAGACCGTATGTGCTGTGGTACTTAAACGTATGGCTGCTGCTCTAGTAGATGCACATAACATGACCTTGAGACCTTTGATACGTGAATAAGATGTGATCTTTTTAGTTAGAGTTACCTGAACCTGGTATTCCTGACATAACATAAAACCCCGTATGTTCATTGACTATTTGATCGAAGACCATTTGTTGTTCAGTACTTAACGATTTATGCGCAATACCTTGAAACTCATTAACATATTTAATGTTTCAGTTTGTTGTTGTGTAATGATCTCTGACATGTGAGCATTGTTATCATTGTGAGTAGTCCATTTAGTGTTATCAATTGATTGTTTTGCAATCATTTGAGTTCGCCAAAGTTGGGATTGATAATCGGTATACAAGTGTTTAATGCAATATGTTATGATATGTTGTTCAAGGGTGTTGTCATGATCAGTTAATTACCCGTGTATTATGCATTCATCTTAATATAATCGTTGTTCGTTTTTATCACTTAACAACTCCTGTTCGTTACGGAAATGAACCTTTTGTAACAAGTACTTAAAAAACAAATCTTTCAATATTATAAACTGGATGAGAATTACTATATTATTAAATGTGACAACTTTTGTGTCTTTTGAACAATTAACCACAAAGCCCAATGAATCCACTATCACTTCTTTCGGCAGCACAAACCTTGCGGATGATGTCGCGTTCTTGGTACGCTGATAGTTGCGAAAGTACTTGCAAAAAGTCACCGTTTTCAATTCTTGAGGATGAGCACAATGTATGTTTATTAAATGAATCACAACATGTTGTGCACCTTGTAACATGCGAGTTCTATGCATAGGCATTTGGGAATCAACATAAATGACTCGACTGGATTGATAAATGACTGAAATTTCCAAGCATGTTAAAGCGGCCTCTGCAGAAGCCAATGGTTTGGATAAGTACATGGCACTCACAAACCGCAATTCAATATCAGACAACATGCTCAATCCCAATGCTTGTGCGTTTTTAGCATTAATGTTCAATGCTCCTATGGGTTCCGTTTTCACAGTGTACTTGACAACATATAAAGACCAATTAGCATTAATGACTTTCTGCACGTTACAATGTGCACCCCATAGTAATAGCAAGGACGGGTATAATATGGGTATGATATGGTACAACGTTGCGATCCTTATAACGCGAGCGATAGTATTTATAACGTTTGGTGTTGGCGTTGAACTTAGCCTCTTTCTCATGTTGTACATCATATGGAAAACCATAACGACATTCAATGTTAAATGGTCGACAACAAAAACCAACCGGGCTGCATACATGTAGTTGTTTCTTACGAACATACTTAAACAACACACGTTAATGGACATCTGAAGGAGTGATGACCTCTTGTGCACTATCATCGTAAGCACCAGGTATAAATGCAACAATTTTATTGGAGACCCGTTCAATGTCATCTTCAGATAACTACAGCATAACATGAGCATGTAAGGATCCACAATGTTGTGTCTCATAACGGATAACATAATGTTCGATGTTTCCTAAAATATTATGTTGTATTGTATATACCCTTGAAAGAATATTGTAAACCGAAAATGAAATAACCGTGCACATTCTATAGGGGCATCACGCCAAGCGAAATGATGATGTATGCTACCAATAAAACTACTGACATCAACTATTGCAGGCCATTTAATTTGACTTAATTCATCAGCGGTTAATGTACCTAAACAACGTAGGCATACGCAAATAGTCTACAAATGTAAGCAAATCACCCAATTGTGTACAATGCCAAGCTAGTAATTCAATGATTGAACCCGGAATTTTGTATTCAATTGTATAACGGATAGCATCTTCATCTGAAGCATTAGAATTATCTTTTTTATATTTAACAATAGTCTTATTTAATTGTACAACATTGACTAATAATATTGCTTGATGGACATGATACATTAGTAGTATGTAAGGTTTATACAAGATAAACATAGAAATGCCATTGAACAACGCATTTGAAGGTACTTAGTGCACTAACGTAGATGTACACCGTTATAGCTGCCTACTCCTTGCGAAACTAACATGGGAAACAATGCATCTTCTACACTTAAATCCAAAGATGCAGTTGATTCTGAAGTATGCAACAACATGATAAGTTTATGATTGTCACGACGAATCAATCCGCAAGCTAACAATTGATTTAGCGTTGGAATATTGTTGGTGGGCCTATTAATCAGTAGTGATGTTGTGAGTACATCATGTACATGATGTAATCGTTCAATGTGATTGACTACATTAAGCAAACCACGTTGACATTGCTTTTGGACAATGTGTTCCACAATGGTATAACTGGCAACTGGTACACCACTACATATAGAAGGATATTCCAACATGGTTAGATTATATTGGACATGTTCATTGGTCAATAGCTCACTCAATAACTCATGTACAAATGCTGGAACCTCATTAATATTGGAGCGATAATCATCCCAAACAATCAACGGCCCGCGAATCAGTGAATTAGAACTCAGTATGCTGACACCATAACTATGAGGTCCTTAGTTGTCGAGTCAGATACATGTGTTAAGTAATCTCAGATATTGTATTGCTGTAGGATATTCTCCTAATACTTTACACATGTATTCACTTGAATACATGAACGTGTGATGTCGACGAAAAGATCCACCATAACATGTTTGACAAAAATGCATTTTTGAAGGTGTATGTGTATAAGTACTCATAAATATATTAGCAATAGCATAAGGCGGTATTTCGTCATAAGCATTGTGTGAACGCATACTGGCACAAGTGCGTTACCAAACAATGGTACTCCGCATAGACCACAACAATGCATCCCTCTAACAAACATGTGTTGTTCTTCGATTCATGGATGAAGTTGTGTTGCTATAGTCCATGAACTATTTTGAACATCCACAATGTCCATGTCCATGACCCATTTGCCACATGGCAAGCACAAGCAAGACACCCACCTGCTCCTTACTCAAGGATACTGTAACCCCCTACTGTCCCACCTCTCCACCACCCCAATGAGGCCCACACCCCACCAAGTTCCACCCAACTTGTGAACGGCCCAAGGTATGCCCCACTGCCCCTACTACTTCCACCCAAACCATAACCACCTTCATGACATTTCACGAGAATGATGGCGATGGCGTTGTGAAAGTTGTTTCCACCCAAACCCTAACCACCTTGATGACATTTTACAATAGCAACGGCGATGGCTACGCGACAACTTGTGAAAGTGGTTAAGATCTTCTCATTGACAGCCCAATTTCATAAGTATTATGGCGATGGCGATGGCGCCAGCGATGGCGATGGCGACGGAACAACTTGTGAAAATGGTTGCCACCCAAACCTAAACCACCTTGATGACATTTCACAAGGAATATGGCGATGGCGACGGCGATGGCAATGGCGACGCGTCAACTCGTGAAAGTGGTTTAGATCTTGTCATTGACAGCCCAACCAATAATACCCCCAAAAAGTCATGACGGCGTCTAGGCCTGAACCGAGTATCTTGGCGGGTAAAAGACATCCTATTTGAAGTTAGGACGCGCTCTGCGCCGTCGCGCAGTATGGGTGATTTGCGTTGATCGCGACCGGGCGTTGTGGGCTGGAGCATTCTTCTTGGTTTGGGACTTTTGCGGCAACCGTTGAGGACCAGGGTATCATAAGCCGTCGACGTCGGCGACGATTACGGGTTACGCTGCGTGTGAAACATGGGATACGGCATCTCCAATACGGTAATCATGCAGAGTTCCCAGGCAGGGGGTGACGCGACCTCGCGGGCAGCGGCGATGATGGTGCCCACGCGCATGATCGGATGGGCTAGGCTACCCTAACTAGGGTGCGCGGCGCTGGTGTCGCGGAATCTTCATGATCACCGTCAACACAGTGCATATAGTGTAACGCAAGTTGATACGACTCGTATCTGAGTTAGGGCAGCCATCGAATAGGTCTGTAAAGGTAGGCCAATTGCATTTATCGAATGAGTTGTGGCACACATGCGCCATCATGCATGCTTTCATGGAGGTGCACAACCACAGTGATTGCCAATATCTGTTTGTCACAATATCATTCCCTGATATGGTGGCCTTCATGCATTTACGGTTATTGCAAATTGCATGCATATAAAGGTAGTTCAAAAAGCATGCGTGATGTACTAAATGTATGACAATTTGTGTATATGGGAGATGACAATAAGGATTCACACATTGCTTGTAATCACATGTGCAAGTGGTTCAAAAAATGCACATAATACAGCGTTATGTTATTGCTTCATTTTGTAGTATATCAAATGCATAACATCACGCGTTTTGCGCTTATAATTATGTGAGCGCAACCTTTACAATCCTTTATGCAAGCAAGCATGCAACCACAAGCTTTCAAATTGTAATGGCTAGTAACACAAACATTGCATGTGAACTTGCATGTTGTGAAAAACTGCAACCGCGAATAAAGACATTTAACTTATATAAGTTTATACGCCAGCCTCGCAATTTATTCTCGTTGTAGTCCATTTGATGTACTCAACATTTCCATGTTTCATCTCATACTGATAAGCATTGTACCACCAGCGCACCGAGTGTGCGATTCTTGATGATTAATCGGCGCTTGCCATACAAGCCACTTAACCCTCTATTTTAGAAAATGATGAAAAGATCCAATTCAATTGCAATGTACGATTTGAGACACAATTGACGACATTGATCATAATACGATGTATAATGGCAAAAATGTTTTATAGATCGTACATGAATCTTTGATAAAATCTCACAAGCAATTCTATAAAACATTCCTACATACATAATTTTACAACATTTTTGATGTTAACCCGGAGGTATTGGATGCGAATCACTCCTATATATGAGTAAATGCTTTATTTACAATGTCATAGATGTTGTTACTATCAGTTTTAACTCGTGTACGATTGAATTGTATACATAATTGTAATGCACGCTAAGTACTTGCTTAAAAGATGCCGGTACTGCAATGAGCAAACGGTAACTGGTATATTGATTTACTGTTGTTATATAAATCTCATAAAAGCAATAAAAAATTGGGCGCATATATATGATAGAAATACACGCTAAAAGGTACTTGCACGAAAGATAAAAAAACTGCAATGAAGCAAAAGGCTTCAACTTGTCTTTAACTTATCAGTATCTATAAAAAATGACATTCAGAAGTTTTTAACATATAAACTTTAAACTTGCCAATTGTTTCGACTTTGGCAGCTTGAGTAGCACGCATGCCGCAGGCCTTGTATAGGTTGGCGCATGTAAAGGCCTTTTGACACTCTATGGCGGGTTGCTTGACGACAATTGATGATGCTGAGCAAGCCATTAAACATGCGATTGCAACCGATGATGCCCGACACCTGACATGGTCACCATGGATGGTCTAGATGACATTTTGGAGCTCGCACCCGGGCTTGGAGTCTTCGAGTTGGAGGCTCTCTACTAGCGCAATTTGCAAAGGTTGCTAGCAATATGGTAGGATAGCTTGTCATATTGAAAGGCCAAGCCTTCAGTGCTCGCATCACGGCATATAATGACCCAGTCACAACGACGGGCATCAATCGTGTATACAACGTGGAATGGTCTTACATTATAAAGGGTCAAGTTACGTGCACATTCATCCACGCACAACGTCGTTGACCTCTTAAGTTACAGACGCTGTTACATGAATAAGAGCATAGAAACCAAAGCCCTTGTCTTGGCATGGTGTTGTTGCTCGCTGCAACATCAGTGCCGTAATCAATAGGCTATCATAGTAATGATGGCAGTAAAAGTCGCTGCCAAAGGAGGAGCCATATACTATAAATACATGTCCCATCATGGTCATCATTATACTAACCATATACATGACATTCTTGACGAGCGCGTTGAGGGTAAACCGCTGCAACCTTATCCAAACACAGCATATTCAGGTTGTTCCAGTAATTAAATGTCCTCATTTTTGCATCATTTATTGACTCTTATATGCATGGATATCATTCAAATGCCTGCATTATGTTGCTTTTTAATGCATGCGGGCAAGGCTAGCTATGTTGTCAACAAGCCCAATAAACATTTCAGATTGTCAAGAGCGGCTTGAACTCTCATTTGCGCCTTTGCAAATGGCGTAAACTGACCATGTGGCATCTTTATGAGCGATAAAAGTGGGCAGCGAGCTTGATATGCGTCATGCATATAAAGCTCGCTGCCTATCGCAGCAATGATTGCTGCGGTAAAGGTAAAGTCACTGCACAAAGTGGTGACTACCGCGATCGATGAACGTGCATGTCATGAAGTGGGTAATTATGAGCTTAAAAACACCAGGACTTGAACTTTACGGTCAAGTCCGTGAGGCCCCATGTTACAGTGCATGCAGCAGTAAATGCACATGCAACCGTGCATGCGGTAATGGCCGGTCATGCTCAATATGAATTGCAATCATTGCAATGATTGCAATGACGACTTACACACAAATGGGGGCGGGATTGTGTTGTAAAAACAACGGGAAAGGGGCGGCGAGAACTAGCGTGGATGTCGGTTTTTGGCTGCGGCAATGGTCCGGCGGTACGTGGATGGCAGCGGCGACTACGGTCTTATTTAGGGGTCTCGATCCACAGCGCAGATCGCCTGCACCGCTGAGCGGCGGCCGCGGCGACTAGAGCAGGGAGGCCGAGGTTCGTAGTACCCACGCCCGTACAGCGCTGTCAGAAAACTTGCTGATTAATTGACGTGTACATTAAGGTATATATTTATCGCGGCGATGATGACTTCAAGGCGACAAAGCTTCTGGTAAGCTCAATTTGAGATTCGAAGGCTGTGGCCACTGCTTCCGTCAGCTCTCTATATGTATATATATATAGGGGCGCCAAGACACTGCAGCACCATTGATTACTAGCATTGCACTGCTGCAGTGCAATGCCACGGCGTGCGCATGTCATATTAGTTGCAGTGTCAATAATTGAATTTCACAAAATAAGGCATATAACCAATGTGTATAATAAACAATGGCCGGCCACCTAAAGAATCTTGGAAGAGCTAGCAATGTGCGTGCAGACATAGTAACAAAATCCGCGACTTTTGGCAAAATAATACGTAATGGTACGCGTACAGCAAGCAGTTGTTGGTACAGTTGTAATACGTTGAAAGTACGTGAAATCGTACGGTATTGGGCTAAAATAGGTCATTTTTTGTAAACTAGCGGTGCGGCTGATTGGGCGGGATTGGGCCGGCCGGTCGGCCGGGGAGGACGGCATTAGGGCACAAAGACACATCACGCGCACTGAGGGCCATCACACACAGCACCCGAGACTACATGCCTGCCGCGCGCATACCGAGCAGCCCGCCTGCCTCTTATTGGCTATGCGACGTGTATCAGCTATCGGCCATGCGATTTGTGGTAAACAACTTTCAACCTTCCAAAGCCCATATCGTGCAATTGCACAAAGTACATGCGAATGAATAAAAGAATCCATTCATTTTGAGCACAACATGCACGGTGCACATATGCGTTATGTGTGCGTTGTACAGTCCACCCCCGCTAAAAGACTTTGCTCAAGAGAATAACCCCGCTTGTAGCATACGTTCTGAGATCACCAACGATGCTACAGGCAAATGTTAGTGCTTAAGAGAATATGACTAACCGCGAAGAGCATATTATTTTTCATGACATTTTTGCAAATGTCAGTGTGCGTAATCTTAACATTGAGGGAGTAGCGCGTGACGGGTGTGTCATCAGGCGTAATGAGTGCGATAGACAAGGCGTGATGGGTACAGTGTCACGCGTAATTAGCGTAATGAGCGTGATGGCATGATACGTGACGTAATGCGCGTGATGTAATGGGCGTGATGGGCGTATTGAACTGCATTGTAGCATACAAATGCTCTTAATGTTTAAGAGCATATTATGCTCTTAAAAACGCCAAGAGCATAACCCCGCCAGGAGCAAACTATCTTTAAAAACAAACAGCATGCTCTTAAAAGGGGTAGACTGTACAATAAATGTTTTAATGTAACTAGGTATGTACCACTATGTACCTTAACTGTACAGTATACCTCCACTATATTCATCACGTGTATCTTTCATTCCATCAACGGGGTTATTCTCTGGGCGTTTACAATAATATATACTACTTTTTACATAATATATATTCTACTAACAGGGGTATTGCAAAATAATCGTAAGCCACGTGATTATGTTGTAACGTGGCATACATTAAATTGATAATAGTCAACAATATACCAATTATGTACGTAACTATATATGAGTTCTGTAATATGTTTATGTTTATAATATTTAAAATAAACATGCCATTAACAAGGTATTCCCCCGTAACAAGACTGCCCACACAAAATTTGAACCCTTTGTTGTAGTCTTATAGCGTACAAAACTATTCCACTAACCGATGATATTAGTCTGTAAAACCATTGGATTTTTGCAAATTCACGATCTCAACGGGGTTATTTTCATAAACCGAAGTCTTGTAACGGGGGTAGACTATATAGTTTACCCATTTGTAAGAGCATACTGGTATCCTCAAAAATTGTATGCTCTTGGCGACTAAGAGCATAATATGCTCTTGAACGTTAAGAGCATATATATGCTATAAGCGCAGATTCATTTCGCCCATCACGCCTATTGGTTGGGCCGGCCTGTCGGCATTCAACCTACATCACACATCCCGCGCTAGGGCCATCACACGGCACCCGCGACTGCCGGGCTGCGCGGCAGTATGTGCGGCCCGCCTGCTTCTCATTGGCTAGGCGGCGAGAACAAGCGTTACACCGTTAGATCTGCCTAAGCACGATCCTGGCCGTCCAAAGCACATCCAATTGTTTAAGCGCATGCCAATAAATGTAAAAGTAAGCACAGTTCTGCAACGTGGCCGCTTATGGCTGCATGTTGATAGTTTCTTTAAAGTGTTACATTAATTATTGATAAATATGCTGCAATATGGTGCAATCTGGTGCGATATGATTAGCAAATGCTGTTAAGTGTTTCAAAACTTAGTATTCAACGTAACGTTCACGCCACGGTACGTGCTGCGGTACTTAGTATATAATGCCGAGGTTACGACCATCAAAATAATGCTAACCTGAATTACCTTAACGTTAAGATTCAACTAAACGAAAACTCGCATCGTTAGGCCACCATTTGGTCACGCATGAGATTGATCAAATGGGATCGCAACGGTGACAACAGCCAGTTGCTCAAAAAGGCAGCGAAATGGCCAATCATTGCAAAGATGCGTAAAAGATGCTGAAAAATATCTCAGCGGCAATCGCTTACCAACGGCGACCCAATATTGCTAGGGATTTGGTGCAATTGCGGCATAGTTGGTGGTTAAAATGGCCGCGTTTTTGGCGGTACGAGGTCGGGGCAGGCCCCATACCCCAAAGACATGCCGCCACTACTCACCCTCGTTCTAACTAATCCACTCTACCCTTTAACGCTAATTGATTACACGCTATAGTTACTGCGTCATCAAACATGGTCAACAGCCGAATGACCGCAGATAGCGCAGCAAACGGCCTTCGGTGATGTGCCGCGCGCGCGACCTGTCACGCGGCGGGCTAGGTCGCGGCAGCGCCGTGCGACCCACCTCACCTATCAGCACTGCAAGTAATAAAGCATCTGTAAAAGGTGTTATGATATTACGTAATAACATGTTAGGTAAGTTATTACCATTAGAAATGACTTTAATCATACCATAACATTGGTGAATCAAACACTGTATTATAATGCATTGTGATGTACAATGAGTTGCCCATCACTTGGTAGCACACATATCGCATCAATCGTTATTAATATTTATCAGTATTACGCATGAATACGGATATAAAATACGTGCTGACCGACGTATTATGAAAAAACTACAAAACCATACGCGTACTTTGCATACCACGTACTAGTACACGTATTGCGTACTTTGTAACTATGCGTGCAGACAGAGTTGGCAATAAAATGGTGTCAAGGTGTGCGTAAGTGCAAACAGAGTGGTGGCAAGTGTGAGGGTCTCATTAAAACTACTAGAACAGCGGATGCAAGCAATGCATGCCAGCAGAGTGATGGAAGCAATGCGTGTCATGCAGCTGAATGATGCATGCATGCCAGCAGAACAGTGATGGAAGCAAAGCAATGCCAGTACGATATAGCATGCTAGCACGATTTTGTATGACTCATGCAAAACCGCACACTCGGAGTGCGCATTAGTGCGCAGGCTGTGCATGAGTGCGAGACGCACGAACTCATAGCTACTAGTAGTGGAAATGAAAATCACAAAAACAACACATACCTTTGTCCGCCTTTCGCGTCGCGCGGCATGCCACGCCCTTGGGGGTTCTGCTAGCCCTGCACGACACCCACAAGTTGCCACAATCACAGTATTTTTGCCGCCTCTGTCNCCCCCCCCCCCCCCCTGGGGCTGAAAAAACAAAACCACCAAGTAGGCTGACACCCCCGCCTAGACAAGACAAAGATAAGCGGCCCACGCCCCCAGCACAGCTAGTTTCTTATGGATTATGTCTTTATATTTTATTGTAAACAGTAATTTGGTGTAACGCGGGGCTTGGCCGACTAGGCCATGGTAGCAAAAGACGCTTCTATGAGAGGTTGTGTATTGCTTATTAATGCTTCACAAGCCCTTCTTAGCCTATTCCACATTAACCAGCATTATATTTAGTGTGGGGTGAGTTTAAGCGGCAATGTTGTCGGCGGGATGGGCGAGGTTAACGTTGGCGGCGCGGGGGCCTTCACGATGCCGAAGGGGAAGCAGCGTGCAGCGCGAAGCGCTGGATTATTGCGGGTGGCGGCGCAGGGGCGTCCACACCTTGGCAACATCAGTTGCCCTCTAAACTTGCTGAGGCGAACCTACCGGCAGATACGCTATCAACCCCGTATCAACCCCGTTGGTCTTATGCATGCAATCCCTGAATGTTTTAAGGTGTTTCAATTGTCGTGTTTAAGCTAGTCATCTCAATCATAAACTACATATCAACCCCGTCAGTGACATGCACGTGCATGTTGCAATCCTCATCTTCAAGCTTAAACGTTTATGTTACTCTATCACTGTGTCTACTGCAAACTCACTGCGCAATACTCATTGATGACTCAATGCTATGAACTCGATCACCGTGCCTACTGCAGCTTGACCTTCACGAGCTGAAGTGGCACCCCTTTTACTTCGATGTGGATGATGTGTCAAACGAGACGGCCTTCATTTTCTGCGAAGGCGCCGAGTTTTGTCTGACTCGACACGCCAGTACCCAAACGGCACGTCAGGTGCTGGGAGCAGCGGGTTGACGGACGTTGCTGTGTGCGATTCTGCACATGCACCAACCCAGAGAGCAGTGAGACCCGATGCAAGTGGTGGGTGGAGGTGAGGGCAACATACGGGCGCTGGGTGAAGTTTTTGAACTGGTGGACGTGCGGGGAGACAAGCCGAGCTACTTGTCCCACCACCAATGAGCCAGCGCCTTGCCCCGACCTTGCCCCGACCTCGAGGAGACTAGGCGCATGTTTGTGTATCCCCTCAAGCAATGATTTCACCAACTGTTGTCAGTTCAACTGACACCAAGCAAGTTGCTTGGTGTCAGTTGGTATAGATAATTTGTTGACTATGAAATGTTGTTTGTTTTAAATGGTAGGCGTGAACTATTAGCGTGTAAGTATAAAAGATTTTAAATGCTTGAACTGTTCAAATGTAACACTGTAAGTAGTACTTAAACTCGTTGTGCATGCTTGTTGTGGTGTTGGTCAGTGCGTGACTGCTCATGATTGCATGCTTGGAACTCAATTTGCACCATGCGCACTCCTCGCATAAGCGGAATACCAATGCTTAACGAATCTTCTTTGCAGAAATACAGCACCTAAAGGCATGACAACTCCGGAGCCGGCTGAATCTCAGCGCCAAAAATCCCAATAACTACTTAAATATCTCCGCAACAGCAGCAGCAGCAGCATGCATTCTCTCACACATTCTCTCACTAACGCTTTCACCTTCCATTGGCATCCTGGCAGATGCGTGGTGGCATCCTTGCGCATGCTTTTACCTTCTCTTGGCATCCTTGCATCTGCATATGCGTGCTGGCACCCTGCATGTGCATTCACTCCCTTGGCATCCTTGCACCCGGCCCTCTGTCTCTTGATTGTTGCTCTTGCCGCCATGTACTGCCTGCTCGTTATTGCTCATGGTTGCATGCTATTACAGATGTATATAGTAATACGTCACGTGCTTGCCGTCTCTTATGCTTTAATGATAGTTGGACTAAACACAATTTAGTCCAACTATCATGACTCTTCAACATCATGTTGAATTGCTACTTATCGATTGCAGACAAGTTGAAGCCGTTTGTTTTATTTGTAATGGTAGTAGCAAAAGCGAGATTATTCAAGTAGTAAAAGTCACCACGGCGGAAACGATCAACGCTTATGCATCTTATGCTACTTTGCTTAATAATCTTTGATGTAATTGTACATTGACTATACATGTGTATCGTTAATTACAAGTTGGAGAAAAGTTGAAGCCTTTTACTTAATTGCAACAGTGGTAACTTATGTTATTAATGGAGAGGCTGGCCATAACGGTTGTAGATGCTGGATAAAAATCTCATGGTTTATTTAACGCAAATAGAGGACATGGTAAGCGACATGGTTTCTTAGCTCCTGATGATGGAAAGCTAGCGTGTAAGTCTTTGGGCTCGTAGCCCAAATTATTTAACGGTTGAAACTCGATAGCACATTTGAATGAGCCCCTACACTTGTCCGTGGAAAGACGACACCGTTCTATTCAATACGCGCTATGCAACGGTTGTAGAAGCCTTTTCTATAAACATGCTTGGTTTTGGTAGCAAAAGCAATTTGAAATTGCGCATGCCTTCCACGTTTTATAATTTTTTTGTTGAATGAACCTCGAGTCAAAGTCTTTGATCCCGACGCTAATAGTTTATAGATTGGATAACAATTAAATGAGGTACGTTATGTGCTAGCTATACATATATATATATATATATATATATACAGGA
>RHPI01001037.1:1004149-1026911 GCA_009103225.1 Chlorokybus atmophyticus | reverse complement strand
GGCACGGGCGCACGTCTAGTTTCTACGATGTAAATATTATTTTGTTTGCATGCATGCGTGTGCAATTGCCACTTTAATGCAGTCAAGCCTCCCAAGACTCTCACCGTTCCAAGACACATACAGGCACGCACGCGCTCACTGCGAGCGGCGCACGCATACGCGTGTACGCGGAAATGCTGACAGTGTTAAAAGCTAGTTTATACAAACATACTTTAATTGTTGATGTGAAGACACATAACACACATAAAAGTTGCGCGAGGCACACTCTGTGCGATAGTTGTGCTAGCATGCCAAGCAGCAGTCCCAGACACAGAGGCAGGCAACCAATTAGACGCGGGGCCCAAGCAGAGCTTTTCACTTGATCTCTTACAGACTGCATAGCAAGTTAAGACCCTTAGGCAGCATGCATGGCAGGGGCAAGCGGGTGGTGAGCAAGAAGGGAGCAACAACAACCTGTGGAATGCATGAGAGAGGCAGAGGTCAGGTTGAGAGGTCTTTCAAGTCGACAACGACGACACATCCTCATGCAGGCTATTTGGGACACTTGTATGCCATATATAGAGGTTCGTGGTATTGGCAAGTGCTGAGCGTTGGTATGGACATGCCCACACGAGGGAGGGAAACAATTCATCAGCAGCGCCTTGTTTGCGGTTGTTGACACCGAACATTAAAGCTTTGGTGGTGGCTCAAGCCATCATCATGAGCCATAACTCACAACGTCACATGATCAAGTCGTTGGACCTTAACTCACTCAAACGCACACTGCGTATACGTGTGGAGCTCACCGTGGAGCTCAGGCTTGCTTTTAAGAGTTCCTTGCGGCTTGAATAACTGCATAAGCAACAGGCACGGCACTCTTGCCTAAAAACTCTATGCGCTCGACTGTGCCGCACAAAATGCAATCACCAGCTTGCTCAAGTGTTGACGCTCTTACCCGCAGATGAGAATTGCTAGGCAGAACACTGCAAAGCATGGCAATGACAAGCAAGCCACTTTGCGAGACCCGGCGTCATATTCGGACCCTAGTCCGCACAAAACTGCATTGCACGTTCAACTACTGTACATCCACGCAACAATACAGCGCTCTTTTCCTACATAACCAGCTCTAGCTCCAAACAACCAAACATGCTGCTGCTGTCGAGTTCAGTCGTCCAAAGGCGCATCCCAAGCAGCAGGCATCGGTGACACGAGGACCCGCCGCTTCGGCAGCTGCGATGACAGCTCTTTCGCACCTCCAATGGTGACAACCTTCGCACCGCCACTGCTGTTGCTGTCACGCTTGTGGCTGCTGCTGTTGTTGTTGCTTCTGTTCTTTGCTTGGGACTGCTGCTGCCTCACGTGCTTGTTGTTTTTGTTGCTGCTGCTGTTCGATAAATAATTATCCCGTTGCTTGTCACCCGGACTTGACTCGCCGTCGGTATGCCTCCCCTCTCCCTTCCCAAGACCCAACACGCCATACTTTTTCAACATCTCCTCCACCTCCAACTCTCCCTCTGCCTCGTCTTGCTCCTGCTTCTCCCTCTCTGTGTCCATCTCCGTCTTCACCTCCTCCTTCCTCTCCCTCTCCTCCTCCTCCTCCTCCTCCTCCACCTCCACCTCCTTCTCCCTCTCCCTCTCCCTCTCCCTCTCCCTCTTCTCCTTCTCCTCCCTCTCCTTCTCCTCCCACTCCCTCTCCTCCTCCTCCTCCACAACCTTGCCACATGGCAATGTTGCTCTTATCTGCCCGCACTCTCTATCACTACTCCTCTCCACAGCGATAACAGACCTCGGCCTCTCCCCAAGCAAGTGTTTATCGAGCTCGTCGTAGCGCAGCGGCTTCCCTCTGTACCTACCCGCGGCGTGTCCACTATCGGCGTTGTAGTCGGGGACGATTTCCGATACATCCGGCGTGAGGATGGTGAGCGTGGCCGGGGAGTGAGCGAGGAGTGATGCATCCATGTTGAGTTTGTGCATGTTGTTGTTCTTGTGCATCTCTCTCTCCTCGTCGAGTCGATCGCCCATCTCTCGCGCGAGTGCATTGTTCTTCTCCCTCATCGCATCTCTCATCTCCTTCACCCGCGCGCATCGGGTCCACTCTGCATCCAACCTTTCTCTCCCCACCTCTTTCGCATTCTCATCACGCCTCCTCTTTGACAAACTCTCCCTTGCGATTGATATCGCCCGAGCCATAGCGTTGCCCCTCCCGCCGAGTTTGATAGCGAGCGTTGTCGCGGCCTCGTGGGCGCAGCGACGTGAGGAGAGAGCGTGCTTGAGGGACTCGCACAACTGAGAGCGCTCGCGCATGGCGTGGACGACCTCGCGATCGATGGCCATGGAACGGGCGGCACGCTCACGCACCTCTTGCATTGCGTGCGTCTGCCAGAGACAAAGTGTCTGTCACATGCAACAAGCGGGACATGCACACGTGTACACACCCGGCACAAACACACACGCGCAGACACACATGCATGCACAGTGTCTGAGTGTTGCATGGTTGCATGGTTGCATGGTGCATAGGTATGGTGAAGTAGGGTAGTTGTGTAAACTACGTTACTCCACATACAGTATGCTACCTTCCTCGTGGAGGTAAGAGACTCTGCCGCTTCCCGTCTTGCTCGCTCCATTCTCTGTCGCAATTCGTTGGTGAAGAGGAGATTGGCCTCTCGCTCCCGCTCGCGTTCGTTGCGCAGACGCTCGCGCTCGGCGGCCTCGACCTCCCTCCTGTCTTGCAGCCGCTCCTCCGACGCGCGCTTCCTGTCGCGCTCGCGGGCAAGCGACCGCTGCTCGCTGCTCTCCTTCGCCTCCTGAGCCCGCCTCCGCATTAACTCGCCCTGTAGCCAATAGTGTGTGTGTGTGCAAAACAGTTGTATCTGCTAAGCTCACATACGCATGCGTACACGCACGCGCACACACGCACTTACAGTCACTCACACACGCGTGCTCACACACGCGCACACACACGCACACCCACACCCACACCCACACCCACTCCCACCCACCCACGCCTCACCTCCAACGCCTGCCTGCTCATCACTTGCGCGCACGACGTCGCATGCATGACTCTGATCGCTTCCGCCGCGTTGGCATTGCTCACTCTCACGCTCGGCTGCATCATCATCACATCCTCCATCCCCATGCCCACATGTCCCCCCTCCCCACCCCCATACGTCCTCCTACCCCTGGCCTCGAGCCACCTCTCTGGCCCATCCAACTCATACGTGTGCGTGTGTTCACCGGGATCGGACTCGCGTCTCCTTGTGTGGGCATGTGCGCGCAGTATGCGTCGGGTTGGGTCGAGTGCGCTGGCGAGGGAGAGGGAGCTGAGTTGGTGGTACGGGAGGAGAGGGTTGTTGTGGATGGAGTACATGTTGTCGTCCATGTACATGTCGCCGGTGCTGGCGTAGCGGCGGAGAGGGGAGTCGTAGGGGACGAGGGCGCGCACGTTGAGGGAACCATCGGAAGCGTACATGGGCTCAGCAAGCCAACGAAGACGCCTGGCCACTCTCCTCACCTGAGAGACATGATAGTTGGCACACGTACACACACGGGTGCACGCGCGCACACCCACACCCATGTCCACGCGCACATGCACGTGCACGCACACACACACACGCACGTATGTGCGTGTGTGTGTGTGAGCGCAGTTTGCTCAAGTGTGGTTGCGATAGAGAGTGGGACCTTGTCTACTACTAACCTGGCGTGGGAGATGGGCATATTGGTAGCTTGTGGATGCGGCCTCTGTGGACGCATGGTTGAAGTACGTCGTCGCGCCATCATCGCTGTCAGGGATAGACAACGCGTATCTGCTGGCTTCATGTTGGGCAGCACCACCACCACCCACACTAGTAGTCGTACCAAAACCCACATGCGCGTGCGTGCGGGGAGAGAGCTGCGTTGGAGTCGACGGCGAGGTGTGCGCGTGTTCGTCCATGAAGTACATGTTGGCTCGGGGCTGGGCCGGCGACAATGACGCCACGTTGTTGTTGCTCTTGATGTTGGGTTTGTTGTTACTGTTGTTGTTGTTGCGTATTGTGGCGGCCACCATGAGACCCGTCTGATCGACGTCTTCCAGCACAACCCCCACGCGCAAACGGGGATCCCACGTGAGCAGCGCCAACAGAGCTGCACGACGCGCGGCCTCCTCGACGGAGAAGAACTTGGCCACAATGGCCTGCGTGGCCTCCAACGGGTGGTTGTTGTCGTTGTCGCCGTGTTGTGTCTGGTCTGTGTTGTGAAACTCCGTTGCGAGTGTGAGCAAGCGTGCGGACTGAGCCTCCGTGAACGCCAGACGCATCGCCTGAGCGCGCGTGTAGAGCTTCGTCCTCGCTGGCGCCCTCACCGGCACACCTGAACCACACACATGCACATGTTGTTGTTACCGTGTACTCACTGTCACAAGCCTCTCTCTTCAAAGCAAACCCAACATACCGATGCCGAGCCACTTGGGTAGTCCCGCCCTCCCCTGCGTCTTACTCCCCTCCCCCTCCTCCTTCCTCCTCCCGCTCTTCTCCCTCTCCCTCTCCCTGTTCTTGTGACTGTCCTTCTCCTTCTCCTTCTCCTCCTCCACGCCACCCACCTCCTCCTCCTTCTCCTTCTTCTTCTCTCTCTCAGCAGCAATAAACACCCGTCCGTCGAACGCGAGACCCCAACGCACGCGCTGCTCCCGACAGAACCCGCTCGACACGTTCGCACGATGCTCGGGCGCGGGAGATGATACATCGACTCTTTCGCTCTCAGAAGAGGGTGAGAGAGGGGGTGAGAGGGTGGGTGAGAGAGCGGGTGAGAGTGCAGACGACACTTTGTGCGCTGGTATCTTCTCCGGTTGGTGAAAGCGTAGTACAGGTAGCACAGAAACCGACTGCACCGACACCCTCAACGCCCTGGTCCTCACCCCCCTATACACCCCTCTCGCATACGCAAGCATCTCTATGCGGCCGGCAAAGACCGACGTGCGCCACGCCCTTTGGATCGCCACGGCGGCTCTTCTCCCAACCGCCGCGGCGGCTAACCACACACGAGTCGCTTGGCGCGTGCGGTGGGCGCGCCAGGCGGACTGGATGAGGCAGGAGGCGGAGACGGCGCGGATGGACTCGTCGGTGTAGGGAGCGAGGGGACACCTGGGGGAGAAGTGTGTGCGTGTGTGTGCGGGTGAATGGGGGTGGGTGGGGGGTGAGTGCGTGCACGCATGCGTGTGCGCACGTGCGACTACTTGTCGTATCACTGATACCTGTAGCACATCTTGGTTGTGTGCTACACATGCGTATTGCAGCGTGATTTTAATACCATACTACAGCAAACACAGCTGAGTACCCTGCAGTTTAGAAGAGTACAGTTGTAAGAAAGAAAGAAACTTGCCACGGTAGCAGTGAGTACAGTGCCCACTCTTACTCCACACCCACCTGCACCCGATCGCGCACGGCTTCCGTCTCCCGTGCGCCTCGAGCGCCTCGACGTCCCACGTCCGCCCGGCGTTGTGCGTCATCACCGCGTCGGACAGGCGCGTCAGCACCGCGCTCATGCCGCCGCCCACGACGGAAAGGACCGAGAGGACCTTGTTGGGGTTGGAGGTGGTGTTGTTGTAGTGGTGGTGGTCAGAGTGGAGGGTGAGACGGTAGAGGCGGCCGGGGCTCGACTCCATCGCCATTGCCCACCGAGCCTGATGAAACCGAGAGAGTGAGGGGTTGTTGTGTGGTTGAGTGGAGTGCAGAAGTATGTCATGTGGGTTGTGCATCATGCATGTGTGTGTGTGTGTGTGTGTGTGTGTGTGTGTGTCTATCTACTATTGCCTGCTCGGATGCAAAGGCTTTGCGGACAGATGCTGGCTCCAACCCGACGCGGCGTTTGATCCGGGTAGGCACGGCTGTGGCGCGTGAAGTGTGGTTAGGCCTGTGTGCGTGTGCTTGTGCATGTGCGTGGGCGTGCGTTCATGTGTAAACAACACAACATCGTACGTGGGGCGTGGGCAGTGATGGGGTGGGTGCTTGTGCGTAGGGGCCGGAGGACGAGGCCCTGCGGGTAGGACGGGTACTCGAAGCCCGACAGTGCGTCGCCGTCCATCTCACTGCGGACAGCATGAGAGAGAGGGAGGGTGAATGTGAGGATGGGTCAGGTGATACAAGCAAGTGTGCATACACGTGTCGGTGCACAAAAACACAAGCGCATACCCCAAAAGAAAGCCCATATATACACACTCGAACATTGACGCACAAACATAAGAGCGCACACGCGCAAGCGCGCAAACAGTATTATCGTCCGCCTTACATAAACGTGGGCTGTAGTCTTATAGCAATGAATCCTGTTGGCTCCAGTGTCGTCAGGTCCCCAACAAGAGACTCCGGACAGCCTGCACGTAGTTGTCAGTGTCAACTGGTTGGATGGCTCTCATGGTCATGACACGGGTCGCATATCATGCATTGCACTGCACGGTCTCAGTGTACGTCCCAAAGAACACTACTGGCCAAACAGCTTGCATACGTGCATATCACACAACATCACAACTGCACAAGTAGAGTGTCTCCACTTCTATGAACTGCCACTCACTGAACTTTTGGTTCAATCATGTTTGACGTTTACATTTGCACAAACACAGCGTAGCAATGTTGGTGATGTCTTGACTGCACTGCCTGGTTTCGACACCACCCCTGAACTGAAACTGGAAGCTATGGGAACAACAAGTATACCATTTTCACTGCGTATTGGTACGTAAGGTGATGATCCGTCTGTGATAGGCTATAACACACGAGTTAAGAACAGCTGACAATGGTGAAATGCACTCGCCTGCTTCCAGCAGAGCCGTCTGCGCCGCCGCCCTGAACGCCTCCGCCAGGCACGCCGGCACATAGATATGCACATCCTTGGCCGCCGCCGCCGCCGCAGCGCCTCCATCCAACACACCCATAGCTGCGCACAGCCACCGCCGCCGCCGCCGCGGCAGTGGCACCGCCACGTGGCACGGCGTCGAAGCTTGCAGCACAGCAACTCACGTGACCTGCTGATATCGACTACACGTTAGCTTGATAGCTTTATGTTTTTCAGCAGCAAGTTCCGACATACTTGTTCTAAACTGTGTATATCGCTGCTAGGCCAACAGTTGCAGCATCAGCAGCAGCGTGTGCGCCATCAGCAGGCGGCGGCGGCGGCGGCAAGGATGGACGGGAGATCGCCCACGAGGTGCGCTAGGGACAGATCGGTGGTCAACTTGAGGGTGTGGCTGGCGGTGCTGCTGCTGGGCTGCGAGCTGCTTGGAGCTGGCGTTGGCGTGCAGGCGGTTGGAGCTGCTGGAGGTGGGATGGACTGGAGAAGTGGTAGCAACACAGACAATCAACAAGAGTTATACTGTGCACATTATACTCCTCAACACTTTTGGATCCACACTAAGCTAGACCATCAGAAAATTGGTTATGTAGATACTGAGCACGTCATTCTCAAGTTGTGTACAGTGGCAATACGCAGCGCTGAGCACTTGATTGCGTGGCCTTGGTGTGTATATAAAGATTGCAATACAGTGATAACAACATGCCATGTGTTCTGCCGTAGGGAAGAGCAACGCGCGGGGCAGTGCTTCAAGCAGTGATACCAGTGAGAGCAAGGCAAAGTGCCCGGTGATCTGGCAGGGAGATGAGTCGTGCACAACGGTAAGGAGGAGAGTGAGCAGCGCTTGCGTGCCTGCACGTTTTCTGTTGGTGTGTGCGGTTTTCTGTCTCTTTGTGTGTCTGTGTGCACGACATTGCATTGCAGCATGAGTGCATGCGTGTGAATGTGCATGATTACGCGTGCAAGCCTACTGCATTGCAATGTCGCACTCACGCATGTATGTATGTGTCTGTGTGCGCACGTTTACACACACTTGCACGCATACTGTCATGCAATGCAACATCACACATACATGCGTGCATGTGTGTGTGACGCATGACTTGCAGTATGCGGTGATATTGCATTGACCATCCAAGGTCCTTTCACACGTCAACTATCACACTGCAGCAAGCGTCAGGCCACTCTGCCGTGTGTTGTGCTAACTCGTTGGTTGTGTCTTTCTTCATGTCCAGCCTACCTTGGTGGAGCCTTGGTGCCTAACCCCAATGCAGGTAGTGTGTTTGTTCGAACGTTGAGACAAAGCTGCTAGGACTGATACAGTACATACATAGCATCGTTGTTGTCAACGCCGTTGTGTCGTGTTTGTCATCAAGTAGGCGATCGATGCGAGGGAGCTGTTCGCCCTGGCGAAGCGGATGAACAGGGCAAGCAGTTACAGCAAGACGAACGGCGCCAACTTTGCTGTTGATATGGACCTCGACTCTATCGCACCTGGTGCGGAGGTCGTCGTCGTCATCGTCGTTGTGATTGTGGTTGTGGTGGTTGTAGTTGTTGTTGTTGTGCTGGTGGTGGTTGTGGGTGTGGTGGTTGTTGTTGTTGGCTACATGCGGCAGTTTGGGTGGGAAACCTGCGTGTGTGTGCTGACGTATGCGGGTGTGTGTATGCAGGCACACAGCTTAACGAGTACATCATCAGCAAGCGCAATGAGCTCGTGCTGAACAACGCGGACAGCGTGCACATACGCAAGACTCTGCTGCTCAACGAAGACCTCCCAAAGGCACGAGTAGCAACGCATCATGACAGACACGCGCACCCACCCACCCACGCACCTACCCACGCCAATCAATACTTACGCACATACACACGCATGTGCAACCACACATGTGCAGCCAGTGACACATGCATGTGCACACGCAATGCAGCTGTACGACTTCACGACGTGCGCGGTGGTGGGCTCCTCGGACTCGCTGGCCAAGCGGCCGCACGGGAAGGACATTGACGAGCACACCGCCGTCATACGCTTCAACCGGGCCCCCACAAAGGGGTAAGTGACTCACATAAGGGAGACATAGTACTCGCTCACTGATGCAGCAGTGATGACGACTATCGCAGTACCACTGATGCCCTAAGCACCACAGTTATGAGAAGTATGCGGGCAGCAAGACAAGCATCCGGTTGCAGAACCCAGAGCGCATGGGTGAGAATATGTTACAGGATGCTTATAGTATGCTGGGATGCTTTTAGGCATGTGATAACATAGGATGGTACAAACAAACCTCGTTGATTCTGTCGCCAGGGTGGTGTGAGAACGCCAAGGAGCTGTGCATCATGCGTGGGTTTGCGCTCCCGAAGATGTCCCGCTGCCGCTATGCCAGCCTCGCCCCGCAATTTAATGGTAGAGCGTGTTCAACGCGTCCATGCATTGCAACAGTTCATGATCTAACTTGGGCAAAACTTTGCACGAAGAGTACACAAAGTACCACTGGTCGATGTTCCGCAAGACGGGGTTTAAGGCGAAGCTGGTCAATGGCGCGCCACGCACTAAGATGTCCACAGGCTTCCTCGGCATTGTGCTCGCTATGCACCTCTGCACAAAGGCACGCATCCAGACACGCACATAAGCATGCACGAGTGCGCACACACATGCACACACATGCACACAGACACACGTGCATGCACTCTCACACACACACACGCGCGCACGTGTACCCGCACACATGTGCGCGTCACTTGCTTTGAAGACACGTGCGTATCTTCTGTCGCTTACCTGCCGGGGCGTGCCTCAGGTTGACATTTACGGGTTTTCACAAGGGAATGGCTACTACTACAACAGAAGGTACACACGTCGTGACTGACTCCATGTGTTAGCCCTTGCTTCAGTCAGGCCAGTTGCTTACTAACTAACACCAACTAACTAAGACTCCTCCTCGCGCAGGCCTTCAACAACTACCATACGGTTCGCAGACAGGCATCCGTGGACGCTAGAGCGCGAGTGCTTAGACAGAATAATTGAACTGCCTAATGTTAAATTCCACGAGTAGAATAGTCACAACAATGTTGACCACCAAAAATAAGGAATAGTACAGACTGCTTGACTGGTACAAATGTGCACACACAACTGTTGTCTCAACAGATGCTCCCTAGAATGCCCTTTCATAGGGTGCGACATTGTCCGCAGACTTGTTCTTAGTGGCCGGGAGTGCCGTGTACTTGGTGTCCTTCTCCGTCGAGTCCCTGAACAACCAACGGTCGCCCTCCTTGACAAACCGGCTTCGCTCTGAACTCTTGCCCTGAACCTTCCTCTTGCCTTTGCCCGTAGTGAATGTTGCATCAAAAGTCACAAATGCCTGCAAGAAGGGTTTTTCATGAGCAAACAATCCATATCATCATCTGTAGCACACTCAGCGTAACCATGGGTCTAGCAATGCACACCTCAGTAGATTCGGGCTCATACTCGTAATTCTTAATCTCAAACCCGGTGAACTTGACAAGGTCAATGGTGAGCTTGACATCGTCTTTCAGCTTGTTGTTCCCCTCTGCATTGCCCAAGAATAAGCCCAAGACTCATAATTGAAGACACTAGTAAGGGTGCTGTTGAGACAACACTTACCAGCGAGGTCCGGGTGCTCCGGATGCGTCGTGTCAACAATGTACTGAGCTAAGCCACGCTCATATGCGCAGTACCTACTCTCTGTCAACAGAAGAGATGGGTTTATGACTTAGGGTTCATGACGTAGTTGCAACGAGTTCCACACAATGGCACAAGCGCCAAGGCAGGAAGGAAGAAAGAAAGAAAAACCAACGTTGCCGTCTCAAAGCGCATACCCAGCAGCAAGGGAAGTGGTAAACTGTGCATGTGTCACAAAAGTGTGTTTCGCAGCCGCGAAACACAGTACGTTGACTTGTAAGTACAACGATGCACATTCACAGCCGCAATTGACGTGTCAACTATTCGTCATGTGCCGAAGCTGCTGGTCCAAAGCCAATGTGCTGCTGCTTGAAACTGTACTGGCTTGATTTACTGGAATCAGCAAGTAAGTTGACTCGCACGAACAGCAATGCACACTCACAGTCGCAATGCGATTGACATCAACTACTCGTCAATTGCACCAACAGCAGCTGCAACACCCAGAATGCTGCTGACTGAGCCTCAACTAAGTTGAATTGTTAACATCAACACAAACACCAGCACTCACGCATCAGGGTTTTGGCATCGGGCGGGAGAGCCTTCCCAGCATGGAACTGCCCGCAGCACTGGTCGTAAGGGGCGAGGCCCAGCGGGCACGCCTGCTTCTGCTTCGGCCCTGCGCCAAATCCCCCCTTGCCGCCCGCTGCAGCTCGTACGACCCCAACCCTACGCTTTAGCGACGATGAAGACAATCGCGACCACCCCAGCACCGCCGCCGACACCGCTGCCGCCGCCGCCATGAAGCCCAGCAGCTGTTACGGCTCGCACCGAAAGCGAAGTGTTCAGTTTGGATGGCCCCTTCGATGTAAGCATACTCTAGACTCTTGAGCGCTGAGTTGTATAAGCATATTAGGGCTACCTGAGACAGGCTCACGGCTGTGGCATCCTTCAACTTAGCGGTGTTGTCGGCGTTGTGGGCGGCGGCGGTGGGGCGGTCGGGGTAGTGGTAGCGGGGTGGAGCTGTGTGCAACAAGTGCTGTCAGTACTCAGCACACTATGCTCTGTGAGTAGTAGGCGGGTGGCGGCGAGGGAGGTTTGGAAGAGGGCCGCTGTCGCCGGCTACCGGCCTGGCCTCTCCTGGCTTGGCCGCTCCTGGCTTGGCCGGGCCTGGTAGGGGGAATCTGCTAGCAGATCCGCCATGGGGGCGTCTTTTGTGGGCGGGCTTAGCAAGAGCCAGAGGCGGGCGCTTGCGGCGCTGGCCGTGTGTGGCGGAGTGGCCGGCCTGCTGGAGCTAAGAGCCCGCATCAAGCGAGCGCAGCGGATACAGCGCCGCCTCGCCGACGCGTGCAACAGGGAAGTCGGCCTAGCTGCCGCTGCAGGGGAGAAGCGCCGCCCAAAGGTGGGCGGGAACTGGAGTGCTTTTGCTTGTTTTGGCGCTGTTGTGCCAATGTGAGACAGGTTGTCTGCGGCTTTTTAGCGCCGTTTTGCATGCCCTTCTCCTGCTTGAGCTGCAATTTTAAGCTCAGTTGGCATTTCTCACATTGCTTGCTGCTGGTGCGTTGCGAGCGCGCATAACACTACTCTTATTTTGTTACTACTAGGTGCTTGATGTACTAAATTTATTTGCATGCGTAACATGCAACCACGAAGACATTTAGAATAGTTGTCGCTGCTGCAGACATGTGCATCACATGCGCGTGCGTGAGGTGTTCTTTCCTCTAAAGCTTGTGACATGCATGCTGTGTTTACTAAGCTCGAGTGGCACTACAGGTAGCTGTGGATGCACTGTTTTTCAAGCGGCTGCTTGGCACGCTGCGTGTTTGCGTGCCATCGCTGCAGTCCAAAGAGGCGTTGTATGTGGCGTTGCAAACAGTTCTCTTGGTCAGCAGAACACTGCTTACAGGTACATTTCTCACAATTTGTTGTTTATCGTGTCGTGGACACATCACACTCAGCAACCGACTTTGCCGATTGCCACAATTGCAATTAGTTTGCATGGTCACTTTGCGCTTCACTGTCATTGTAGCACAGTAGAGCGGTGTTGAGGTTATTTCAACTGCATAGTGTGTTGCAGCGGGTGACCTTCATCGCATTTTTTGCCCGAATGTGCAGGTTGCATGTGCTGCTGTTGCTTACTGTTGCTTACACATTGCAGATCGCATTGCTGGGCTTGAGGGGCAATGTGGCAAGACCATTGTTTCACAGGTCAGCTACTTTTGAAACTAGTTCATTTTGCTTGCAGTACGCTATCATCTATTTCAAGCTGTTTTGAGAAGCATGCAGCGAGTAACTGCTTCTTGAACTGTTGCAGGACTGGCCGGCGTTCTTCAATACCACCAAAGCGTTTGCTATAACATGCATTCCAGCTGCGCTAGTGAACAGTGGTCTGAAATGCATGCAGGTGGGTGCATGTACGTTTGTAACAGCAGTTCTGACAATTGTTAGTTGCCTGGATTGTTAAAACTGCATATCTTCATGCTCAGTCAATGATCGCAATCGCTTTCCGGCGGCGGCTAACAGAAAAGCTTCACCATATGTACATGGGCAACCGTGCGTACTATGCAGCATCAATCCTCGGAGGACTCTCAAATGCAGACCAGGTGTGCTGCATGGCAGTTTTGCTGATGTGCAGGCTCGGTTTGTGCACGGGGGATGACATTGTGTGAGCTGCAGCGCATTACTGAAGATGTGGAGAAGTTCTGTACCAACATTAGCGAGCTGTTTTCATACACTTTCAAGCCGCTATTGGACGTTATCCTGTTCACGCGCTCCTTGGCCCGTTCTATAGGGTAAGATTAAGAACACATGGCAGTGGCTGCAACAAACTACGTTATGTATGGTTGAACACTTGATCATTAGGACAAGTGCATCCACTGTGGTTCAGTTCCTTGGTCATTGAAATCTTTTTGTGCGCAGGTACAAGGGCCAGTTTGCGCTGTATGCCTACTTTGCTTTTTGCTCTGTTGTCTTGCGCGGCATCAGTCCTCCATTGGCACTGATGACTTCACAGGAAGCCGCACTGACTGGCAGCTTCCGAAGCGCACACCAAAGGTGAGCTTCCTGCGGCATACTTCAGTAGGTAAACCCACCAGTTGCAGGCAGTTGAAGTACCCCTACTTCTACACTTGCAGAGTGGTCGCAAACGCTGAGGAGATTGCCTTCAATGATCCGCCGGGAGGAGAGACGGAGCGGCTGATTCTCAACCGCCACCTGGACCGGCTTTTGCACCATTGGCGCTTGACAGCATTCCAGAAGTTTATTCAACAGGTGGGCTTGACTGGTGTGTTGAGTTGCTTGTCCCAGGTCTGTTCTAACACATTATGTTTTCAGTGTGTGGACGGGTATATGGTCAAGTATGCAGCATCTGTTGTCGGACTTGCAGTGTACGCAGTCCCGCTGTATCTAAGACCCAAGGTGCGTGTAACTCGCTTATCAATAGGCTGCACAGTGCTGAGACCATGCATCTGCTGAGTTATGTGTGGTGTTGGCCAACAGAGCAACAACACTGCTCAAGACTTGACTGGTGACTACATCCGTGCAATGCGGCTCATGATGGCAAGTTCAAATGATTCAACGCTGGGGATGCTTGCATTGCATGGTCGACAAGGCAAGTGTGTGTGACTGAGAAGTTCTATGTATATATGCAGAACACATCAACGGCAATTGCTCAGCTCGTGTTGGTCTACAAGCGCGTGACAGCGCTGGCGGGTCACACGTCTCGTGTGTCCGAGCTCGTGGAGACAGTGAAGACCTTGAGCACCAAAGATGGCCAGAAGCAAGCCATAGCACTGAAGCACGTACAGGCTGGCGGAGCTGACTCAATCATGGATGACTCTGACCCCGCTCTCCCGCCCCCGCCCCCACCCAAGATGCTGCTTGGCAATTCAATTGTGTGAGTCTGTCTTAAATATGTTTGTAAGCTCGCATTGTTCCGGTAGAACACTTCCAACTTCAAATTCTGACCAGTCACTCCTGCATCTGGTTAGGTTTGACCGGGTCACTCTGCATTCACCAGAGGGCACGCTGCTGGTCAAAGAGCTGGGCTTTGAGGTCAAGCAGGGGGAGTCCGTCATGATCATGGGACCCAATGGCAGGTATACGGTGAATGACATGTAGTGTTAGAGGCACGCGTTTGCCGTGTACTGATTTGCATTGCACACTAACTAAGCCGCTCATAAACACTTGACTTGGCAGTGGCAAGTCATCTTTGTTCCGGGTGCTGGCGGAGCTCTGGCCTCTGCAACACGGAACCGTAACGCGGCCGCCGCGGCAGGACATGTTCTACTTGTCACAGGTGTGCCCACGTGTCCTCATCTGCGTACATGACGGGCTGATTTGTTGTTCCTTTTTGACACCTATTCGGTTGCATAATTGTGGGTGCCAAGAGCTGACCTGCTCAACTGACAGCGCCCGTACCTGGTGAGCGGGACGCTAAGAGACCAGCTGCTGTACCCGGATAAGCCGCGCGTGGTCGCTCAAGAGAACGGGGAGGTCAAAGGCATCAGCGACGTGCGCATGGAGGATGCCCGCCTGGAGCAGTGTCTTGAAGCCACAGAAATTGGATACCTCCTGCAGCGCGGGCAGGGGTGGGACACAGTCCAGGTATGCATGCTTCAAGTGCTTGCTGATTGTAAGCCAGTTCTAACACTGACGTAACTCCAACTTGGCTGGCTCGCGAGCAGAGCTGGTCAGATACTCTCTCTGGTGGTGAAAAGCAGAGACTGGCGATGGCAAGGCTACTTTTCCACCGTCCCAAGTGCGTACCGTTGCCTTGCCCGGCGCATGCAGTCCAGCTGGTATGCATTGATGGTGATGTTGTTGTTGTTGCAGGTTTGCTGTGTTGGACGAGTGCACATCAGCCGTGAGTGCGGATGGTGAAGAGAAGTTGTACCAGCGCTTGCATGAGGCGGGCATCACATTGCTCTCCATTGCGCATCGCCCTGCCCTCCGCCGGTAAGTTTGCTGTCTGAGGACTGCATTGGCACTGTTTACCACCTCTCATTCTGACTGGTGATTTGTGTTTGCAGGTTTCACAGTGCTGTGCTCATGTTTGATGGCAGCCAGAAAGGCTATGGTTGGAGCTATCAGCGCCTTGACAACACTGACGTGGAGTGAACATATCGTACATTGTCTTGATTATGTCTGTTACTGTTGCTAGTGTGTAAATAGTTGGGGTTGACTCATTGGGTGTCGTAGGAACCATTGTGCAGCAACTAGGTAACATGCTAGGGCTATTGCTCATAGGGTCCTGCAGTTCTGACTCTGTAGGTTTTGGTTGTTGATGCGTATGATTTGCAGCTTCACGTGACCTGACTCTCTAAGAAAACATGTTAAACGTACTGGACCTCTGTGGCCATGGTTTATGCCATACTGTACTTTGCGGTTGGCATCGCCATGTTGCGCAGCAATGAATGCTGAAGTATGCAAGGTGTGCACATGATGAGAGCATGCTGTGTACAATGAGTATGGCAAAGACAGCAGTGCCTTCATTGGCTGCTGCACTCGATGACCAAAATAAGCTTAGCGGTAGTAAACTTACCATTGGCGCCTTGGTATTCTACGCACCGTATGTACATAGGCAAGACTGATGGACTGACTGACTGACTCACTGACACAACCCAAGATCTGTGTATGCATAGGGTATAAGTCATCTTTCGTGTATGCAGTGTCAGGGAACAGGCAGTTAGTATTAAACAACAGCAGCAAGCAAGCAAGGCCAAGCAAGGCAACAACTGGCTGGGCCTTTCAGCATGTATATTGTCGTTGCTGTTATCGTCGTCGTCGCCTCCTGCTGCTGCTGCAGTGGACCTGACGCCTACACCTCTGCTGCGCAGGTGGTGCTGACGTCCTACCCTGCCCTGCCAGCCTGCTTGTGTTGCTTGTGTTGGTGGTTGTCTAGCTTGTGGTTCATGGTCTAGTCAGCGATTAGTATCACTAGCGGTGCTCTGGCCCCCTCAATTTCTGTCTTGCTTGTGTGGTAATGCTATTGCTTGCGTGTGCTCGACTCTTACATTTGCACACGCAGTTTGCACTGCTAAGCTTTATGTGTTTTATGTAGGCTGACCAAGTGTCGCTAATGCAATGTCACTCACAAGCACACACAATCATACGCAATAGCACATACACAAACAGGTCAAGGCAGAGGCACACCATGAGTTACAAACAGCAGGCCTATGTAGGCTACATGTGTGCCTCTAGCTAAGCATGCAGGGCGGTGGCGAAGGCGGACAGGCAGGCAAGGTCCAATGCAAGAGCAAGTAACAGAAGGCCTGTAGCACAAGGGCTATAGGTTAGGCCGTGCAGAGGGCGCCAGCAACGATAGTGACGAGCAGGAGCAGGCAGGCAAGGCGAGGCGGAAGCTGTATGTAGGTTGAGAAAAGTCACACTCTGTTATTCGTGTTGACGACAGCTGCAGAAGCCACTGCAGCTTGTATTATACTGCACCCCATTAAAGTCGTGAGACTTTGAAGTTTGCTACTTTTGATGCACAACATCACGTACAAGTAGCAGAGATAGTGCATCTGCAATTATCACCACACGTTGTAATCATTGTGTACACTGCAGCTACGTTGGGGATTGCATTGCCCTCAGACCTACTACTATAATATACAGTAAACGCTCCTGCCCTACCTAGCATGTTGATGAGTTACTTCAGTTACTCTGGCGCTTCGCTGATGAGACGTATGCTCTTCGTTTGGGGGTCGACAAAAAAGATGTTAAGGCCATCATAAGCATCAAGGCAATTCCGCAAATGCTCCTCTTTCAGGCCCTGCAGTCCATAATACATAAGCACTGGTTTTACCATTGAAGTCCACAACAAGCGTTCTAATTTGAAGCTGACCTTTTGCAGGACTCGCTGCAGCGCCTCCGCCCACGAACAAGTCCTATCTGGTCTATTGGCAACGATGTCCTTCAGCGCAATGTAGACCGAAGAAGTGTCGTCCAGACCTTCCCTCCTCATCGACTCCTCATCTACAAGAGATATCTTGGACATTTGCATCAATCGCAAAGCCTCATCAACATCTCCCTGGCAGATCTGATCTGCAAACCGCAACCGTGCCAATGCCTGCATAGATAAAGTTGCTGGGTTGAATGTCCACGCTTCATTGCGAGCATGAAAACAGCAACTGGCAACTTCTGCTACTACTGATGTTACACACTGATTGTAGTGGCATGCAGCAGGTGGCGTGCAGATGTACCAGCATGCTGACATACGGGGACCTTGACTCACTTGTGACAGCCGCAAGATGCTGAGCAAAGTGCGAGCGGTGGTGTACGTGTGCGGGCTGTCGCTGTTCTTCTCGTCCTGTCGCATGCTAGAGTATGCTGTGGTCACGTAGTCTGTCAACTCTTCGGGGAAGTGCGGCGCGTACTTTCGTGCTGTAGCAATATACGCCCTGTGATTATGGAACACAACTTTGTGATGCGGGATCATGCAGGCCGTGGACGCGGGTTGAACTCAGAACGTGCTGTAATGCACATGTATGCCAAGCACCTCAAACATCAGAACTATCTTGCTGTTGTTCTCAGAATACATTACATGCATATGCAGGACAGGGACAACTTGCATTACCACCAGGTGCATGCAGGCCATACAGTCGGGTCACCTCAATGTTGCGGCATCCAAGGGTTCAAAGTCAAGCGGGGGAGGAGCATGTTTCTGATGTACGTGTAGTACATGCTGCGCCATGCGTGCATCGGCATCCTCATCTGGGCGGTCCAGCATTAGCCACAGAATGTCAAACCGGGACAACAGTGCTGCAGGCATGTTGATGTTCGCTGCTGGTGTGCGCCGCATGTCGTAGCGGCCCCTGCAGATATGCAGATGTTATGTAACCAGCATTACTCATGCTAGCCACTTCAGGTTCAGCGACCATAGCATCTTAGGAGTATGATGCATGTAAGACCGGGTGCAACTGTGTGTCTCTGTAACCCTCACCAGGCTGGGTTTGCAGCTGCTAAAACCGCTGTTCTTGCATTCAGACTTGTCGTGATGCCCGCTTTTGCAATGGAAACTGTCTGCTGCTCCATCACCTCATGAATGGCTGTTCGGTCCGACTCGTCCATTTTGTCAAACTCATCTATCGCACATATACCCTTGTCCGCCAGCACCTGGCAAGCAACAGGAGTGTAGGTGCGTCATTTGCACAACATATAGTCACAACTCCTTCCAGCAGTTTGTGTACATGTACAAGCAATGCGTGTGCTCACCAAGGCGCCTCCTTCCAGCATCATCTCGCTGGTAATGGGGTCGCGCGTGACGGATGCAGTCAGCCCAACACCGCTGCTGCCACGGCCGTTTGTGTATACCCCCCGAGGAGCAACTTTTATGATGTGTTTCAGCAGCTGAGACTTTGCGACTCCAGGATCACCCATCATGCACATGTGGATGTCACCTCGAAGCTGTGCACACACACGCTCAAGATTTGTCAGTATACTTAAGTGTCAGCATGACAGCAGTTTTGACAGCATATGCCAGGTTTGCAATGCGCTGGCAACAGTCGCGTACGTGTTCGCGTGCAAACTGATTGCAACTGATGCCCATACCTTCATTCCATCTTGGAGTTCAGCTGTCACGCCGCCCACCATGAGCAACAACAGGGCCTTTTTGATATCTTCGTGCCCGAAGATCTCCGGGGCAATGGACTGGGCGAGCTTGTTGTACACGTTCTGCTCATCTGCTAGTTTCTCAATGGTTTCTTGCATCTCATCGGTCAGCACAAACCTGCCAGACATAGCGTTAAAGGTCCAAGTGCCTTGCACTTGGACTTGGGTGCGCAAGCAATGTAGCCAACGTACTCGTGGTATCTCGTCTTTGTCTGTGTGACTGCCATGGCTTGCACGTATGTGTCGGCAGTCAGTCCGGCTCGCATGGCCTTGAAACCAACGAATGGCACAGGAAGGAAAACTCCAGAAATCTCAACAATGTCCCCAGGAGCCACCTGCATGTAAGTGTACAGTTGCTTGCAGCGAGCGAGCGAGCAAGCTTGATTGGACACAAGCCGGCATGTAAGCTGTACCTGCCGGGTGAGCTCCCCGGTCACATGCACTGTCATAGCGCGAGGAATATGGCCTGTAGGCACATCATCTGCCATCTCTTGCAACTTGACCTGCGCAAGAGTCGTGTGTGTCATTGTGTGTCCGCGTGTGCACAGTAGCGGATCTTGGATGCCAGATGTTTACCTCCTGAAACTTCACAAACTTTGACCCGCGAATCTGATGATGAAGCCGTCCGCGGGTGTTGTTGGTCGTGCATGTCCCGCTTGGGCATTGCATCAAGGGCATGTACGCCTTCTTTGTAATCATCTGTCAACATGCATGACAATACATATATGTGGTAGGGCACGCTGATGTTCAAACACGTGAGTATAGTGCGCAGACACATACCTGGAAGATCTCAAACCCACACTCGTCGCATGTGTATGTAGCAACCACCATCTGAGGTTTCACGTCTCCACAACGAGTAACAATGCCCTTGACAGAGACCAGATGTCCAATATGCTCCGCACGCACTTCACGCAGCTTCAGGGGAGGTTCCCTATGCTTGCCAGTCGCAGTGATGAACCGTACTTCACTGCAAGCACCGCATGTCAGCTTGAAGACTGTGCACACCTATTGCTTTGCCTAATGTGAGTAGAAAACCGGCTGTGGGCTTGTCATGCTGAAGCTTCAACAAGCAGTCTGGGATGTATGGGAACAGCTTCTCAACTAGATGAAGCTGCATAAGGTGCAGTCACTTACTATCGGCGCATCAATTCTGGAGGCAGCTGATGGTTGGCGTCCTTTGGAGCTCCGTCATTGTTCTGCTCCGCGTGCTGCTCTTCGCTGCGCATGCGCTGCCTTCGCAGTACATCAAAGACATCATCTTTGCCTGTGCTGTCCTCGTTGGGAGCCGGCATGCATTCGTCCACAGCGCTGGCAAAGAGCTTTAAGTAACGCCACGTGTTGGTGCGAACGTTATTTGCAAATTCTGCCTCCATTGTGGTGTCCTTGCCACGGAATGTGCCGAAGTGCTGTGGCCACAGACCGCGTTGAGGCAAAACAGTCGCATGCACTTAACGCAACAGCCAGTGCCAGATTGCACGTGGGAATTGCATGCAACTGACCTGATGGAGGTCGTCCATGTTGATGTCCATAGCACGCCGCTTCCTGTTCGCTACCTCTTGCTGTGAACGTAAAAGTAAGCACATGCACAGCCCCACACCAAGAGTACATTAAGTGCGCTGTGTACAGTGTAGCAATATGCTTAGTGCCGTGAGCATGAGAACGCAACCAGGCTGTAATGCACAGTGTGACTTTTATAGATGCAGACATCAGCTCCATAACTACAAACGGGCGCCTCTACTACCTCAACGTACAACGTACCATCATGTCAACATACTTCAATCTGTCAGTGTTGTCGTCCACGTACGTCCTCAAGAACTCGACGCATTTTTCTAAGTCAACAAGCCACCAAGTCAGCAGTTTGCATACAACCGTAATGAGAACAGTGAGTCGCCTGCTTGCTTCACACACTCTCACCTTTCTCAGCCTTGTAGTCCACGCCCAGCCCAAAGCTCGCCATGCTTACACCAACTGCTGTTCTGCCTCAACTGAGGGGGCTGGAAGCAACGGTGGAGGAGTGGTAGGCGCACGATGTAAAGAACAACAAAGTCATCAACCTCCTCACCGCGGACGCCGCCTCCGCCGCCCCCAACCGCCCAGGGCTGACTGCAAAATGGCGGGAAAGTGCAATAGCGTCACGCTTGAGGCTGGTGTGATGATGCACGTCCGTCACGCTTGGTACTGCATGCCTATATCGCGGCGATAAGACCAGCTACAAGCATGGCGTTTCGTGCATACTTGCTTCACTGTATAAAGCAACTCATAGGATCTCTGGGCCAGAGACTGCGCCATGAATCATAGCCTATGATGGGCTCAGCGCGATTCCGTTGATGCGGCATCTTGGCTGGTATCTCATGAACATCACTCATGAAACTGATCAACACATGAACAGTGCTGAATCAGTAGAATCATTTTAATTACACATACAAGTCAGATCGTGCAGTACACATTGCGGGAGCGGCTGATAGGGCGCCAGCTGGCAGCGCCACACTGCTGCAGCAGGTGGCTTGCACGTATGTACTGAGAAGCCTTCGGCACAGGCGGCGGCAGGGCTTTGACGCCAGCTGACAGCACGTAGGCGTACACTCATGCCGTCTTGAAGGCGACGTCTTGGCAGATGAAGTGTTTGAGGAGCTTGGGTTAGAATACAGGTGAGCTGACGCAGCATTCTGTGTGCTTTGGTTCATGCCCGTGTAATAATTGTGTGCGCAGAAGGTAGTACCAGCAGGCTTTGTGTCGTGGCTTGCATGTCGACTGTGTGTGAAATGTTGCGCTGCTTGGGTGTGTTCTTATTTGACAGCTGGTCGCAGGGTTTGACAAGCTGCACACTGCAACAGTACCAGTGTGTACCGAAACCCTAAGGCCAGCTGGCGGGGTGAGTGTGCAGAGAGGAAAAAGTGTGTTTAGAGCTTAGTGGTGTAGCTGTTGTTCCCTTCCGTCTGCGGGTATGCCATCACATGGTGCCGGAGCCGGGGGTGGTCGCGGGTATGGGGCTACTTGGGGAACAGCAGCAGGAGGCGGCGGCTTCGCCGTCGCCGTCACAGCAGAAGCCACCACCTCCACCGCAGGATGCAGCCGGCAAGAAGCTGTCAAGTGACGGCCTGCGCCGCGAAGCGCTGCGCAAAAGCACCAGCGAGCGGCTGTTTATCTCGCAGCAGCCAGTTGACGAGGAGCGGCCCAGGACGGCGATGACGCCAGTCGGGCATGACGGTATGTTGTTCATGCATGCAACGCAAGCCTCACAAAACTGCAGGTTCGCGTTGTTGCCGCCCGATACAAGCAGTCCACGGTGATCAGGGTTGCGCTGTCAACATATACGAGACTTCGGCTGTTGTGCAGCCCACCATTGCCATTGTATCAACAGTTACTCAACAGCCATTGGTGTCTTGATATGTCAGTTTCGTCAGAGGTTCCGTTGTTGCTTGCCATTGAATGCATCATACCTTTGCGAACTTACTTCCCACGTGTTCGGCGTCATAGGCAAAGCATGGTAGGATGCTGCAGTGTCGGCTGCATGTGGAAGTCGTGCATTTTCACGCCCGTTTGCTTCGGCAAAGCATGTACGTGGGCATGCATATGCATATGCATACCATGCACACGGGATAGGATGAAGCTGCCATGGCAATGCAGTCCATGAACACCGGGAGATGGTGCATGCGAGTGAAAGAGAAGGGGGGGGGGGGGGGGGGGGGGGCCCGATCTTGGGCTTTCAACGAAGGAGCAGAATGTCGCGTTCGG
>RHPI01001037.1:978882-1004139 GCA_009103225.1 Chlorokybus atmophyticus | reverse complement strand
GGGGGGGGGGGGGGGGGGGGGGGGACACGTAGTCCAACCAGAGTTGTGCATGGTACTGCTGGCAGGGTCATAGTTGGTGGCGCCTTAGTAAATAGTCACATTGACGACTGCTTAGCCGTTTGTGAATATCGCATCAAGGTTGGCATGTAGGGACTGCTCGTTGTGGGTCACATCTGTTCCAGGCACGAATAGATATGCGCAGTCACCACTCTGATCACCGCTGCAGGCTGCAGCGGTTGGTTCAAGCACTGGAAAATCTTTCACAATTATTTGCTGTTCGGCGGGAGTCTTGCAAGTTGCATGAGGCACGCTTCCTTATGGAACCATTGAGCACTTTGGTCCATGCACAATGACTTACTGTCGGTAGTCTTGCAAGTTGCACAAGGCATGCGTCCTAGTAGAAACACTATGTTTTCGTTTTCAGGTCCTGACGTAAGTAGTTTGGAGCAACGGCCGCAGTCGGCTGCACCTCTGCTTACTGCAATGCGGCGGTCACCGCTGCCATCCTCTGCATTAGCTTCGACACGCGTGGATCGTTTGCTACGGGAGCGCGCTGCACGCATATCCGAGGAGATCGGTCGGGCTGTGCGAGATAAAACTACAGAGCTTGTTCGGCCTCCCAGCGCTCATGGTCGCAAGACAACTGAGGTAAATGTGTCGGGGTGGCACCCGTGCGCATATGACGACTATGATCCCAAGCTGTGGATTGCTGCAGGATTACTTGGCTCCAGCACCTTCCGACGCTGCAGCAGAGGCTGCTGCACTAGATCAGGCTGCAGCAGCAATTGCAGCATTTGCGGCAGCAATACCACCGCCTCCAGCTGATATCCCACCAACTGTTGCAGAGGTGAGGATTCATTGAGGCTGCCTGTTGGCAGCTAACCCTGCGTTATTTCTACCAGTGCTGACCTGGATACAATGAAACCAATGCTTACATGACTGCAGGCAGACGAGTCTGCGCCTGTCCGACAGCGTCTTCTTGTGGTTGCCAACAGGCTGCCCATCACCGCAACTCGCAATGTCGATGGCTCGTGGAGATTGGTGCTTAGTGCGGGTGGCCTTGTGTCTGCGTTGCTTGGTGCGCGTTGCATGCAAGTCTGGTTGCTGTGTCAACTGTGTTTGCTACATGGCATCCGCAATATAACCAGAGTTTGCATGCCAATTTCAGTTATAGATAAGTTCAATATCTGAGCGACATGTTGTCGGCTGTTGACTTCGAGCGCTGCAGGCGTGAAGCAAAACTTTGAGACTGTATGGATCGGCTGGCCAGGTGCTGAGGTTCCAGAAGAAGCAGACAGGGCAAATCTCTCTGCTGCTCTACAGGAAAAGGTATTTGTCCTCAAGGGCACTTGTTGTGACCATGTGGCGCACGCGGATTGGGCTGTTGTTGATGAAGACTATGCTTTGACAGGGTTGTGTCCCAGTGTATCTGACTGAGCAGATTATGGCTTTGTATTATAATGGGTATTGCAATAATGTGTTATGGCCGTTGTTTCATTATATGGGACTTCCTGTGGAGGACAACCTGGGCGGCACAAGGAACCTGCAAACGCAATGGATGACGTACAAGAGGGCCAACGAACAATTCTCTCGGGTGGTTGCAAGCATCTATCAGCCTGGGGATGTTGTGTGGTGCCACGACTACCACTTGTTACTGCTGCCCAGTTACCTCAAAGCACTCAATCCTGAGATGAAGGTGTGCTCAGTTGCCCTGCGCATGGTACTTGATGCTGTGAGCTCTCTTCGATTGTTGGGGTGTGTGTAAGCCACAACGTGTTTTGCACGTTGCGCAACTGTAGGTTGGTTGGTTTCTGCACACGCCCTTTCCATCTTCAGAAATCTACCGTACGCTTCCAGCACGCGACGAGATCCTCAGAGGGGTGCTTTCCGCAGACCTTATTGGGTAAAGAAATGCAGTTATTGTGTTGATGGCCATGATAGGCCAGTAGCTGTTGTCGTGCCTATCGGCATCCAACTGACCTTTGAGTGACGCAGCTTCCACACCTACGACTATGCTCGTCACTTTGTAAGCGCTTGCTCTCGCATCCTTGGGTTAGAAGGAACGCCTGAGGGTGTTGAGCATGATGGCGTCATCACTCGCGTTGCAGCGGTAACAACAATCGGCACATTGCTGTTCAGGCTGCCTGTGATGCAGCTGTTAGGACTATGCTCATGCTGATTGTTTCGCAGTTCCCTATCGGCATTGACCCACAGCGGTTTCTGGAAGGAGTACACCTCCCAGAGGTTCAGAAGCACATCTTGGAACTAAAGCAGCGGTTTGCAGGCAGAAAGGTCCGTTCTGCGCAAAATGGTACAATTATCCGCTTTGGTGCATGGCTGCGGCTGACATGTTGTAATACAACTTCACAGGTGATGCTGGGAGTGGACCGGCTAGACACAATCAAGGGCATTCCTCAGAAGCTGCTGGCCTTTGAGAAGTTCCTTGAAGACAACAAGGAATGGAGAGACAAGGTTGTCTTGGTGCAGATCGCTGTCCCTTCGCGAACTGATGTTCCTGAATGTGAGTGCACACATGCATGCTGATGCATCACTCTCTTGTGGTCCACTAAGTGTTGCACCTGGTTGTCGTATGTGGAGGTGTGGTAATGTGCCACACGCAGCTAGTCTGAGGACGCACATGCACTCAATCTTCATCAGCATGCATGGCCACACCTTCATGACAGAGCTTAGAAGACTCCATTTTTGCATCTGTGTGCACGAGTGTTGCTGTCTTAGTCTATGTTTGCATGTGCCAAACGTGTTGTCACAGTCACATGTTGCCAAACGTGGCAGCTTGGTTGACAACATGCGTTTGTGACAACATGATTGGGGCATGCAATTGTGCAAACTGATACTTGCGCCAAACGTTGTTATGCATCGCGGATGGGCACGCACACCTGTTAGGGTGCACGGACATCGATGACTCATTACACCCCTTCACCGCCATGGACGCATGGACTGGTGCTGCTACAGATCAACGCCTTACAAAGCAAGTGCATGAGATTGTTGGACGCATCAATGGACGCTTTGGGACGATTGGGTCTGTGCCCATACATCATCTGGTATGTAACATATCGTTGTCAAATTTCTTGCCACACCAATAGTATATGTGCAACTTCTAATGGCTCGCCATCTTACGCGCTGCAGGATCGTTCCCTTCAATTCAATGAGCTCTGTGCGCTATATGCGCTTACAGGTACGATGCAGCTTTTGCATACATGTGATTCTGTGCTACCAGATGCGCGGCATCAAGCATGTTGCTTAACGTGTTTAACATTGTCTATGTGTTGTGAAACAGATGTGGCACTGGTGACTTCTGTGCGCGATGGAATGAACCTCGTCAGCTACGAGTACGTTGCCTGTCAAGAAGACCGCAAGGGTGTCTTGATTCTTAGCGAGGTAAGGTCCTTTCTCAGCGGAGCAATACGCTGCTTAGGTGCTGTTATTATTCCTTTCCCTTTTGTTGCCCCCAAGGTGTTGTGCTCACTGCCGGGTGTCTTTCTGCCAGTTTGCAGGAGCTGCGCAGTCTCTTGGAGCGGGTGCTTTACTGGTCAACCCGTGGAACATTGGTGACATGGCCAACGCCATGGAAGACGCTTTGAACATGAGCGAGGGTGAAAGGCGAGAACGACATCGCCACAACTTTTTGCATGTGACCACCCACACTGCGCAGGCATGGGCCGATACATTTGTGAGGTGTGCCTTATCTGGAGTTGACATGCTCGTTGTGTGAGGGTGTCGTACATCAGGGCTCTAATTATAGTCCTACATGTGTGTAGTGAACTGAATGACACAGTGGTTGAGGCCAAGCTGAGAAGATTGCGGGTTCCTCCACGGCTGAAGACAAGCGACGTGTTGACACCTTTCCGAACTGCCCAAAACCGCCTGATTGTGGTGGTGAGTTGCATAATAAACAGTTTGTGCCATTTCTACAGATAGATGTCAGAATGACTGGATACAACGGACGGTTTTGTAGGGCTTTACAAATACTTTGACTGTCTCGGCTCGTGCACAACGGCGACATCAATTTGACCAAGTGAAGGCTGCACATATGCGAGTACACCCCACCGCATATGCCAGTATAAAGGCGCTTGCTGAGGACGAAAGCAATACTGTCCTGATAATCAGTGGTTGCAAACGAAGCCGCCTTGAAGAGGACTTCGGCAATCTTCCTGTATGGCTCGCTGCCGAGCATGGGCTGTTTTTCCGCAATCTGAAAGGAGAGTGGAGCTCTACTGCTAGTGTAGGAATCAACCTGGAATGGTTGGATAGTGTACAGGTAAGTGATAGCATTGCATATGTGTGGGTGCATGCGTCATTAGATACTAACTGTAGGTTGGTCTGTGGCAGTTGGTTTTCGACTATTTTTGTGAGCGCACGCCGCGCTCATATGTACAGGCTCGCGAAACGTCATTGGTGTGGAATTACAAGTACGCAGATGTTGAGTTTGGTCGGCTACAAGCTCGGGACATGTTGCAACATTTGTGGACAGGCCCCATATCAAATGCTGCAGTGGATGTGGTACAGGTATGTTTGTTGCATTGTTTCAAGCGGGCAGATAATTGTTGTTAGGCATATATATATTAAGTGTTCTGCCATACAGGGTTACAGGTCGGTTGAAGTTCGGCCTGTCGGCGTGTCTAAGGTATGCTTGCTGTTAGGCGGTGTAGCTGTGTGTTGGCAATCACGCTAGCATTGACTGTAAATGGCTATGTGACAGGGTGCAGCGATTGGCAAGCTGCTGTCGACAATTATAGCTGAGAAGCACTTTCCACCAAGGGCTGACCAGCTGCCCTTTGACTTCGTCTTGTGCATGGGGCACTTCTTGACCAAGGTAACCCACACTGCCCACGCCTGTAACTTTGTCCACACAAACGAGTCTCGAAAGCATGCTTTGCCTCTGTTGTTGCAGGATGAGGACATCTTCTCGTACTTTGACGGAGATGCAACAAGACGCCGCTCGTCAATAGACCCGGATAGCGCACCATCTAGCCCCGTTATGCTGCGTTCCCGGCGGCATTCCATGAATTCATTGACAGCTGCGGCCGCAGAGCACGCTACAAGCGCAGGCAGCCCAATAAGCGCCATGTCGCCTCCGTCGCTGTTTTCTCTCGGCAGTCACATGGCATGCGCGGAGCCCGACATGTACTTCTCGTGCACTGTGGCCCGCAAGAGGTCCCGGGCCAAGTACTCTTTGCAGAGCCCTGAAGAAGTTGCTAACTTCCTGGCGACACTGGCAGACCCTTCAGCCTCGTCCGCCTTATTCCAGAGCGAGTTGATGGACATGCGGGCTGACCTCTCCTACAGTTCACTTGAGGGTGACAAGGATGCTGTTCACCAGCTTGAGCGCGATATGGCACAGCCCAACCATTCGTGGAACTTCTCCTGAGTTGGTAACGGGACCCTATACTATGCTTACTAACAACTGCAGTCATACGACCCTTTGTATGTGTAAGTGGATGTGTAAGTCTAAATTTGTTGCGTGCGTGTGCGTGAGTTGTTGTGCGACTTAGTTGTGCACATTATGCCAACCACAGTGCTGCAACAGTAAGAGTGACCATGCAGTCACATGCGTCACATCAGTGTTATTGCATATGCAGTGCGCACGCAGTCTTGATTGGAGTGCGTATTTGGCACGGCCTCGCACAGATAGCCCCACAGAGATACGTGACCACAGTGCGCAGTCTAAGGACTAAATATATATGTCGCACAGTGCCGCACAGATAGCCACAAACAGACATGCGAATGGCATCACGTGGTACTGATAGCAGCTACATCATCATGATCATCATCATCAGCAGCAGCAGCAACCACAATAACAACAACAACAACAACAACAAGGCGGCTCAAAGTAAGGTGCCACCTCAACGGGGCCAGTTGTCCAGCATGCTGAGGAGACTGGGAGCCAAGTCTTAGCTTCAACATAGGGCATAGCACAGGGGCCATCATGTCTACCAATGAGGATTGTGCTGCAAACTGCCACTAATGCAGCAGAACCTGCGAATGTGTACATAAAGAGTTGTGCATAGACTGATCAGCCTATACACTTCAGCATGACACCCATTGCAAAGTAGCGCAACCTGTCGAGAAGTAACCGATGTCCATCGTGGCGCAACCTTGCGTCAAAGGCGTTGTGGCTGTCGAGGAGTGTAATCAATAGAGTCAAACTCCTTGCAACAGTAACAGCAAGCGCACCCTCTTGAAAAAGAGGCTGTCTGCAGCCGTGTGCAAAGCATCTGACTGCTGAGCATCCAATGTAAAACAACGCCAGGCGGATGTGACTACTTCTCCATTGTGGTCAGAACATATCCACCATGCCTCTCTCTCTACTACAGAGAATGGGCAAGTGTCCGATAGTCAACATCGTCCATCCTATCCACACCACTACAAACGCACGCACCACTACAAGCGACCCACCACTCTACTCAACCAGGCCGCTGATACTCCGGCAGTATTACATTCAATCACAGCAACAGCGTGTATGCACATGAACAACCGGGGACAGTGCCAGGCAGTCACACAGGTCGCACCAACGAAGGCTGTATTGCACTCGATTCAAACCGCTGCAATACGTCGACTATGCTTGCTTGACAAGCATTGGTTGCATAGCAGCAACCAACTATCGCTCCATCACCATCAGGCTGTAACAAATCAATACTGCACAACCCCCAGTCACCGAACCCGACAAACAAGGGCCAAACCTCCAGTCTTACAAACATTATGTACACAAACCGTAACTCACTCCATCTACACAAGGCTCACAGCATTTATAACTCCGGCACCGCCAAGCACTCAACTTCATCTCCCCGCAATCTGTCTCTCAGCTTCCCCTGCATCCCCCTAAACTGCTCGTCCTCCATCGCGGGCCGGCAGGCCGACCAGTCGAGCAGGTTAGTGTGCGCACAGGGGAGCGGCACCCACGACACGCAGCCGGCGAGGTGGGGGCCGGCGGGCTCCATGTGCGGGGAGGGAAGCTGGTATGCGCGGAGCTGGGGGATGGGACAGGAAAGGTGAGAGGGTGAGAGGGTGTAAGGTGTGAGACAATGGCTGGTGAATGCATGGGGTTGCTAAGCTTGACACACGCACGAACGCAATGATACCATACCTCCATGATGGTGAGAGGCTGCTTACTCCTCCACTTCAGTCGCAAGTCCAGGTACTCGTCGGTCCATATGTGCAGGTCTGAGTAGTAAATGTCAGTGACATTGGGTTGATGTATTAAGCAGCAGGACACGGCACACGTGCACACACGTGCACGCCATATGCGAGTGCACGGCCACACACATGCGCTCACAAACACCCTTAACTGCTACATGTGCATCACAAAGGCATACCGGACAAGCTTCTCAGCACGTCCTGACTACCGGTGGCCCACGCGCCAGTGCACCTCGCCACCAGCACAAACTCCACTGTCTCCTCCTCCACTTCCCCCTCCCGCTGCGGCGGCTCCAACAGCTGCACACAAACACGTGCACATCAGCACACCTGCTCACACAGTAACAGACACAACCATATGACACTCGCATATGCGTACTGAGGTGTAACGGCGGGCGGCGTAGGGTTTGAGGAGCGCGGGCGAGGCGTGGAAGTAGGTGGGGAGGAGCAGGAAGGAGGAGGACTTGATTGCAAAAGCGCGCTCCTTGATCCCGCCCTTGCGAAGGAGCAGCGCCTGCTGCCCCTCGCCTAACGCCGCTACCTGGACAATATGTGTTTGTGATATGTTCCAAGTGGTGACACGCCTCAAAAGCAGATGACTTGTTGAGGGATTGTGCTTTGTCTCATGTACCAACTGGTTGACCGCGATGTTGCATGCGCTGCGACATTGTGACGGAACACCCAACACTGTTTGCAGAACAGCATCACGCAGCACCGACGTGTATTAAGGCAACACCGGTCAAGTTCAACGCACTGACAAACAACGTCACTTGTGTACATGCTATTGCTTGATGCCTTGGTCAACATACACAACCATCATCTTGCTAAGGAATGCAATAACTTGTGACACCACCATGCTACCTTGCGTGACTTCGTTGTTCTCATTCTAGCAGAACTAGTAGCGTGTATGCACGCTTGAAAGCAATATTGTTTGTCATGACCCAAACTTGACGCTTCACGTGAACAAGCAAGTACCATGTCGTCATTGTTATGGATGAAGGTTAACGGACAGCAATATTCGTTGTGAATCTGTTACTGTGAGTATTTCATCAGCACTATTGCTATTAAATGATGACAGCACTGTTGACGGTAAGGCGCTTACTGTGGCAGCCCACTCTTTGAGTGCTAGTACTGCACCAGCAGGGCTCCTACTGCTAGCAGCAGGCTGCGCCTGAGCCGACGATGTCGAAGACGAAGACGACGACGACGACGACGGCGATGCACTGCAACACACACGTTTGGTTATTGCTACCCTCCTCCTGCGCGTCGACACCGGCGCAGCCGCCGGCAACACAACCACCGCCACCGCCACCGCCATGCATGCAGAGAGCAATATGTGCAAGTACACGCTCGCATTCCCTTTTGCTTGCTGTTTCAGCCGCAGTATCGCAAGCGTCACGGAGGGTACTCCTCGTATCTCAACCTGCGTCATCACAGGCCCTAAATACTCTACTCTACTCTGCTCTGCGAAGCGGTGGCGGCGGCGGTGGTGTGGTCGTGGGCCGATGGCTGCGGCGGAGGAGGCCGAGATGTTGCGGGAGGGTGAGGCGCATGACGGACAGGAGGAGGGTGTGGAAGATGAGATGCCCGGGACTTCGTCTAGTGCGGGCACGGCATTTGGCAGGGCGTTCGCCAGGATTCTCAGCAAGAGCGGCGGTGATGACGCCGCTGGAGCTAAGGTAAGCCAGACCATTGTGCATGTAAGGAACACTAGTGCCCTGTGCAATCATCACCTAGCAGGTATACAATTGGCAATGAGGAAGTAAAATCCTTGCTTGCAGTGAATTTGCATGTGCTCACTAGTGTGGTCAGGATGTGTTTGTAGCGCCCGCGAATGCGGCAGTTGAGCGTGAATTGCACCTTAGGGCACGCTTCAAAGAATGTAAACAGTTTTAACCAAGACATCATCAGAGAGTTCGCGTATGACAAGCTTCGTCATCTTGATTGCGATGTACTTTGTTACAACGCGTAAAGCACGATTCTTCACCACTTGCATAACCCATGTTCTCGTGCCTCCAGTTGTTGTAGGATCTGGTTATAGGCCTACCAACGGATGTTGTAAAGGCCAGCAGTCATGCAGTGCTTGTGCTTATCCAACACATACAGCAGAAGTTTTCCTGACCTGAAGCGTACTGCACTGCTCCCTTCCAGTTGTTTGTTGACCTCCAGCCTTGTTGACTGGTGTGCAGGCGCCCATCCTGGCCAAAAGCAGCAAGGTGCAGAAGCGTCAGCAGGAAGAGCGCGAAGAGCGCGCTCAGGTAGCCGAGCGGAAGAAGCAGAAGCACGAGGTGAGGCATAAGTTATGGTATTGGCTTGCGTTGCAAGTGGTGTGTTTGCTGTTGCCTTTTCAACCCATCTCTACAATGCGTGCAACTCGTTATGCACAGTTTGCTTATCATGCGTGCATGCAGTGCACGCATGATAAGTGCACAGCAGCTTTTCTTTCTGCATGTAACGGACTTGCTGCTTGACTGTGTGCAGTTGCGAGAGATAGCACATGTGGTTCCGCAAACGTACATGGATGGCAGGGAAAGGGAGTTGATCAAAACGGGAACACGAGGAGGTAATTTCAGGACACATGCCAATATTTTGCAAGAGAAGTGGGCAACACATTGCCTATACTTGAAGTGTCTGTATGGGTATTGATTACATCTGATCCTCACTTGTGCCTTTGGCGCCAACTCTCTAAAACACTGCAGTCGTGCGACTGTTTAATGCGGTACGTGTTGTTCCTTTGGTTGCATTTTTTGTTGGCTTTCGCTTGGTTGAAACCTCTCATTGTGTGTCTCATGCAGATAAACAAAGCGCAGAAGCAGCAACAGCAAGCTGGGGCAGATGCAAGCAAAGGTCAGTATTCTCTTTGCACGCACAGCAGGCAGGCTGCAAACCATGTGCTCAGTGTATGCTTGTGTGTATTGCAGAAGCAGCAAAGATTGCAAAGCAAGTGTTCATCAAGGAGATCAAAGGTGTGCGCCAGACGGACGATGCAGAGCAGATGGTACCCAGCGAGTCACAGAAACAGGTAATTGCACTTGACTGTGATGCAGCGCAGGTTTCTGCACTGCTGACAGGAGGTTATCCTCATTTGCTTTATGTCTGCGTGAAGCATGCCTACTCACGTTGTTCGTGCACAGGCAATGCCACAAGGGAATGGCAACAACCCTTCTGCTGATGATGTGACTTGGGACGTGTTGAAAGAGAACTTCTCCGTTGGCAAGCAGAAGCTCAAGGACTGGGATCGCATGGTATGCACTCATTCTTTATGCAATGCTACATCACTCGTACACATGTCTGGCGTAATCTGTCGTGCATCATCACCACGCTGTTCTTGCAGCCGGAGGCGGATGTTGGCAATGAAGACCTTGGCACAGCTGCAGATGTCAGCAGCAGCGATGATGATGAAGAGGATGAGGGTGATGACGGCGAAGGTGCAAATAGCGGCAGTGATGAGGACGGTGTAGATGGTGAGGGTGGTGACCCAGATGCAAATGAATCAGACCAGGATTTGGAACACTGGTAACAAGCACGTTGCGGTGCTTTGCGATTCACACGCAAAGTACAACACTTATTCAAGCTACTAATATACAGTAATCTAACATTCACCATGAGTGTATGACCAGTTGCGCATGGCGCAGCTATGAGCTCTCCTGCATCTCAAGCAACATGAAATGGGCTCCTTGATCCAGCGCCGTTATGTCAATATCTGATTCGACACCATTGCTTCTGATCTGCAGCAGTGCATGTATATCAGCGTCAACTGTTGCACAAACAGTGCATGCTTGGAGTCTGCACTCACCTCAACTGCATCTCTTGTTTGAAGCACCACGTCATTGTTGACCTTAGCACTCCCTTCTGCACAGATCATGTAGGCCTGCGTAGTAGATGTATTATTAGTAGCGCCGCAGCACGTTATTGACACTGACAACGCTGTCAATGATGCGTTTTACTGACCTGGCGGCCCTGGTTGAGCTTGAACTTGAGCGGTGTTCCGGCATCAGATTCTGAGATGTACACATTGACATCCTGCAACCCCCAATGTGAGAATAAGCAGTCCTGACCAAGCTTTTGTCCATAAATACATTGATCGCTACCTGATTTATGGGAATGATGCCTTGACCATCATCGACTGCATTTGCAGCCTTGTTTGCAACACCAGTGATCACATGCTGAATCTTGTTGTGTCTGTCCTCCTTCTTATACTCGCGGGAGCCATAGTTAGGTTGCAGCCCGGAGCGATCGGGCTTTATCCATACCTGAAGAAATCGCAGCCTGCCAAAACAGTTGCCGTCATGCAGCTAGTTGCTTGAACATCAAGCATGGCACAGCCACACTGCCATCGCAGTCGCATGTCATCATACTTTACTCACATGTCATCACCGTCATTCATCTCCGAGTGGGTCACACCACGCCCAGCACTCATGTACTGCACAGAGCCGCGTGGGAGGGACTCGCCGTTTCCCATGCTGTATGCAGGAAAGGAGCATTAGTCATGACCATGCAACAAAGCCTTTTGTTGACTTGACTCAATTTGCACCTGTCTTTGTGGGTAAGCTTGCCATCCAGCACGTATGAGAAGATTTCCATATCTCGGTGTCCATGCGTTCCGAACCCAGCTTTGGGCTGCCAAGACAATGACATATCAACACCTTCTCTGTTGGTGATGACATCTCTCTCCAAACTGGATTAGTCGCATCAACTGCATGACAGGCGCACCTTGACAAGATCATCGTTCAACACCCTGAGGACACCAAACTCCATGTTGTCCGGGTTGTAGTAGCCTGCAAAGCTACACGCAAAGCCATCAAATCAACAACACAAAACTGCTAGCCGGCATTGCAGCTACAGCTTAGACACAGGCAGTATGACTTGTACTGTACTATTGCAAACTCTTCAGTAATCTACCTGAAGTGGAAGCGAGATTCGAGCCACCATGTGGGCGTTGAGACATGCAGCTTCGAGCTGGGAATGTGCCGGAGCGCAGCTGTCCTGGCATTATCAGACACCGCCGTCACCATTGAGGGCAAATTGATTTTGCGTGCAGCATGTGTGTTGCCCATTGATGCGACCCCACGAGGTGGCGGAGATGACGGTGATCGAGGCGTTGAGGCAATACGCGACAACAGCGGGCCACCAACCAGCAGTAGCCAAAGGCAGGGCACAGCTGCTAACGCTAACACCAGCAGTAGACTGCCGCTATTCCCTCCGCGTTTGGACATCAGCTAGACGCGCACTGGAACCACGCAGAGACAAACCCATTCACAGCCAGCATATATTAAGATCCCACGGCGCCAATTGCACTACAAGCTCACAACGCTTGGGAAATTCTTGGCGGAGATATGACACCTACCTTTGCACCAAAGCGACTGTAGCAGGAAGGAACGACGTATCTCACCAAGAGGACAGTCATGAAAATGTAGCCACTGGGAGCTTGAGACGGCACAGGCCAAAGCAATTGACCGATCATGCATTCACACATCCCACTACTCACATTGTTTCAGACGCTGGAGCGACGGCGCTGCAGCGAACGGCAACTCTTTGCTGCTGTCGCTGCTTGCTGCCTCTGCGGGCGGCGGCGACCCCGAAAGCCGAAGCTCTCAGACCTGCTCCGGAGGTCAAAGCAGCCGACCCAAGGAGTGATGATGCCCCTCCTCGCACGTAGCAGCCTGCGCCCGCCGCCACCGCCGCCGACATTCCCCCCTCTCCACTACCACGCCACAACACTGCTTGCTACTACGCAACACTTTACTGGTTGCCGGTGCTGACCGCACCAGTGCTTTTTAAGGGGCTCACAGCGGTGCACTGATCCATTCTGGTTCCTTCTCAACCGTACTGATCCGGGCAGATGATGCTGTACACCTATTCCATTGACACCAGTTCACTGAACTGCAAAGGTGATCAGTGATACCTGCAGTGTGAGCTGATCTGAGACCCTGCTTAGCTCAGGGCTACAGTGGCACAACCTGGCAGCGCTTGCCACGTGGAGGCGGCGGCGACGGCCGGCGCAGTGTTGGTGGAGGCGGAGGCGGAGGCTCAGATTTGGCGGAAGCGGAGGCATAGGTGGTGGTTAAGTGGATCCATGGCTGGTTGCTGAGATGCGGTCCCGGCCTGCTGCCGGGTGTCGGCGTGGATGGTCGGCATCGAGTAGTTGAGTGAGGGCCATGCTAAACCTGCAGGCAAACGGCAGCCTGCAACATGGAGGCGTCTGCTCCGTCGGGTGCTCTGGCCCTCAGAAACAGAGTAAGGAATTTCTCTTCACTTCTGCAGCAGTAGTAACCGTTGCTGGTAACAGCTACTATATTACTAGTAGTAAATGTGCAATGACATGCACTGCACTCTGCAGCAAACAGAGTATTGATGTGCTGTTGGCTTGGTGTTGGTGCACAGTAAGGTTCTACAATCAGGTTGCTGTTGGATTGTAGCACAACAGTCTTCGCCAGTAAGCACTCTGCAATTCACATGCAGTTTGAATGAAGGTGGGAGAGCCTCATTGTGCTACGTGTCTGTTGTGGTGGTCTGGTTTGAAACTTGCATCATCTACAATCTATAGGAGAGGGAGGAGCGGATGGCGCGAATGCGCATGAAGCGAGAGCAAGAAGCGAATGAGGCCGCAGACAAAGAGCGAGAAGGCAAGCGCAAGGTTCCAGCTGGGCCTGTTGCTGCCGCTGCGGTGCCCAATGGCGCTGCACAGAAGGATGCCACGGAGCGAGCACTCAACATTCCGGAGGGTATGCAAGTGCCTGACAACAGACAGAAGCCCTTGGTGTGGTTTACCATGCCTAACAAGCATGCAATGGGCTTGCGCGTGAAGCGGACGTCCGTAGCGCACTAACAACGTTGTGAGCAGCCAGTTTGATCGGCAATATCAGCAATTTCCTCCTACACGTCGCCACCATGTAACATATAATGCAGTATGGTGACGACCGAGTTCAAGCGACTGGGATTATCATCTTGCTTTACTTACGATGCAGCTTGATACACTCCGCCCTTGCACGTGTGATGAGTAGTCTTATGCTAGAAGGCTGCAAGCTTGTGGTGCCCAAATGGCAAGGGCTGTAATGCACGTTGTGTGTGCAACATCCGCACCATGGAGATCGCAGCATGTGCATCGCCGTTTGCAGACGCAATCACCGTAGATGTGTTATCTGCACTCCAGCGCATGCTTTGTTGGTATGCGCTGAGGACATGCAGCTGTATGTACTGGTCTCAATCAGTGTTCTTCCCAGGTTGGCTTGAATGTCCCCCATTTGGTGAGCCCTTGGAAGGTCTTATACCCTCAAAGGTCCCACTTGGGGCAGCATTTGCTGAGCGCATGGACCCCCGACACCACTTCACACCAGCTATAGCTGTGGAGAGGTTGCGGCGTTTAGGCAGAGAGGTGAGCTTATATTATAGCAGCCGTCATGTTTGACTGCAACCCATAAGTAAATTGCCCAGTTGCATATACGTTAACAAGCTAAGGTCACTCTCTCCCTCTCTCTCTCTGGCAGGTTGCACTAGTGATTGACCTTACAAACACCAACCGTTACTACAAAGCGCAGGAGTGGTCAAATTTGGGCGTGCGACATCTTAAGGTTGGCATGCAAGCTGGAGTTTCTTTGTGCACTCTGCGCTTCATGTGTGCACATGCGAGCCAGCCATTCACCTGTGATTGCACTGGGTTGCAGATTGCTTGCAAAGGTCGCAATGAGACACCTGATGCAGAAACAGTGAATGAGTTCGTTTTTGAGGTAAGAAGGTACGACTCATGCTTTGGTGCCAATGCTAGATCCTGCTTGCCGTGCTACTTCAACACTTGCCCACAGGTTTCAAAGTTTGTTTATCAGCAAATGGAAGCGCGGCAGCACGGCAAGACCCCCAAGTACTGCCTGGTACACTGCACGCATGGTCACAACAGGACTGGGTACACCATATGCCAGTACCTTGCTAGGACGATGGGCGGATCTGTCGAGTCGGTAAGTTAGCTTCAAAGTAGTGCACGCTTCTTCGTGTGTAGTTCTTGCACAGCGCAAGCAGATGCACATGGATCGTTGCTGCCTGCAGGTTGTCAAGCGTTTCGCTGCAGCTCGACCACCCGGAATATACAAAGAGCAGTACTTGATCGACCTGTACACCGCATTTCATGAGTCGCGATATCGAGAGTTCCCTTGCCCGCCTTTGCCCGGCTGGAAGCACAACGAAGACGACGGTGGTGATGGAGATGATGATGTCAAAGAGGTACGTTTCGCAGTGCTTATTGGCATTGTTGCGGTCGCTGAGGTGAGCTTGAAACAGGATAAGCCGGAGAGCTCGTCTCCGCGTGAATTGACAAATGATGACCTGCTCGGTCAAGGCATACCTGTTGAGATGCAGCTTGACATGCAACGTGCTGTGTGCAACGCCTTGAAGGTATGGCAGCTTTATGTTTGATTGACACTTTTTATAGCTCAGCACATGGCTCCGGTGATGCTGACCATGCTGCTTCAGGATCCCGCGCGCAACTTGAGTTTTCCTGGCTCGCAACCTGTGTCATTGGACAGGTATGCACAAAGTCCTGATCGACTGACTTTTTGATGTAAACAATCGGTTGCGGAAAGCTCTTCTACCTGACCGTTTCAACGAGAGTGTGCATGTTGCCGGCTGCATGTCTTGCCACTTTCAAGTATTCCTCAATTAGAATGGCTGCACTGCGTACAAAGCCAACATTTGCTAAGAGCGCGTGTACCATACAGAACAAACCTGCCTTTTCTTGAAAAGAAGTACTACTATGCAACCTGGAAAGCTGATGGCACGCGGTACATGATGTTGCTGCAACGAGATGGAGTGTATCTGATAGATCGAAGTTTTAACATCCGACGGTCCCAAATGCGTTTCCCCTTGAAGGTAATGTTTGAGACTGAAGTATCGCCAGCCCGCGATTCATGCTGCGTACTCAACAGTTGTATTGTGCGTAGGATGCCCCTGCTGTCCCGGGTCAGTGGCCTAAGGTTCACCACATGACTCTGTTGGACGGCGAAATGGTGATTGACACAAATCCAGAGACGAAGTTGAAAGAGCGGCGGTATTTGGTCTATGATCTCATGATGCTGAATGGGCGACCGGTTGCAGAGGTGCATTTGGTTTGGTTGTAAGTAATGCATTTTATTTTTGTAGACTAAGCACTGGCGTGTTACCCGCGCAGTTGCCATTCAGTGAACGATGGAAGATGATTGAGAAGGAGGCCGTTGGCCCGCGCAAGTTGGATATGCAGCGTGTCAAGTATGACTACCAGGCTGAGCCTTTCCGGGTTCGAGCAGAGTTTAGTACGCTGGCTGTGTGACAAGCTTTATCCTATGGTCAATACTGCGTTTCTGAGCTGGCTGGTCATATCAGGTGCGGCGAAAAGACTTCTACCCTCTTATCTCCACACAGAAGTTGTTGAACAAGCTCATTCCAGGCCTAAGCCATGAAGCGGACGGGCTCATTTTTCAGGTACGACATTGGCAATGATCCTATTGCTTCGCCCGGTAGTCTTGTTTGTGCAATCTCCGTCTAACATGTGAACAGGCCTGGGAAGACCCGTACGTCCCTCGGACTTGCCATGCGTTGCTAAAATGGAAGTATGCGCATATGAACTCGGTCGACTTCCAGCTAGAGGTGTGGCTCGAGTACCAAGCATGTTAGTGCTTCCATTCCTGTCCAACAGTCACGAGTGCGGGCAGATGCACGTATGCACATTTCGACATGCGTCTGCTGCAAATGCAACCTGTTCTCTTTCAGATGGGGCCTGACAAGTCCATAAAGTTGCTGCTCATGCAGCGGGGCCGCCAGGGCGGTTTGCGGCAGCTTCCCAATGCCAAGCTTGTGTTTCCAGGTTTGCTGCGTTTCATGTTGCTTTGTCTTGGGTAGTTGCCAGGACCTGATCATACCATGTCAGTTTATGTGCAGCATGTGTTGCCTGCAACACCGGTCTCAACATATGCCACATACAGGCGGGGAAGATGCATCCACTTACAATGGTGCCATCATTGAATGCGCTTGGCGCCCTACGGATCAAAGTTGGGAGTACATGCGCACACGAAAAGACAAGAACACTCCCAATGCGTGGTCCACCTACGAGAAGGTGGTCGGGAGCATTAAGGACAACATCACTGAAGCCGAGTTGTTGGGATTTATTGATAAAGTGAATAAGTCTGCTCGCTATCAGGAGATTTATAAGCGAGAGCGAATTGCATAGTATGATTGCATGCTTTGTCCGGCAAGTTGTGGTTTGTCATTTGGGCTGCTCCTGTATGGCTTGATTGACACCAGCTTGTGTCTTGGTCTGTGCATTGCGCTGGCAGAGTAAACTTGAAAACCATTGGGGATAAGTTACCAATCCAGGAACTCCTGCCTTCAATGAAACATGGACCTTCAGGGCTATCAGCAACAATTGACACTCGTTGTGATTGGTCGGAGTTCATGCAACTTGTCTGCCCCAAACTACCAGTTTCCCAAAGCAATGCCACGTAAATGGGCAACCTGTTGGGCTTGAGCAAAGCATGAAGCCACGCCAAGTTGGTCTTGAACAAACTCCACGTGTTCTAACCAAGTAAAGGAGAAAAAGCTAGAACACTTCGGAATCCCCATAGCAACATCTAAGCTCACGTCCCATGCAATATGTTGTCTACTTGCTAGCTTGGTTTTGGTGCGCAAATGCATCCCCATGGTTGCGCATGTGTGGCAGAGCTTAATAGATAGATGCCAGGTATCAACTGTGGCAAGCAAGCATGGCTAGCAGCTCTTGCTCCAACGCAAAAGACTGCCAGGTTGCTTCGGGCAAGGAATGTGTAGAGCATTGCCGGCCACCCTTGTCCCCTGTAGGTTCCTCGTGTACCCTCATGATTGAACAATCCACTTGAACAGGCAGCAACAGCACCACACAATTATGACTTCTGACTTCTGTATGGGACGTATCGATGATCCTTGGCAGCATTCTTCTTGCGGCGCTTTGCCAGGTAGGTGTCCAGTTTGCCATTTTCCTACATGACGCAACCACATCAATAGCAGCCCAACAGGCTACAGCTGGGAACACGCATCACAGCATCTGCTGGCACATGCCAGCACAACATTACAATCTCTTCAATCAAGCAGACACACGCTCACCTTCAACTCCTTGTACTTGTCCAGCAGCAGCGCTTTCCGTAGCTCAGCTGTAACACCAACACAAGTCAAGAACCAGTATGATGCACATACTGGCAACATCAAAGCAAGCAGCCTGGTATATGAGGTTCTGATGCGCACTCACATTTCTTGGGGTAGTAGGGTCGCTTGCCCGACTTAACAGCCTCTTTCTCTTTGTGCTTCATCTCCTGCAGACGCGTCTGCTGCTTGCGCCGCTGCTCTTCTTGTTTCAGCTGGTTGTTCTGTGATAAGAGCCTTGTCAGCCAACTTGTGCAGATGGAATGTGCATGGTATCAACACACGCTGACCAGACGAGCACTTACAATCCGCTGCAAGGCTTCCTTCAACTCTGCGCGCCGCTCAGGGTCCTTCTCTTTGCTCATCTCAGCACTTAGCCTCTGCAAGAATGCGGTCAGCAATATAGCGACAGGTTAGCGCTAGCGCGTTCTATCCAGCTTCAAAACTCAACCTGCTTCTCAGCCGGTAGCTGTTCGTCAAATAAAAACTTGTATTGTGCGCGGAACCTACAATCGCCATTAGTGAGATAAGCTGTCTACTTGTTGACAAAGAATCAGGATAGGGCATGAATTCCAATTCAAGCAACAAACTTACTGATACATGTCTTTCACGACAACACAAGGCGTGAGAGAGGCGGTCGACCCAAACAGAATGCTTATTATATGAGTCACACATGCTGATTGGATACTTGCCTGTCTTTATCGAACTGCCCCACCGTATCATCAAAGCGGGGATCCTGACCGACCTGTTCAAGAACAATGTCAAGCACGATGTCAGACCATGCTTGTGCAGTGTGCAACTCGACTCGAGGTGGTGACAATTATAACAAGCCAATGCTCCACCTTTGGCAGTGAAATGACTTCCCGGAATCGCGGGACAGGTCGTTTTGAAGACAACTCTTGCGGCCTGCAAGTACACATGAACGCTAAAACATAATGACCTAGTAGTGCCAAGAGCTGTTGTTCTGCAAGCTCTTCAACAGCTCTGAACTCTGCACAAATATCATATCAAGCACAGTTATGCAGAGTACGTGACTTCAGTACAGTACTGCATGAATGATAACGCAGCGCAGAACCACTCTACTTGTCAGTCACAGCATGAAGCATGACGTCACCAGCTACAAACCTGTTTTTGTTAGCTCTTTTCAGGTCTTCCTTCTTGGGCAGTTTCCGCATGCTTGACGCGAGTCTCTGGAAGGTAGAGGGTCCAGTGCGGCCATCCTGGCGCAACAGCTCCAGCTCCTCAAAGGGCACTTCGGCTAGTTGGGCCTCCAGTTCCCTCTCCATTGCGTCGCCCTCTGACTGCCAGTGAGGTTTGTCATTAATGGGATCCTGAGATCTCTATGAGATGTCACTGTGTGATCTGCACGCGGCTGCGTTGTGGGTGGGTACCAAGCACAAAGACTTGCAAGTCCCCACACCTAAATGCGCTATTATACTGTAATCGTCTACAATTGCAGCAAAAAACTAACAGGCAGTCCCACCTATCAAACATGCCAGTTGATCGGTCTACCGATTATGTAGACCACGCAAACAAACAACTAACGCAACTGCACAGGGGTGCCCGCAAGCACGGAAGAGACTATGTTCAGTTCTTTGACAACTCTTGTTGCTACTTGATTAATGCATAACAATGTGAAACGCAAGCAATGTGACATGTAAGCAACACGCGCAACTTCTCTGTAGAAACCAGTGCTTGTGGAATAATCGGCGGCGGGCAAGATAGTTGTACAGGCCAACTCCGGCTCTCAGCTTGTCAAGCCCTGCTAGAACTCGTACCTCACCACCATCGCTGCCGCTGGTGCTCGCATCCTCGTCGCCATCCGCTCGCTGCCCGTCTCCGTCGCTCTCCTCCTCCTCGTCGTCCTCCTCCCTGGCACTGGGCTTCCCACCCGTCCCTAGCTCGCCCCCTCTCCTCCTGTTGCTGCCGCCGCTGCCGCGCCGAGCAGCCCTTCCTTCAAACCTCTCCTCCTGCTGCTCCTCCTCCTCCTCCTCCTCCTCCTCCTCCTCTACCGCTCTCCTTCTGGCCTTCATTGCCAGCTGCAGCCGTCCCCGCCGCCCTTCCACACAGCAGGCAGCTGTGCACACAAAGACACCAGCTGCGGAGAGAACCCCGCACAAAGCAGGCGTCAACAACGCCGACAAAGCCTACAACGACGACGACGACAACGGCACTAAGAAAGCGGCGGCGGCGACGGCAGAGGCGGATTAAAGTTTTTGCTGAAGCCTATGGCGGGGAGTGCTGGGCGGCGGTTTAGGCAGCTAGTGTCGCAGTCGGTGGGTTTTGGTGGTCAGGGGCTTGCCGCCTGGGCTCTTGCTGGCGTCGTGGCTTACGTTGTGTGGATCAGGCCGGAGCTGCAGGAGAACCGCCGCCGCTCGGAGGAGCTCGCCGGCAGGCTCCGGGCCATCGCCGAGGCCGACAAGGCCTTCCAGGAGCGCACCAAGGACTTCCAGGAGGGCAAGCAGCAGGACCTTTAATCACGCACTGTTTCATAGCTCAGGGTAGTAGTATCATGGCCTGGCAAGCTGTTGCACGACAGCTGGCAAGGCGGCGGTGGCTGGTTCGTGACCAAGCACAGACGTCTGCGTTTGCGCCACGCTCGTCTGAGCCTGTCGCCTGCTGCCAAGCTCATGCACAAGTAGCACCTGCGCGCATGTACTCGAAGGTTGCACCGCCTGCTGGAGCAGCACCTTTCCGCAAAACCTCCGTAAGCTGCTGTATGCAGTTTGCATGGCGCTCAGTGCAGTCCAACCCCTGCATGCATACATGCACTTTTGCATTTGTTTGCTTCGCTGCATGAATGCACGCACTCTGCGCAAGGGAGCGTGTCCTTTGTGGAAGCCTCTGCGTGCTTGACAGCAGTTTGGGTATCAACTATGTATACAAGGTGTCCGGGTTTGTGTCAGCTCTCATGTGTACCTTGTGATGTTGTGTGCTCAGCCAGTGACTTGGTTGAGTTTCGGGCTCCTGGCGTTGACTACAGGGGGACTGGTGGTGCTCTTCGACCGCGAGAGACAAAAGAAACTTCAAGGTACTCTAATCAACATTTAGCATCGCATTACTGGTGCACAATTGTGACACCAATAACATCTGGATGCAACGAATTCACTTCTCTTGTGCAGCTGTCACGTCCACCGCATCAGTTGGCCAAGCTGCTATTGGTGGTCCCTTCAAGTTGATAGATCATAACGGAAATGCCTTTTCCGATAAGGACCTGCTGGGTAAATGGTCCCTCCTTTACTTTGGCTTCACGCTGTGTCCCGACATCTGCCCTGATGAACTGGTGAAGATGTCTGAAGCCTTAAACCTGATAGGTACATTGGGTTGTGCTGTGAAGACAGTGTAGAAATCAATGCAGTAATCGCAAAGTGAGCTGCTGTAAATGTAATATGGTGGCGCTCATACACCATCGGTTTATACAGAAAAGCGATGTGGCGTGAAGATATTCCCCGTGTTCATATCTGTCGACCCGGATCGGGACACGGTTCAAAGAGTTGCAGAGTATGTGAAAGGTAGGCATGCATGGTGCAAATTTTTCAGTCAGCAAAGTTGCTCATGCTTGCCATGGCGGTGCAGACTTTCATCCCAGGTTGGTTGGCCTTACCGGCTCAGTTGAATCGGTAAAGGAGGCTGCACGGGCGTACCGCGTGTATTACACAAAGACAGATGAAACCAAGGACTACTTGGTGGATCACTCTATCATCATGTGAGGCATCATCTGTACTGCTATGCAACATTTGCTCGTTGTATTGCCTGTGCCTTAGTGATCACGCTTGTTGCATTGCGTGTCGCAGGTACCTTGTGAATCCGCAAGGGGAGTTTGTCAAATTTTTTGGCAAGAACAATACAGCAGCGGCGCTTGCAGACCAGGTTTGTGACTTGGTTAAGCAACCCTAACTCTTGATTGTGCAAGGCGCTTCTATGCCGTTGCCTGGTGTTTATTAGCCTAGCGTGGCATTCGGTATATGCAACATGGTTGCAGGACACAAGCATCGCATTGATGCGGCTTTCGCTGAGTTGCTTAGATAGTGTTGGACACTACCTGTAGTTGGACAATGCATGGTGCACTGGTATCAGGTTAGTGTGGATGTTAGGTTGCAAGTGAGGGTGTTATGATTGCTTGTACTGCCGGCAGTCCAAGCGGTGTACAAAAGAGGGTATGCTGCAAGGCTGCTGTCACATATATTCTCTGTTCCCTTGTCAGCGCGTAGGCTGCTGAGAAAGCAGTTGCATGCTGATTGAATATTGGCAAAGCACACTTATCCCTCAACAACATGGCACCAGACAAGCTCTTCACAATCTCTGTCGTCAACTGAATGACTAGGACGTACATCAGGCATCATGCAAACTACTTGGCATTAAGCACAGACGTACAGTGGGTACCAGTCATGACCATGGCTGTCTAAGCGCACACATAACAGCAATGACGTCCTGCACAGAGCCACGCGACAGCGGCGCACACTAGCACGCTAGCACGCAACTACCCGCGCTCCCCAGCGCCTGCGAGGACCACATCCTCCTCTGCCGTCGGGATCAGGCACATGCAGTCGAGGACTGCGCATCTCTGCCCACGTCACAAAGCATTGCCTCTACACGGCACTCGATGCACGCGTGCAGCACTCTGCACAATATGCCACCAGCGCAGCGACGCAGTGCTTTTGGCTTCATTCTGTGGCCGCTGCCATTTACTCAGTTGCGACTGCCAAGTATAAATTCGCAATTCGGAGTCAGTAGGCAAACCGCTGGTAGCACAAACTTCACCAGAAGAGAGGCATTGATTTGCCAAGTGTTTCGAATCACACACGCCAATGAGAAGGCTGGCTTAGTCCTGGTATCATGGCTGTAGCTGCATAAGTAATGCATTTTCCATCATATGTCGTGCAACTGTGACATACAGGTTACAAATATGCTTGCCTTTTTTACATTGTGGTGTACCCAAAACATTGCTTGTAACCTGCATGTCTGCCATAGTTAACTACATGCAGGTTGCACGCATTGCATCGGGTACACATACACCTTTTGTGCAACATACCACAAAGAACATGAACGCAAGCATGGTGGCATATCCATGAAGTCCAAAAACCAGACACATGAGTTTCCACCTGCCGCATAAGGTGACTGACTAACACATATTAACTGCAACATTTGATGCCACGTTGGCATGTTCTACCTTGTGTGAACCACTGCAAATGCCATTTGAACTACACCTGCAAGCTACCGGAAAGCGTCCTTTAAAGTTCTGGCGTCTCTATGAGGCCCAACCCGGCGCCCGCCTCAAGACATGATCACTCAGGCTGTCAAACCTTTAAACGCTTTTAAATTCGAGGATCAAGAGCTGAAAGTAGCTGCTGCCCTGCTCGGTAGGAAAGAGCACCTTGAAGAAGAGCTTATTCTCCATGTAAGGTTGGATATCCTGTTCAAGGAGGCACTGCGTTTCTATTTGAAGCTCTACATCCGCATGCCTCACCATGAAGGATTCCATAGTAATCTGTCCTGCTATGGATGTCAGCGTCTCTTGCGTGGCTGAACTGTACACGTGGTCGCCGTCGGACGTGTGGTGTGTAAGAATGAGGCAATCGTCAATGCACTCCCATCCGTCATGTTCTTAAGGCTTGAGAAGGTTACGCTTGTTGTGCTTTGTAATGGCGAAGGCGAGTTTGGAGGTCTCTGAAGCGCTCTCGACTGTAGGCCATGTGCCTTTTCCAACTTTATGGTGTATGCCTTTAACCTTGTCTATATTGCGCAACAATTACGCACGTGACCCTTCAGCGTCTGCTGGTAACATCATGAGGAATGATGATTCCTCTTCGACATGATCGGCTGACTGCTTCCAGAGCTTGTTGATGCAGCAAACCAGTGCTCTGTCTTTAGAACTCAACGATCTCGTAATCAAGCGCACCAGATCGCCATTCTTGTAAACCTGCGTTGTCACTGCTGCGCTGGTCGCCTCAGCACTCCTATACTGCATACTGGAACAGAAGATGGCCAGTGGAAACTGATGTGTTACAACACATCAGTTTCCACTGGCCGCATAAAGTGATTGACTAACAGACAATCACAACAGTCACAACACTGGATGCCACCTTCGCAACTGATAACACGTTTTACTTTGTGTGAACCACTGCAATGGGCATATGAACTACGCCTGGAATCGACTGGAAAGCGTTCTTTGAAGTTTTGGCGTCTCCATAAGGCCCCAGCGCCCGCCTTTCAAGACGTAGTCACTCAGGTTGTCGGACCTTTGCACGCTTTCGAATGTGAGGATCAAGACCCCCGCAAAGTAGCTGCTGCCTTGCTTGGTAGGAAAGAGCACCTCAAGCCAAGGTTACTCCCCACGTCCCAAGGTTGTGAATCCTGTTTGAGAAGGCACTGCGTTTCTACTTGGAGCAGCTCTCCATCCGCACCTCAATATGAAGGTTTCCATGGTGATTTGTTCTGCTATGGATGTCAGCGTCTGTCTCGTGGCTGGACTGTACCCGTGGTCGCCGTCGGGCGTGTAGTTAGTTAGAATAAGGCAATTGCCAATGCGTTCGTTGTCCCATCCATCAGGCTCTTAAGGCTTGAGAAGATTGCGCCCGTTGTGCTTCACAAAAGCAAAGGCGAGGTTGGAGGTCTTTGGCACCCTTAGCCACTCTAAGCCATGTATGGACCCATATTGCTTTTTGGACGCGCTTGCAAGCTCTCACTTAAAGCTTGCACATGTTGAAAAATGTTTGAGGGCACAATGTCTGTTGGCGCACACAACGTGGACAGCATGACAATCAAACACCTGTGTCGGTTTGCTACTTATGCTATCAGCCCAGCTATAGACACAGCTGGCAGCGTTCATACTATGCACAACAGCATCACCATGGCGAACGCACGCGCAAGCGAGAGATCGCGAGAGCGAGAGCGAGAGCGAGAGAGAGCGAGAGAGAGAGAGAGAGAGAGAGAGAGAGAGAGAGAGAGAGAGAGAGAGAGAGAGAG
>RHPI01001037.1:958710-978713 GCA_009103225.1 Chlorokybus atmophyticus | reverse complement strand
CCCCCCCCCCCCCCCCCCCCCGCGCGCCTTCGTGGCTGCGTGCACATAGAGCCATGGCTTACGTAGTAGGAAGGTGTTTTGATGCACTTAAACTCTTGATGTTGTCCATCAGATTTGTGTCTAAATATATGATGCAAGATAGGGGCATGTAGACGAAGCACAGCACATCACACACCAGTAGGGATGCATGTGATATGTGCTGCATGCACACGGATTGTTTCATGCTCGCTGATGGGGTACTCCACATAACCCCACATACTTGCCCGGTACAGTAATGCAGAGCTCCAGCAGCTAAGGCCGAAGCAAGCAAAACCCACGCAAAAGAATCTGAATCAAGTAAGTACCAAATCCTCTCGTTTCTTGCGCTAAAGCGTGCTGACGTGACGTTGTTTCTAGGCGGCGGCGGTCTGAGTGGCATTTGCCAGCTCTGTGGCGGCTTGCTAGCCAACACCCTCTTTTCTCCTGTCCCGCCTGTTATGGAATTGAGCCGGCCAAGGCTACAGCAAAGCGCACACTCAGGTTAGCTTTCGCATGCATTTGTAAAGTTCCAGTGTCTAGACCGTGGCTGCTAGTCTTACTTGGCAGCACTGCACTTGCGTCGTGCTTGTTAGCAGCGTATCAGCATAGGGTTTCATTCCTTCCTCGCTCATGGGAAGCATACCAAGCAGCCTACATTATGTGCAGGCCGCTTGTCCTACAGCATCCGATCCTTCAAGTCAGTTGGTGCAAACGCATGATGTTTGTAAGCTACCACTTAGATAGAACAACCAACTCTGTTGTTGGAAGGCAATGCATCATGTGTTTGCGAGACGGAGAACCAATGATTGGGTCAAAAGCTTAGGCTAGTACTAGGTGTTTTCATGCCGTGAGGCCAAATCGTTGGTGCCAAGATAGTTAGTTGTTTGCAGTTGTCCCCAGTCCAGCTTCTAACACCCCTCAGCTGCTAACACCGCTGTGTGTCTGTGCAGCGGTATGGCACGGATCAAGTGTTTGTCCAGGCCGCGTGTTGCCGAGCATGTTGATGACCCCATTAAGGACGCAGCCACGCTCGCAGCCAAGGCCTTGGCAAAGCAGGTGTTTGAGGGCGACATGTTGCGGCAGATCATAGCTGCTTTGAGTGAGAAAGACCGCGCGCAGGTGCGAAGCGTAAGCACGCACTCTGGAAGGCAGCAGCTGATGATGTTGACGAGGAGTATTACCAACGGACATGGCCATCGCATCCCAGGCTGCTCGCTTACGTGAACTGTTGTTACAAAAGATATGTAGAGTTCGAAGGACATGGGCGAAACGTGGAATTGCATGCTCTTCTGCACAGCGCGGCACAATGGTCACAATCTTCTCCTGCATTTCCACGGGTGTTGCTTAGTTGAAGATGATGGCCGTGGCGACGAGTTATCTATTATTGTTTATGATTCGTACACGCGTGACGGCGAGGGTCTTGGTGTTGCTGCAGCCACGCAGGAGAGGCTCGCTCTAGTTGTTGAGCAGATGGAAGTGGACTGCTTTGCTCTGGACCTTCTTGCCGCGGATGGTGAAAGGCTGAAGCATGCAAAGCCGCACCGTCGCAACTTGAAGATGTCTAGGAGCAGCAATGGAAAAGGGTGGGTAGCAATCCAGCAGTTGTGCTTTGATCTGAAGGAGGACGTAGAGGACGTGGGGGTCTGGAATCAAATGGAGGTGGCGGAGGAAGTTGTGGTGGAAGGAACCCTGCGCAACGCAGGGCAGTGCTATTTTAGTTTTGTCAAGCGGCAAACATCGCACAACTCAAGCGGAGATGTTGTTCTTACACACATGGACTGGATTTTTACACGCAAGGAAGTTCGTCGGCTATGCAAGGCACTGTGGCGCGGTCAGGACCCCTGGCCCCTGATGTGTCAGTTGCAGCAGCGCAAAACAGCAATGACACCTATCTCGGCTGTTGCAATCAATGCATAGTGACAGTTGGATCAGCTGCAGATGACTGTATGGCCAGAAGCCTTTGATGCAGCATTGTACTAGATGTGTATAGCTAACTGTGACGGCCATATTTGCCACTTACTGGTGTCCTGCTCTACATCTTACGTGTGCCATTGCTGTAGAAGTGGACAACTACTTTCCTCGAGGCGCTTTCATGTGCTACATGTTCAAAATGCCGAGGCTTTCGCAAATGTACAGCACAAACAATCACCTTGCAGCAGACAGCCAACACAGCAGCTCAAGGAGACACATGCTGCGCCACGAGTAACTTCATGATGATGTTGATGAGCAATGCAGCTTTACAACCTTGATGGGCTCCAGCCTGGCTACTGCTAGACACGGATGGCCCCCCTCACCCAACTTGCTATAATGTCAGCAACACGCCAATCAACGCGCCAGAACGCATACTTTAAAAAAAAAGTAACCGCGCACATTGTCCGGTGTTTGCACTTGCTCAAACACGATGTCATATGTACCTAGCCTGAACTGAGGGTTGCCGTTGTCGCACACAGCACACAGGGTGATAGAAAGAGCCATACCATCACCGTACTCCTGAACCGCGGACTTGCAGCACTGTGTCGCCAAATGCAGCAGCTCTCCATCTGCAACTCTCAAGGCAAAGACATTCACAACGATGCGATTGGCCAAGGAACTTAGCTTCTCGAGCGTGGCTGGGGCGAAAGCATGTCGTCCATCAGGCGCATAGCAGAACATGACTCGGCAGTCTTTGTGAGCCCATGTATGCCTCTGCGGTACAAGCAGGTTGCAGCCATCATGCTGAGCCATGCAGAATGCCAGGTAGGAGATCTCTGTGCCTTCTCGCTCATTGAACCTAAGGATGGTAAGCTGAGCGCGGCATACGCGCACATGCGCCTTCAACTCTGCATGCGACCTCGTCAACCTGTAATATTCGTCCTCTATCTCCCAACATGCGTCCCTCCAGAGCTTGTTGACGCAACCTGCCCTTGCGCGGTCTCTGGGACACAAAACTCTGGCCATCAAGCAAACTAGGTCGCCGCTGTCGAGCACTTGTGCTTGCGCAGCTACTATTCTGTCATCAGTGGCCTGCATGCTGCAAGGACAGAGAACAAAGTCACTCTCTACTGCATTTTTCGCACGGTTCAGTCTATGCACTCTGCAACCACTGCCAAGGCAAGCTTGAACGCACCGCGTGCACAATAGCGGCAGTCACAACTTGCCAATTAATCATGGTCGCAATGCACACACTGTGCTAGCAACGCCTCGCACCGAAACCAAACTGTCAAGAATGGCAGACCAGCAATAGCAGTGTGTTTGAAGTAACAGCCAGCTGGAGAAGCGAAGCACTGAACTAACTTAACTGCATTGAGCAAGGCCAAGCGATACGTACGCACCTGACTGTTGCCTTGCAGCTTGCGTCTGCTCCTGTTCTTCAAACCAGCTAGCTAACAGTTAAGCCTGCGCTTATGTGGTCACGTGATGACAAGCACACCGAAGATGCGTTCCACCCGGCAAGCAGTTAGAGCAACCTAGCATGCCGCATCACGCTGGTGGACGTCAAAGATGACCACCTCACACTGATCTGTTTTGCCCTCCACAACATACCATCAGCAATCTCGCCGTCGGTTCACAGCTTCATTGGTCACAGCCCAAACGAAACACTATCTCCCTTTTCTAACCAGCAACACCTTCTTCCTCCTCCACCGCCGCTACCTGCTTCGCCGCCACCTCCGCCGCGGCCCTGTCGCGCACCGTCAAAAGCAGCAGAGTAGCTGCGTCACAGTGGCAAGCCGTTGCTAACAAGTGACGCTGCCGACGCGAGAGCGTGACGCTGACGCATTGCAACAAACACAATGCTGACATGGCAGTGAGTGGAAAAGTGCGGTTGGGTACGGAAAAAAGAGGTGAGCAGTAAGCTGACTTGGCGGTGGAGTGGCAGTGTCAGCGTGCAACGGTGGCGATGAGGAGGGCGGCGGTAGCGGCGGCCGGGGGTCTAGCGGGGTTGCTGGGCCGGGGATGGAGAGTGTCTTCCGTGTCGTCGCCGGTGATCATTACCGTTACTGCGGCGAGGTACCGGTTGCAGAGAGCCCGCGCATTTTCAATTGGAGCCGACGGTGCCACCGCCACCGTCAGCTCTATCCTGCCGGAGACCGCCGCTCCTGTGGTGCCGTCCAGCCAGCAGGTGTAATATTCAGGAATGATCTGAGGTCATGTTGTTCCAGGCTGTCCCGCTGTATTGAGCAGCGCAGTCATTGTTGTTTGCGACGTGTGCTCAGCATGGTCTCCTTTTCTCAACAGCTGTCTGTCAGCTGTAACATCAGCAATGTGATTGTCAAATACAGAAGTATGTAAGGCTGAGGAATGCTCATTAGCAAGGTCGTAACTTGCTGTTCGCAGCAGCAATGTCGTGACGCGTGCCTTTGCTTTGTTGCTGCAGCATCTGGTGGGTCTAGACCATGTGGCGCACTTGGCGTACACGCATGAGCTGGCTTTTATCAGCGAGCATGCCGATCCCACGGTTCCTATCTACCGCGCGATGGACGAGCATGGACACATTGTCAATGGAGTCGCGCCGCAAGTAAGCCATTGTTTCCACGCGTACACTCTGCCTCGCTATATGTTTCACAAGATTATCGTAGAATTGGAGTCTCGTGCATCTCCACTTGTAGCTAGCATGGGACACAATGTGTAGTGTGCAGATGCTTGTGCAAGCTCGCCACACATACCAGACTTTCGCACAGTGCAGGTTGACCAGGCGACGGCGGTCAAGCTGTACAAGACAATGGTGAAGTCACAGGTGCTGTAGTCACAGGGGCTGGTTCATGCAAAGCTTGCGTGCATATTGTGCTGGATCGTGATTGACAAGAGAGTTATCATCGACTGTCAGACCTACATGATAAACATGCATGTCAGTTACCGTATACTATGAGTGGTTCTCCACAATACTGTACGTCATCTAGACAGTGTGCTTGTCATCGTCACGGGCGGCTACAGTGTCGCACATTGTGCAGATCATGGATGGCATATTTTATGAAGCACAGAGGCAGGGGCGGTTCTCATTTTACCTCACCGCCGATGGTGAAGAGGCTGCCAGTGTTGCCAGTGCTGCTGCGCTGTCACCGGATGACGTCGTTCTCGCACAGGTTGGTTGTATATAAGAGCCCTTTTGAGTCTGACATACCTGAGATAGCATTGATGATGTGTCATTGGCGTTCTGAACATACTAGCAGTTACTTCCTGAAGCGTGCTTCTTGTTTGGTGCAGTATCGTGAGACGGGTGTTCTTCTTTGGCGGGGATTCACGCTGCAGCAATGCGCGGACCAGTGCTTTGGCAACTCCCGCGACCCTTCAAAAGGCCGGCAGATGCCAATTCATTACGGCAGCCGGGACTTTAACTTCATGACTATCTCATCCCCACTAGCGTAAGTTGCCATTTTCCAAGTCAGAGCAACAGATGCTTCTGTATGCATGCGCACACTGTTCACAGCATTCCCCAAAGTCCACCGTGTAGTAACTATGCATGTGCATGTTCAGGACTCAGATACCTCAAGCCGTGGGTGCGGCATACGCTATGAAGCTGCGTAAAGAAGCACGATGCGTTGCGTGCTATTTTGGAGATGGTGCAGCAAGTGAGGTGAGTGATGACAGCTTACTTGTGCTTGAAGCAACCTGATGAACATGTACGTGTTGCAGGGGGACTTTCATGCTGCTATGAACTTTGCAGCTGTCTTGAAGGCACCAGTAGTGTTTATCTGCCGGAACAACGGTTGGGCGATCAGCACGCCCGTGCATGAACAGTACAAAGGTGAGTTGCAGGACGCGCTGGCTGTCAAAATCATTATCAGAGGGACACATAAACCTATCTCAACAGCCTCTGCGAGCGACGGCCATAAGCAGTGGCTGTGATTGTATTGAATGCTCTTGGCTTGTCACACGCAATTGCCATCTCCTGCTGTTATGACGGTCAACCTGGCCAAGAGTTACGCATGTGCGTCTCAAGTCCTTTCTTGAAATGGCTTACATACACATCGGATGCAGGTGATGGCATCGTGGCGCGAGGCAGAGCCTACGGTATACGGTCCGTGCGTGTTGATGGCAATGATGTCTGGGCCATGCTGCAGGCGGTGTCCGAAGCGCGGCGCATGGCAGTTGAAGAAGGCATTCCGATGCTAGTGGAGGTAATGCTTGCCATTTGTCATGACGTGATGCGATGGGACAAGCTGGCGCTTTACTCACTAATTCACTCACAATATTCCTCTCGCTGCAGGCCATGACGTATCGTGTTGGCCACCACTCTACATCCGATGACTCCACGCGCTACAGAGCCGCAGAGCAGATGGAGCGCTGGAAGCAGGTCCGGCATCCCATACCTCGCCTGCGCAAGTGGCTCGAACATAAAAAGTGGTGGTCTTCAGGGCAGGAAGACCAGTGTCGGGAAGAGATTCGCACTGAGGTGAGCCATTACGACAAGCATGCGTGTGTTCTGCACATGGTTAGGAGCCTCGCTCAACTGTTGTGTACAGGTGCTGCGTGCATTGGATGAAGCGGAGAGCCTGCCGAAGCCGCCGCCGTCGGAGGTCACCACAGACGTGTATGATGTGATGCCACTGAACCTGAAAGAGCAGCAAGCTTATGTTCAACAATTTGTTGACAGATATCCAGATAGTTATAACCTGAGCACGCCTCACTGAATGTGTTGGAGCTGCGTAGTTGTCACACCTGGCTAGGGATTGCAATACGGATTTGCCTTAGACAGAGTCACATACGCTTAGCAATGTGCTGACTGCAAGGTCGCCCAACATTTGCTACGGTTGTAAATCAAAGTGCAGTGAAGCGAATTAGAGTAAAGTGCTAAACGAATGTGCACTGTTAGATGTAGAATTTTGTTGCTCGCTTTAAATGTAGGGTAACATATTTACCTTAGTCTATTTACTCACTATCGGACTTGAACCAATAACCAATAGGAACGGATTTTGAGTCTGCCGTCTTTACCAATTTCACCAATTTCACAAGTGAGCTTTTTTAATACTTTCTTCTTTGATTTATGACTTCACATTAATATTATCCTACCACACTGCAGCTGGTAGCTTCCTGTTTACAGATGTTGTCTAATAGAAAGCTGCCTGCAGTGTGGTTGCAGTTGTAGCAAACCTTGTATCTATTTCTGCATTAACAAGTCAAGGGGGTATTAGACAAAACTCTTCCCTTTTTTAGACTCGCTGCACAAATGTGGGTTGAATCGCACGAGGCACACTTCAAGGTATTTGTGATGACATCACACTAAGCATGTACGTTACATAGAGCACTGAATGCTTAACCAACTGCGCAAAATGCATAAATGCACCAAGCACCAGGAACGCCAAGAGGCTGGCCAACATGTACAGGATATCAAACGAGTAAGGAGGCGATACGGCTAATGTCGCGACGAGCGAAGCGAGTGCGACCTACCATTTGATAATCGGCTATGGCAAGCCAGCCAGCTAATGTGCATGCTGTCGAGTGCACATCCACTAGCAATAGCACACCTACACCACCACATCCCTTCATGACATAACTCTAAGCTGCATGACATCAGGCTTCTGAGCAGATCCAAACAGCACGACAGCAAGGCAACAACATTCAAACATGATGTACCTCACATATTGCTATCCGTGTGCAAATTGATGACCGAAGCGCACACCGCAGCATTGAGTGATGATGTGCGATGCAGTTATTGCGAAGTGTGCAGGTAACCGACACACGTGTATATAATATAGTATTCAAGGATTGTGGCATGCATGAGAATGTAGCAAACATGCATGCAGTCCGCACACTACACCATTGCATGTATGTCTAACGCGGGTTTGAAGCAGTACTGAGAGCAGCTAAGTAATATCAGTGTACGTGAGCCGCGGTGGTGGAAAACGCTGCATGATGGTGAGCATTGTGCACGATGCATGTGTCGTGCTTGTTGCATGAATTACTTGCATATTCTGTACACGATGCAATGGTCACAGAGTAGACATGATGTGCATATCTCGCTATCAGTTCTTTACTACCAACCAAGCCAGTAGACACAACGGCAGTCTAGCAGCATAAGCGCCTCTAGCCATCAACAGGGAATCTCATAAGAAACACGCTTACAAGAACCTTGATCCAGACAAGTTCAGCCCCTCAATTTTTATACCACCTTCACCCGAGCCTGGTTTCATGCAGGTGCACCCACTCCAGACCATGTGGCGAGCCCTCCTGCAAATCACATCCTCAATTATCCAAATGAGCTTCTGATTGCAAACATGCCTATGCAGGCACGCAAGGCACATCTTTGCTGCAATTAGAGAGGTGCCACCTGGATGACGACTGCGATTACTGCACACGTACAGCAAGGGTAGGCACGACTATGCATGCATGCACGCACGCCCACATGCACAGGCATTGACTTCATCGCAGCAGTGTGTGCCTTCATATCAAAAGCCAACTACCTTTTCTCGGAACACCAGTGTATTCTGCTTGGCAACCCGCTTGCCTGAAAAGAAAGGAGAAAGAAGCCACTCAGCCACAGCAAGCCGAGAACGAGTGAGGCAGATACATGCTATTTGAGTATGGTGCACAACAGCACCTGACTCATCTACCACTGACATACGCAGAGACATATACGCATACTGCAGACAGGCATGCATACACGAAGCAGCGCGGTCACGACTTTCGCTGCGCACCTGAACCGTGGGCCTCATGCAATTCGGTGAAGGTTGCCACGCGGAGGTTGGCGCCACTGACGACGGGATGCACGCGGTCCACCCACGCATAGAAGTGGTTGCCGTGGCTGCTCTCGCGCCCATGTTGCCCACGCAGCTGCCTGAGCATCTGCTCCCGACTCAACACTTGCCCAGACGGCACAACAATGCTAAACTCTGCAGCCTGGTCCAAGCAAGAGCATTAAAGTTAGATTGGTGCTTGGGAACGTTCCAACAGGAGGCACAACCTTCTGCATTCGTATGCCACGACGACAGGTAAAGTCTAACCAGTGCCCACTTACAAAGATTTTCGCAAGCCTTTGCCACTCGTCATCTGTGTTCTCAGACTCTCCCCTATACCACTGCACTCGGGGCATCGAGGCGAATTAGCAAACCATAAGCACAAGAGGACTGGTTTAAACTAGGTAAACTAAGATGTGCCGTCTGTACCTGTGTTAGCCAGCGGAATGTATCCACAAGCAACGCATGCATGCTGCCAGCTGATGCGCAGCTCAAGCCCATCTGTACAGGGAAGGTCTGTCACTATATGGAGTAATAAGCGTGCATGTTCGGTGCCTGCATGCTGCACGCTGCTCTCACCGTCAATGGAGGTGCTCCCACAAGCAGTGGCAAAGGAATGAACTCAAAAGATTCCATGGCCTCAACAATGCCACCAGCACACCGCTGAGTTGCGCGGTGCACAGTAATGTCGGGATGGGCGTCACAGTACTCCTTCAGCTCCTTCATGGCATTGGAGACCTGCCACCAGCAAGACAGCGACTCAGAACCCATGACATACGGCCAACGGGTATCGCGAGCTACCTATAGTGGAGTTGTGTTTTGCTCACCATGCAGCCATGTACACGAGGTACGGTAAACAACTCTGCGTCATTGCCTGAATCCCCGCACACCAGAATGCCTGAAGTGGAGGTCTCATTTGTTTTTGTGTTACAACACTGGTTGAATACATACTGAAATCAGCGTCGTGTGCAATGGACGTACCCCTGGTTGGCGAGCGGTGCTGCGCCGCCAGCTTTTCAACAATGTACGACAAAGCCTGGCCCTTTCCAGCATTCTTTGACATCACATCCAGATCCCAAGAGCCCGAGTATACCAACTTCGCCTCCACCTACATAAGGACGGCCCAGGAACTCAAGCCAGTTGGAACTCACACGCTACAGGATGGACGTGTCGCACTCGCTGCGTTCATGCATTTACATGCGGCATGTCGAGTGTAGATTACCCCTCGCTCGAGAAGCTTGGCCTTCAGGATGGGAATCACCTTCTCACTGGTTGCAGGATCGATGTTGAAGCTCACTTTGTGTGGCCGCTGTTCACTCTCTCTCTGCAGTCACACCAACATGCATGTCACAACCACATGAGAAACTACGCACTCTAACTGCTAATCTGATAGTGTTGCTTAGTGCACAAACAGTTTGGCAAACACCCACACACATTTTGTATGCGTGCTTGGCATAGTTGACAGGCACATGCAAAGCACCAAGTTATGTACCGTCTGCACCACCGAACTGCGGTCAACAGAATAACAACAGAAAAACAGGATTGCAGCATGTAACTGCGTACCTGCAGCTTCAATTCAGAGAAACCCTTTGTGACCTCCTCAACAACCTTCCTGTCCCAGCCCTCGTCGAGCTTCTTCAGCCAGCCCTCGTCTGGCTTATCATCCGCGCCAATAAAGATCTCCGTGCCAACCGACATCACGCGGATGTCCGGCGTGATGAGCGGCGCCTCATCCTGAGAGAGAAAGCATATGCAAGCTGTAAATGCGCCAGCACACACATCATGCACACAGCGTGCAGCACTCAGAAAAGTGTGTATCGACACTTGCATGCACATTAGCACACACGTCATCAACGCACCCGCAGCTCTTGGTACATTGTTGGGGAGCGGCCAGTGGAGAAGACCAGCAGCGAATCATGAGCGCATTGGGACGTCCACACCTCATTGAAGCGGTGCAGGGAGGTGTGATCCGGGTCCTCATGATCCACCTTGACAGAAAAGATTAACACTTCACCTCACACAGCAACCATCACAGCACGACTCTCGCCCAGAAACATGAGCATGCTTGGGGGCAATGCAATGTGTGCACTGCTGCGGTATTTGCGCATCGATACATAGGTTTGACTGTAATAACGGTTTGAGCGACATGCAGTTGGATGACCAGGTTTGTACCATGGTAGAGTCCAGGTCGGACACCAGCAGGAGCCTGGGAGCAGGTGCGGAGGCGTCGGCAAGGGACGGCCCCTGGGAGGCAGCAGGCGCATTGGTCGCCATAGCAGCTCCGCAACAGACCACAAAGTGAGGACCAGCTCTTCTAACACTGGTCAAAGTAGCAGTGCTCCGGCGCAATGCCCAGCCTGCAAGCTTCCCACTCCCCTCTAGCAGCAGCTGCTTGTCACTCCTTCCTTGAACTCCAAGCCTGCTCCCGCAGCTTGAAGCTAGCGCTGCGCAGCTGCCCCGCACCTCAACACTCGTCCGTCCAAGCTGCAAGCAGCCAACCGCACGGCTCGCTTGCATCTACAGCCACCGCCACCGCCGCCCACTAACACAGCAACTACACCCACACTTGCAAGCTAGCAGAATCTGCTGTGCTTTGCTCATCAAATCAATGCATTGCACATTAGGAGATCTGCCAGCTGAGATGGCTGGCAGGCCAACCTAGCTTGCGGCGGCGACGGCGGTGACGTCGTAGGTGTTGTCGTCCGCAGCTTTCGTTGAGTAGGGGCTTCTGCTGTGTGTTATGCGTTGCAAGCGCGTGGGCTTAACAGTGTGTGTTGTCGTGGGTAGCTGCTACCGCTGATTGAGAGCCTGGGACGCCGTAGGTTAGGCATGGCCATGCATTGCGCATGTCAAGCAACGCTTGCGTGAGAGCGACTGCAACAGGTGTTAGGCATATGAAAGAGAAACGCTAAATGAGAATTAGTAAAGGTGGACACTGTGGATGGAGGGTTTGTATTGAGGCAAGAAAGGAGAGCGTTTCTCTTGTGCTTTTTGGGTCAGTGTGAGACACGGTGTGTAGCGCAGTTAGGGTAGGCGGGACTTAAAGGCAAGGCGAGGGGGGATGTTCGGGGTGGTGTTCCCGGGGCTGAGCCCCGCTCTGGACATGAGCGTCTTCATACCCGTAGACCCAACGCATTGGGTGATGGATCTCGCGCCCTTCGTTGGTACGTAATCGTGAAACCAATGAATGAATCTTGATATACATGCATGCATGCAGCCATAGGCCAATTCTCTCTCTCTCTCTCTCTCTCTCTCTCTCTCTCTCTCTCTCTCTCTCTCTCTCTCTCTCTCTCTCTCTCTCTCTCTCTCTCTCTCTCTCTCTCTCTCTCTCTCTCTCTCTCTCTCTCTCTCTCTCTCTCTCTCTCTCTCTCTCTCTCTCTCTCTCTCTCTCTCTCTCTCTCTCTCTCTCNCTCTCTCTCTCTCTCTCTCTCTCTCTCTCTCTCTCTCTCTCTCTCTCTCTCTCTCTCTCTCTCTCTCTCTCTCTCTCTCTCTCTTAAGCAGCATGCAAGCAACTGCTTCACGCCTTACGCTCATGAGCTTGAAGGCTGTCTGCTTAGTGCTGACTGCAAGTGGCAATGCACGTGTTTGGTGCATGTTGTGCACACGAGCGGCGTATTGCTTTTGATGGTAAGTGCATGCACCATGAGCGCGAAGTTTATGCTTGCTGGCACGTAGAAAACCATGCAGTTTGTGGTTGTGCCTGTCTGAACAGGCCTTGCATGCAACTGGATTTCTGTGCAATTGAAAAGGGTTTGCTGTCTGATGTTTCCAAGCAAGTCGGCAACTGTTGACCGCATCTCGCAAGTGATGACACAGAGGAGCATGCTGGAAAAGCATGCACTTCGTCATCAACGACCCGTACGCCAAACGTGCTGCTGTCTGTAGAGGTAGTCTAGTTTGTGAACGGGCAGCGTTGTTATTGCTGACGAAAAGCTTGGCATGCAACACGCATGCACGGCCAGCAGGAACTAACACAAATAGATGAGGGTCAAAAGTGCATTATTTGAACGTTGTTTCATTCGTTCTGCATGCGTTGGGCTGAGCCGTCGCTGCCCATGCAAAAACTCGTTGACACACCAGGCATGCATGGTCCTCTTGCAATGTTACCTGCAGCAATGTTACAAGCCAGCAAGTTGCACTTCGTGTTGAGGACATGCATGCTGATTGTCGCATGCATCTTCAGGTGATGCGTATGAAGCCGTCAGCGAGGCTGTCTTATTCATGACAGCTGCCAACGTGATTCCTAGCAATGATATGGTGCTCGCCTTGTACGTCCGGTCGCCAGGAACTCCATGGGAGTACCGGGGCGCTATATTCAATCAGGTGAGCATATATGCATTGACGATGTTGACCCCAATTTTAAGAACAAAACGCACTTTTCCATTGATTTCACATGAAGCTACCAGTGTGTTGTTGTTGTCTGGTGTGGCGCTTGAGTGTAAGTCGACGATAATGACAACGCATGCTTTCAGCGGCCGTCAGCAGTCATATCTTTGCATTGGCCAGACCGGATCCCCGAAGCAGCGCTAGCGGCATTAGAAGCCAATGCTGGGCCAGGAGCCCCCATCTCACCCCATGCGCAGATTGGCATCAGTGTAGAACCCCGCCAGGCTGCAGAGCTGCAGGTACATACGCTTGGCAAGCACTTTGCCTGCAAAGCTGCACAGCTGATTGTACTCTGTAATGCATCCATCCTTATTATTTTTGCTTGATATCTGCAGCAAATGGCAGCACCCGACACGCGCAAGGAGACATTTGCAAAGTCTGTTGCGATGGACTTGTTCCGCTACCTTGAGTCCTTTGCATCACAGGTACCGCAGGTTGGCGATAACTTGGTGGTGCCAACCAACATCCTTGATCGTTGGTTTACTCGATTTCAGGTATGATGGTGTATGCGTACAGGACACCACTGAAGAGTGTCAGGCAGTGTGAAAGCACGGATGCTCACGGTGTCGCTTGTGTGTTGCAGGATAAGTTCAGAAGAGACCCAGAGTTTCTGACACGCGCCGAACAGATATAGGGTCTCGTCTGCACAAGTTGCAAGGCCCACCCAACTGCTTATTCCCAGTCTTTGCTGCATACCTATGTGGCATTTGCTCGTAACGAGCCTGCAGCTTTCAAGATGATATGTGGACAGTGTGGTCATAAGAGTGGTTACCTGCAAACCAGACAGCAAGCAGTCTGTCTGGTCTGCAAACTGCCTCGCTGCTGTTATTGCCGTAGTTGCGAGATAAATGCAAGAACATGGCGACCAGCGCGTGGTAACAGTCTCAGAAAGTCGCTACAAAACATTGTGTACAACAAGATAGGAAGTCTAGCATGCTTCCATGCTTCGCATGGATAGAGGAGCTACGCACCTGCTGTCATTGCGTGTATACAGGAAATAGAAGGGCCCCTAATAAGTTGTATGTTGTATTAATTGCATGGTTTTCTCTCTCTCCTAGTGAGGGTTAATATCGAGAGAGGATAGCGCGTCGAGCTATGTGCATTTACTAAGCAACACGCAAGTGGGTATTGCACATGCATTATGCGCAACACATCACATCACACCAACTGACCTCTATATACCGCATACATGACCATGAACATGACCATGACCACAATTATGACCATGACCACCGGGCTAAGACAAGCATGCATTGTGCGCATATGTTGTTGGCGTGGATAGGGGAGGAAGGTAATGTATAGGTGCAAGCAAATTTCCACATTAGCATCACGCAATTTCCACTCAAGCTAGACGCAATGGTGGTGTGAAAGGAATTATGTAGATGATGAAATGATTTCCACGCTAAGGTATGTTGTGCGCATACCAAGTTACATTGTAAATTGTTGTAAACCCTTATTACATCATTCCTCCCTGTGGTTTGTGTGTTTGTTGTTTTTTGTGTCGCCTTGGATTGGAAGCACACTTATCGCTCAGAGTGTGCTTCGCGCAGCTATCTTTACAATCGATTGTACGTCCTCCGTCGTTTGCAGCGTCAAGTGTAATGAAGGGTGCCCATGGTTCACATCATACACGCAGTAGTATATTACGCATTGCCGTTGCTGTGCATAATACGTTAAATTTGCCAACCGGCTTTGCTTGCTCTCTAGGCATTACTAGCCCTCAAAGCAGCCACATAAATCTCACATTCGTGTCCACCGATACCACACTATCATGCAATACAACGCCACACATTCATCTACGCAATATCGGATATGCCTATTGTCGTACTTGCTCTCTCAGGTTTATCCCTTTAAAGCATCCACACAAGCCTCACACCATGTATAACATTAGCATAACATTATGCAATACACAACCACACATTAATAAGTGTAAGAAGTGTATATCTTGCAGTTAAAATGTAAATATGCAAACAACGTGGTCTTGCGCGACCCCCCCGCTACCCTTCAATTTAATCATTGCGGACGCAATGATTAAATTGAAGGGTAGCCTTTCATCTTTGACTAAAATAATGACATGACATATGACGATCAAAGGTTGCATAATGCACAATAATTAAGCTGTATTGGTAGCACAAGGCATTAGGCATTGAACAGCTTCAACCGCAATTATCGCAAAGTTACGAATATCATGGCAACCATGCATTTGTTGCGTTACAGATTGAAGCGTTACCTTCGGCTCCTCCGGTCTAGGATGTACATGTACAGTTGGAAAAGCGGCTTTAAAAGCCATCCCCTGATTGACATTGTCGTGCGACATCCGCGCGCACTTTTGGACTCCATGACAGTGTGACATTTACGTGGCATCAGTGGCGCGACCACCGTGGCACCTTGGTCCTCGTCTGGGCAGGTCGCTCTTTGAACTAGCTCGCGGTGTGCAGCGCACATCTGCCCTTTCAGCCACCCAATCCTCAAATTCAAATACTGACCCTCATCATGTGATGCTGTCACACACTGCGATTGTGGCGATCACATCGCACAGTCAGACAGAGGGGCCAAGCGCTGTGAGCCAATCACAGCAGCTCGCGGGTAGGCTGTGCGCTCATGTTAATTAGTGAAAGCTATTGCACGCCAAGCCTTGAGTGGCGCGCATTAGGCCTACTTGCCCGACCACCTGAAAACGTTATTTCCCATGTGATGGGACACTCAGAGTGATGAAGCACATGTACAATGGCACGTTAAAGTTGAGCAACGTTAGCACATATTTGCACGTCAGCACCGTCGTGCTCGCCAATGATGGTGGATCCCTGGTATCAGCATTCCACGTGGTTGGTAGGACTTGAAACCCCTATTAACGGCCGGCAGCACACCGGTAGTGTTGCTTCAGTTTTGCGGCACCTAAGTGTTCTGCATTGATACATTGCCAGCACATGACTTTACAACCGACAGATGACGGAACTCATTTTATTGAATAGCAGTCGCAATGAGGGGTACGGAAGGGGTGGTGGGGATCACTCCGCGAGCTGAGTGCGCACGCAACGGCAGTTCGCGCGCGCGAGTGGGGAGTGGCGGCAAAAAGCGTCCTCTGCTAGCAAATCCCGCTGCATGATTGCCACGGCGGAGTGGGTGTCGAACACGGCACACGCCCTCGGACTTACGCTCGGAAATGTGATCAATCAACTTGATGACAGCCGACAAGTGCTACCGGACACTGTCGCATGCGCCCGGCAACTGATGCCGGTTGTCGGGTAGGATGAGCGCCTTCTCCACAAGTTTGCCCGGACAAACGATCTTGCGCGTCACGGGATTGCGGTCATAAGCGTGGCGCAAAACAATGTGGTGATGTCCGCCTTGCACTTTCCACGCACGCAACACGGCGGCGTTCGGAGTAACAGCGGTTAGCTCTAACCAGAGTTCCTCTGTATCGTCGACAAGGCGCACGCTCGCCCCCGCAGAGGAAACTCTCCAGCAGTTCAAGATCTCCGATATCAGTGGCATGGGGAGTTAATAAGGCTCTCCCGCCACCAGTTAAACATCACCGCGTTAAACCCCGGGCGTGGCAATACGGACGGCAGCCGCAGTGCCAAACACCGCCTTGTCGGGGAGAAGAGCGGCGGTGGGGTGTTTGTCGTCGTCAGCGTCGTCGGCGTGTGGTTAGAGGTGAGGGGGCATGGCGGTGAGCCTTGGACATGTCTGGGTATGCGGCCTGGCGTCTGTGACCCATGTGGGCAGCAGAAGGGGCACGAATTGCCATGCTGCCTCCCCTCCTGGTGCTGCCGCAGCTGCTGCCGTGGCCAGCAGGCCAATTGCTAGCTCTGGCTGCGGACAGCGACGGTTAATAGCTTGGAAAGGCTTGCGACCCCAACAGAAGCGTAATTCAGCTTCGTTGCCTTGCAGCTCGCCTCCCACACGCAGCCTAGTCACTCGCTCCGCACTGCACAACTTCGATGAGCGTGCCACAAGAGTCATCGAGCTCGCCAAATTTGAAGCGCAAAGGTGAACTGCCCACCTAGTCACTCAACAGATGCACAATTCACATACAATTCAACACCAGCACAATTGTGTGCTTGAAACGCTGTTTTCTTGCCCGTGGCTACGGCCCTGCTCTGCTGTCAACGGAGCACGCCGGTGAGATTGGTTTCAACGGTTCCGAGCCATTTGTGCCATTGGCGGTGTCAATTCGCATGCGGAGGACATTCCATCACTCATACTCGTCAATTCACATACTAGTGGCGCGTAGTCATCATGGCCTTGCTTGACAACTGCCTGCTTGTTTTGAAGTTGTCAAGTTGCTGGAGTGGCATGCTGTCGTGTGTGTCATCTCCAATATAGCAGTAACATACTGTTGATCACGTTTATACATTCAGATCTAAGTGCGCAGTCGATGAGTTACATGACAGTCACTGCGCACTTTCTTGACAGTACCTCCAGTTTGCACGCAATCCTAGCGTTTCTTTGCCTGGCATCTTTCAGAACTGACGTGCTGCATGCGCGTCAGCATTTGCCATGTAGGCATGTCTAGGGCGCTGAGTGCTGTGTATTGTGAAATTGTGCAACTACTAGCTAGACATACTGTTGGCTCCACAGCTTGCACTTACAACTGGGCGCTCTGCTGCACAGTGCTGATCGGCTTATCTTTTATATGCTGCTCACCATGTCAGCTCATCGTGTGCTCTTTGTGCAGGTTGTCACACAATCAAGTGAACACAGGGCACCTGCTGCTTGGCTTGGTTGCTGAGGAGCAGCAAGCAAGGGGCGAAAGCCATGCATTCCTGGGCGCGCCTATCACATTGGAACAGGCCCGCAACGCACTATCATCTGCACTGTCGCCGCCAGCAACAAGCTTGGCAGTCCATAGGGAGGCAGAAGCAGGTGAGTTTCACATCACTGGTGCCTTCGTTCAATTGCAGCCTCCCAGCTGATGCATGTTTAGTGTCAGCGCTGTGTGCTGAGTTGACAGACAGCAGAAGTCTACTGAGCTATGGTTGTTGTTGCATGCAGAGGTGCATGTAGTTCATGAAGCACGGCCTCAGGTTCCAACTCTCCTGAGGCAGCTGGCTGGGGTGCGTTATCAGAAGCAGAGGGCAAAAGCACACCTGCACACGAGCGCTACGCGAGCAACACAGTCTGCCAGGCAGCGGCTTTACGAAGACGTTTTGGTGCTGGAGGCCAGAGAGCGAACCATTGTTGCTGCATTGGAAGAGGCAGAGGCCAGGGGTGAAGCCACCATCCCGGGCAGGGTCTTGTTCTCCAACGGATTCCGCCGCGTCTGTGAGCAAGCTGCTGCAGATGTTCGCACTGCTAATAACGATCCACAGCTGGTCACCATTGAACATCTGGTGATCTCGCTTGCAGCAGACTACTACGGTGTAGCATTGAGGTACATTCCCCCCCACCCCCTCCACCCCCTCTTATTTCCCACCTGGACGGGGAAACTTTCAGTGTAGTAATATTTTTTAAATAACCACTTTCTATAACCACTAGTTTACAAGTGTTGAGCATATTCACCTTCTCTCATGACAACGTTTGCAATCTACATTACAGGGTTCTGGAACGATTGGGCGTGTCACATGCACAGCTGCGCGATGCAGCTACCCGCCGGCTACAAGGTCTCCCTGATCTACCCACACAGGCCGACCCTGCCACTTCAAGTGAAGGTGCTGAAGACAAACCTGCCCGTTCGAAGCGACCCCTGCACACGCCGTATCTTGAACGCTTTGCCATCGACCTTACTGCACTTGCACGCGAGGGGGTACTGGACCCTGTCACTGGAAGGGACATTGAAGTCACACGTATCATCCAGATCTTGGCAAGGAGATCCAAGAGCAATGCGGTGAGATAGCGGTATTGTACACCCCATGGCACATCATACACACAAGTGAACACGCATGGAGTCCCCCCGCCCCCCTCTCGTCCCCCCTCTCCCTTGCAAGAGAAGGAGGGGGGGGGGGGATCAAAGGGGCCTCTGCATTTGCCACAAAGACGGTCATGGAAACCAATTCCATGTCCCTCTCCATCCCCCACCTAAACACGGACTCGCCATGCACTCCCGCGCAGACTCATACGCTTGTCCTTGAAGTAGGATGCTTTCCCTGTGCTGATAACTGACAGCAGTGTTGGTTCGCAGGTCATACTGGGCCAACCTGGAATAGGGAAGACAGCCATTGTGGAAGGCTTGGCGCAGCGAATTGTCGCGGAGGAGGTATGGCAGTTGGTTGTCACTGTCATTTGCATGTGACTGCGCATAAGCACGTTGTTATGAGTCGTAATGTTCTGCTTGGTTCAGGTTCCTAGCTTCCTTGAGGGCAAGCGGATCTTTGCGCTGGATCTACCAGGAATGCTTGCAGGCAGTGCGGTATGCATGCTCTTTCTGTTCATTTATGTGAAGTTTGCAGGAACAATTGAGAAAAGGCGTGGTGTTTGATTATCAATTGCAACAAGACAGGACTGACATATATGCATGCATTGCCAGCATCGTGGAGAGATGGAGGCTCGCTGCAAAGGCCTTCTTGACGAGCTAATAGGACTTGAAGGAGAGGCCATTCTTTTTATGGACGAGCTTCACACTGTTGTGGGCGCCGGAAGTATGAACGGTGGCATGGATGTCGCCAACATTCTCAAGGTAGGTGCCAGTGCAGTGTGAGTCCAGCGAAGCAGTCAACTCGAGTGTTGGGAACTTTACATCATTCCGCTCCTCTGTATTAGAGTAGTGTTAACACACATGTTATCGCGCAGCCAGCGTTGGCTAGGGGCGAGGTGCAGTGCATTGGAGCCACCACACTGGACGAATATCGCCAGCACATTGAGAGTGACAAGGCTCTGGCAAGGCGCTTCCAGGTGGGCAGTCTCAAACTGTTGTGCACGTGTCACCAGTGCATGCGCTATGACTGGTGTTGGTGCATCTCGCCTACACTCAAGTGCATCTGCTTAAACTCGTGCTGCGAGAAGGGG
>RHPI01001037.1:931137-958094 GCA_009103225.1 Chlorokybus atmophyticus | reverse complement strand
GGGGGAGAGGGCGGTGCACTGTCGTTATTGGTCCTCTTTACAACTCCATGGTGTTCATGCTACCAGCACATTGCTAACAGTAGACTGCATGTACTTGGTGCACTACCTGGCTAACCCACCACTTGTCCAGCTACATGTCTATCCTGTGTCCATAGCGCTCTTTGCTGATAACTGCTGTGCAGCCGGTGCTTGTTGAGGAGCCCAGTGTAGAAGACACGATGCAAATCCTTCGAGGGTTGCGCGCGCGGTACGAGCAGCACCATCACCTGCAAGTCAGCGATGCAGCACTCGACGCATGCGCGAAACTGTCTGCCCGGTACATACCAGACAGGCAGCTGCCAGACAAAGCGATTGATCTGTTGGATGAAGCTGCCAGCATGCTGCACATGAAGGAAGAACAGCGGCTCAAGGCAGCTTGCGAGGGCGGGCGAACGCAGATGGCACTGCAGCACCAGCTAATGGTTGTCACAAACCAGAAGAAACAGGTGAAACTACTCGCATTAAACACACGCTTGACATGTTATGTATCCCAAATATTGGTGCTGTCATTGTGAGTCTGATTTCGCGCAGCATTGTAGTGGCTTTCTTGTAAGAGATTGTTGCGTAACACTCATGTTGCCTAACAGGTGTGGAATGTGCTCAAGAGCACGGAGGGCATGGGCAGCTCTCCAACGACAGACCAGATGGCAGATGCAGCCATCGGTGACGTGGTCGGGCCAAGCGGCGAGTTCAGGGAGCGCATGCGCAGCGCTGCGTGCGAGCTCAGCAACAGGGAACGGTGGCTACGCCAGAAGCTCGCTGTCGCGTCGCAGGATGTCAACTACATCGGCGATGCCAAGCCCGTCGTGACGGAGGATCACGTAGCTGCCATTGTCAAAGCGTGGACGGGCATCCCGGTCGGACGATTGACTGACTCCGATAGCAAGCGATATCTCGACCTCGACAAAATTTTGCGCAAGAGGGTCATTGGCCAGGAGGATGCTGTGTCAACTGTTGCACGCGCTATGCGTCGCTCTGCAGCTGGCTTGCGAGATGCCAACAGGCCCATTGCATCCATGCTATTCTGCGGGCCGTCCGGTGTTGGCAAGACGGAGCTCACGAAGGCGCTCGCCGCTTCCCTGTTCGGGACAGAGAGTGCGATGATACGCCTTGATATGAGCGAGTATTCTGAGCGTTTCACCGTGAGCAAGCTCATTGGCGCGGCTCCAGGCTTTGTCGGCTTTGAGAACGGTGGCGCTCTCACTGAAGCCATCCGCCAGCGGCCTTTCTCCTTGTTGCTGCTGGACGAAATAGAAAAAGCCCATCCCGACGTCTTCAACATCCTGTTGCAGGTATGCTGTGTGCTGCACACGCGCATGCATATACATATGCACATGTATGCACAAGCGCGCACTCGCCCACACATGTAAGCACACAGAAGCTTTGTAAACGGCGTCACTACAGCTGGCTGTTGCAAATGCAGATTACATCCACTGAACACATGCGCATGCAGGTGCTGGAGGATGGGCGCTTGACAGACTCAAAGGGCCGCACAGTGTCCTTTAAGAACACGATGATTGTGATGACCTCAAACATCGCTGCAGAGGCAATTGCAGACGGCCGCCAGAGGCGCATGGGCTTTTTGCACACCGACGACAGCGCTGGCAGCGAGCAGAGCAACATGCGCGAAACTGTAATCGAGTCGGTGCGAGAAACCTTCCGACCCGAGTTTGTGAACCGCATCGACGAGATCGTCGTCTTCCGCAAGCTCAGCTCAGAAGACCTCAACAGCATCGCCGCTAACATGCTCGCGGATGTCTCAGCGCAGGCCATGGAACACCTGGTTGAGATACAGGTCAGTCTCATAGCAAGCTGTACTTGTTGTGTCTCGTTGTGGACTTGCCATATGCCATATGACTGTTTGCCAATTGACTGACTGGTGTTGCCTTGCAGGTGAGTGATGCGCTCATGCAAGTGGTGCTACAAGAGGGCGTGACCGCTGCAAGTGGCGCGCGGCCTCTGCGCCAAGCGATGATGAGAAGGATTGTGGATCCTCTCAGCAGCGCCCTTCTTCAGTTCAATGCCGAGTCCGGCGCCATGCTCGTTGCCGTGCTAGATGTAAATAGTGACAACGAGATCACCGCGCACATCATGCCCCGACAATAAGAGATGGGGTCTTCACTGCGGTCTCCATTCCAGCGCGCAAGGTTGTTGCATCCAGTGAAGGTCTGGTCAACAACGAGAGATTTCAGATTGTGTACATAGCCCGCTTTTCTTCGTTGTTCATTCTCATTCTTCTTGCTCCCTGATGTGATCATGATCTTAGCTTGCGGCATTAGCAACCTTTTCATGAGTAGCTGCTGCAGTTAGACATACCTTACTGATAAGCTAGCGTAGTTAGCTTGCATAGCGCGCCGCACGCTTGTAATTGAGTAGTTTGGTAGTTCTTGAGTCTGTAGTATCCCGCATTAACACTGCTTGCACCCATGCTTGTTGGCATCGTGGCTTCCACACCATAGTGAGCTACGTACTGCTTTGCACTTGGTTCTGACCGTATGTGTACTACAGTGTTGCATGCATGCGCGGCAGGTTAATTGGCATGTTTGGCTGGAGGCAAAGCAGTAGCGTGCAGTGTGCGGTCTTGGACATAGTTTATTTGCGTCAATGTTACCTGTATGTATGTGCCTACCCTCATTGCTGTTGTCAAGACTAGTCACTCGCATTGCACCCCTTGTTACGAGCATGCGCTGTGCTCGGGCTGACCAATGATGTTTCCATGCATGTCCACGCCTGTTAACAAAGGTAACTGAGCCGCAAATCCTGTATGGAGACTAGTGCCAAGCTCAAACTTTCACAGCACCAAACTTGGCAAACTGATGCCAAAAGTTGGAGGGGATGTGACCAGTTCATGTCGACTTGAAGAACACTCGAGAGAGGCAAAAACTCTCCTGCGTGCAACCACCTGCTACATTCCAAGGCCATATGTTGTCATTTTGAAGAACACTCGAGAGAGGTAGACTCTCCTGCGTGCAACCACCTATTACATTCCAAGGCCGCACGATAAGGTGCACTTGAGCAGCTGTGACAAAGATCAACAGCGCTCTCTGGTGGTGTGTACAAGATATGCGACGTGCTGATGCGAGCATGGATTCAGAAGGCACGAGTTGCCTGCAACAGACGGCACGCACCTCAATGCCGCATACACGACCACCGGGCTAATGCTACCCTCTACTCTACACCTACTCCTACAGCCCCCCTGTGTTTGTAGCCAGCTTGTATACCACCAGCCTCCAGCAGCAGCAGCAGCAGCAGAAATATGCAGCTCAGCAGCGGACAGGAATAGTAAAACAATGTACAACTTTCTTTGCATTGGCAGGCATGCTTGGCATAGTTCAGCTTCCCTGCAACTCACACAAGAATGAAATGCATTACATGGGTGCCGTCAACATGACGACAAGCAGTGGACGCTCTGGGCATGCGGCATGGAGTGGGTGCACTGGTTCGCCGCTGCCGCGGCGACGGCGGCGTTGTTGCTGGCGGCGCACTGGCAGGCGGGGCTAGTCGCCTGGCTCGCGGAGGCCGCGCTGCTCGTGCCAGCCGTGCGCGTGGCATGGCCCTCGCCGCCCGCTGCTGACGCAGGTGCTACCTACCTCTCTGCATGTCTTGCCTGCACTTGTGCCTTGTCTTGCCTTGCTTGCCTGCTGGCTGGTGGTCAATCAGCAAGCCCCAACCTATTCTATGCTTGCTGTCACTCGCACTCACCTCACATACATGGCCATGGCTAGACGCAATGAAGTTGAAGCCAAGCATGTGGCATGTGACAGCCGCTTGTTCACGTTCTCTCTTGGTCACAACATGCACCACAACAGCATGCTTGCCTGCGTTTGTGCATTGTCCATGCGCTGGCGCTTGTAACTTGCTTGCACCGAAGCCTTGCATGCTTGGTTAACAAACAGCGACAGAGACACACGAGACACTCCTGACCTCAAGTGTCATTGCTGCTCGCAGCTGAAGAAGCAGACGGCACTGAGCGCAGCAGCTCTACCAAGCCTGCCCGCAAGGTGTGTGGTGCTGTCAGCGCCGAGTGTGACAGTTTCATACCACCAGCCCCATCGTGTTTAGCAACACCTCACTCAGTTGGTTGATTACATGGTTGACAGCTGTGTTGAAGACTTACTTGCAAGCTATGTGCAGGTGTCTGATGAGGAGATTGCACGGCTACGCAAGGGTGAGGGTGACACAGTGCCATGCTACGACCCGGCCACATTTCAATTTCTCGGCACGGCGCCTGCGCTCACCCGTGACCAGGTGCTTGCACCTTACATATGTGTTTGGACTTGTTTGCAGGGTGTTGCAAACTGGCGCCCAAGTTGCTACTCTAATAGAAATCATCATGTTGGGATGAGACTTGTTGTTTGTGTGTCAGCATATGATGAATGCACAATCCTTGCCAGGTGTCGTTGCGAGTCTGGAAGGCGCGCGAAGCGCAGCAGACATGGAGCGCGAGCACGTTCACGCAGCGGAGGCATCTGCTGCGCATTCTGCTGAAGTCCATATTGGAAAACCAGGAAGACATATGCAGGTATGTTACACGCTTGTTGGGTAATTCGGGACTTGATGGTGACAGTCTCATTGCTGTCTTCTGTGTGTTCAGGGCAGCAGCCATCGACTCGGGGAAGCCGATGGTAGACGCGGCTTTGGGAGAGATACTTGTCACTTGTGAAAAGATACGCTGGCTGCTTGCTGAAGGAGAGAGATGGTACTCACCCCACAACTTCGCACACTACTGCTTGTGTGACATGCACCAAACAACTCACTGCTTTATGTTGAAGGTTGCAGCCAGAGCGGAGATCGGTAGGTGCAATGATGCTTCACAAGGTGGCGAGCGTCGAGTACCATCCGCTGGGCGTGATAGGGGCGATTGTGCCTTGGAACTACCCTTTCCACAACATCATGAACCCCCTCCTGGCTGCCGTCTTTGCCGGCAATGCGATTGTCATCAAGGTAAACCACACCGCCATAAACACTCATTGCAGCGTTGTGTGATCAGGCGTTTTATTAGCATGCAAACTGCTCCACACTGGCTCAAACAGGTCTCAGAATATGCTTCTTGGTCTTCGCTGTACTACGCACGTATCATCTCAGCAGCCCTTGAAGCAGCTGGAGCTCCAACCGATCTCGTTCAGGTACTGTACAGTCCTTTGCTAAGCACTAAGTTCTTTAATAAACGTTGTGAACTGCATGTGATGTCTCAAAGCTTTCCAGGTTGTCACTGGCTATGCAACTGCCGGGCGTGCGCTGGTCACTTCTGGCGTGGACCAGCTGGTGTTTGTAGGGTCAACAGAAGTTGGCAAAAAGGTGTCACACGTGCAGACTACTTGGCATATGCTGCTGTCCTCAAGCTACAGCACCACAATGTTCACATTTGGCATGTTGTTATGTGTGCCAGGTCCTGGCAGCAGCGGCTGAGACGCTGACACCCGTTGTGCTGGAGCTTGGCGGCAAAGACCCGTTCATTGTCTGCAATGATGCAAACTTGGCTCAGGTCTCCAAGCAGCACTCAACATCGTGTCCGAACAGCTATGGTGTATATTGTCGGGGGGTATCTCACGCATGCTGTTTGTGCAGGTCGTGCCTATCGCTATGCGCGCTGCATTCCAAGCGTGTGGTCAAAACTGTGCTGGAGCCGAACGATTCATTGTGCAGGAATCTGTCTATGAAGAGTTCATGCGCCAGCTGTTACACTCTGTTTCTCTGCTCAGGCAGGTATACACATCACAGCACACCTCCTTGCATGGACACGAATCTGGTTGCAAGTGTAAACGCTTATTGGCCCAATGTGTGGCACTCACAGGGGCTTCCGCTAGACGAAGGCACAGACTGCGGTGCTCTTTGCATGCCAGGCCAGGCGCAGCGCATGAGGGAGTTGGTTGATGACGCTGTTGCTTTGGGCGCGAAGCTCCACGCTGGCGGCAAAGCTACTCGTCAAGAAGGTCGCTCTGCTTCGCCACACGGGCAATTCTTTCCGCCAACGGTTCTTTCCAATGTGTTGCCCTCAATGCGCGTCATGAAAGAAGAGGTGTGTGTTGCAAGTGACTCCTCACTGATGGCAGCCCAGTTTCCATTTGCGGTCACTGATAATGGTGTTGGATGGCAGGTGTTTGGCCCAATTGTTGTGATTATAAAGTTTTCGACGGATGATGAGGCTGTGAGACTTTCGAATGATACGCCGTTTGGGTTGGGCTCAAGCGTGTTCTCAGGTACTCTTCTATGGTCGTTACCCTCATGTTATGCATAGCCTAAATTCTGCAGCTCACAGGTAACAAGGCTCGAGCAAAAGCCATTGCTTCTAGGCTAGGAGCTGGCATGACATCCATCAACGACTTCAATGCCACATACGTGTGCCAGGTTCGCTATGTCAATTGTAGTTTTACATGTGTTTAACGACACACACTGTACATCACTTACATAATGCAACCTGACCTGCATGGCAGTCGCTGCCCTTTGGTGGAGTTGGCGCAAGCGGGTTTGGGCGCTTTGGAGGCGTGGAAGGCTTGCGAGGGGTCTGTCGAGCAAAGGCAGTAGCAGAAGACCGCTTTCCTTTGATTAGTACCAACATTCCACGACCCATACAGGTGCGAGATATTTGCTTGCTGTTATTGTTCATGATGCAAGTCGGCCCTGCCCGTCCTTAACGATAATGAGCGGCTCATACTTGTCTTTTGCTGCAGTACCCTGTAAGCCCATTGGCATTCCCATTTGTTTCCTCTCTCATCTGGCTATTCTTCCATCCGCAATGGATAGCCAAGGCGCGGGCGGTCCTCAACATTTTAAGTTGTATGAGTTCCCCGAATAGCCCATCCAGGACTTCTTAGAGCAAGGGCTTCAGCAAGGCACTTGTAATCATGATGGTGTCTGCTCTCATCTACGCATCAAAGTACAGTCACGCGTGTTACAGAGGGGTGTGCTGGAAAAGAGAATGTGGTTTGTGTTTGAGCAATGTAGCATATGCTCATATACCAGCATAGCGTATCAGCATACTCTACACACATATGCTACACGTACCCTCCCACCCCCCCTTGTTTAGCTTATTTCAAACAGCAAATTAGCCAACAACGTGATGTCATTCATTGATGACATGTTATTACACGCTCTAATGAATGGTGATGTTATGAACATGGTGCTTCCGTATATTACCGCAAAGCAGCCTTTCATATTTGCGGATAGCCACTTGCGTGACATATACAATCAATGTTCGTGTGCATTGTTGCTTGTATGTGCAGTTGTATTGCGTACGGTTGTTTGCTCGTGTGCGCTCATGGTGATACGCATATAGTAGCATATACCTTTTGTACAATTAATGCAATGCTTTGTGATGTTATACAAACAACCTTTAACATGTGTAATACAACCAACCGACCCACCAATCAACCATGCAACTCAAATTTGTATACGCGGTGCTTGTAATGCCGGTTAATGTGGAATACGCTAAGAAGGGCTTATGAAGCATTAGTAAGCAATTGATAAGCAAACACAACCTCTCATGGTAGCGACTTTTGCTACCATGGCCTAGTTGGTCAAGCCCCGCGTTATAGTGCTACATTATATTTACAAAGGGTGTATGGGGTGCTACATCATACGTATGCATGCTCATGACATGTGTATACGTGCACTCTGTTACAAGCATGCTAAACACGCATAGTCACATAAGATTACAAGGGAGTGAGTGAGATGCACAGCAAAGGCAGTTACCATCATCAAACAACCACCGCTAGGCTATATGTTGTGCGTATTATTTATTAACTAGCTGATTCATAAAAGTAAAAGTACAATCTGACGGCATTTTTAGTAAATGTCATTGATACTGCTAATGTTTATGATACAATAGCACGATGTAAGCCACGCATCACGAATGTAAGCATGTGTACTATATTATACAAGATGTACACATGTATCAAATATAATAAATTATAGTCATGATTTGATTACAAAATTTGTCATGAATTGTGATGATAAGCAAGTGCAAATATCATAGTTATCATGGTACACCAATTTAGTTTCAACTTTGAGTTGCACGACTTAAAGACAAACCTCTCAAGGTCGTGTGAAGCAATTCAAGTTTCGTGCATGGTTATGTCAAGGTTAGGTACCTACCTGGTAGCCTAATGGCATAGCCTTTCAGCGTAAAAGCGTGAAACGCAACCATCAGGTGGATAATTAGCAGCTGAAAATTAGGGCTGGTCCGTTGGGAGGACTTCTTCTGGCGGAGTGGAAAAAACGAGGCACCAGCAACAACACGTGACCACAGTATATCACAGGGGGAGCGTGAGGATTGTCCGGGCGGATTGTCGATACGGGCGCATTCTCTCGTGTAGAAATCGGCGCTGGCCGAGCTCCCACTGATTGCGTGGCACTGAACATGGATTAACTGCTGTTAGCGGGGCTGGCGGCGGCGGCGGCGGAGGCGGCGGCGGCGGCGGAGGAGGAGGAGGAGGAGGAGGAGTCTGCTGACAACTGACTGGTATTCCTTTCAGTGTTACCTGTGCAGCGCGCCCACTGCGTGATGTCAAGCTGCACAAGCTCAGTAAGTAAGGCATGCTTCCCTGGTGTAGCAGCGGTCGCATTACACTCGTGATTGTTGTTTGGAAATAATCCATGTGCACAGCAGAATGCAACTAGTTGACCAATGGCGAAGTGGATGAGCTCACGCACGCATTCACTCGCGCGAACGGACAGAATCACAGCCACAAAACCAGGTCATTTGCAAGCGCGCACAAAGTCTCTGTTTTTCTCTCTCTCACACAATCTCTAGCTCTTGTGTGTGTAAGCGAGAGAGAGAGAACCGCCAGATATGGGATGAGCCAGTGGGCACACGCTTGCACTCACTCATCCTATTGCGCGCACGGACACAACCACAAAACAAATTACCCACTGGTAGCAAGCGCGCCCGTGTCTTGCCCACACACGCGCACGCGAGTGTGCATGCACGCTCACAGTATATAAAACCTTACGCGCTCACACGCTCCCCATGCGCACATATACATACACACGCACACACGCAAGCAAGGCACATAGGCATCGTGCAGATATCAAGTACGTCCCTCGCCAACACATGCTCAAGTACACACACAATGCACGTCAGCATCACGTACTAGACTGAGCCAATCACAGCACTCTCCTCCACTACTCTGATTGCATCTTTCTCTTATGGCAGACCTGACATCTTGAGAGTAGCCTCACACGATGACACCCCACGCAATGCGCATGCGATCCATCACCACCGCGCACCAACACCTCAGCACATCATCACTATCGTCAACACAATTAGTCCCCGAGCCTTCCTGCGAGAGCCCGACACAACTTCACCACCACCTTCACAGACAAACACAACAACAACAACAACAACAACAACAATCACATCCACAACCCAAACGACAACAGTCCCTGTTTGTGTCGACGGGCACGTTCTCCCGCTTTGCACAGGACATCGCCGCGCGCGTGATACAGCACCACTGGCGTCGTTACACTGGCAGACTTGTTGATAGAAGTGTTGATATCGACTTGGGTTGGGCCGATGTCGCCGGCCGCGCTTCAGTGTGGCTGTTACGCGACAGCAATGAGAGGGAGAAAAGGGGGGGGGAAGAGTCTGGATCTGGATCGAGCGGGATGGGTTCTCCCGTCCCGATTGGCTCCGGGTTCTGGCGATCCAGTTTGAGCAAGAGAGGTCACCCCACATCCACACTGTTGTCCATCGAGTCGCTGGACGAGTCGCTGGAGTGCACAGAGCTCAACCCAACATTACTCGTGGCACACGCGCAAGGGGTGTCCTCCTCCCCTACGAACTCACAGATGGCAGGTGAAGTGGCTTTGCAGTTGAAAGACCAGCTCAGCATCATTAACGACACGCACGCAATCACCGCCGAGCGCGCTTCAAGTAGTGGGCTCACTACAATCAACAACAATATTGAGCTGCACAACAACAACAGCAACAGCAACAGCAACCGCATCAACAGTACCATCAACAGTGAGAAGGTGGCGAGTCTGCTATCCTACTTAGCCGAAGTCGACAAGAGCGTCAACTTGTCCACTTCCACCAGCTTCACACCCAACAAAGACACATCTACCACCCACCACCACCACAACAACACCCCCACCCCTCGCACCAGCACCAACAACACGACCGACATGTTGGCCAACGCCGTCTACGAGGGCGTCCGTTCCCGCATGGCGACCGCGAAGCTTGCGTTGGAGGAGCGCGAGGCCCGCGTGCGTGAGCTCGAGAGACGCATCGAGGAGCGTGAGGCGCGCGCCAACGAGGAGGCGTGTGCGTTGAGGAGAGCGTGCGAGGACGCTGTGGAGAGGGTGAGCGGGGAGAGGGAGAAGGAGGGGAAGAGGTGGGAGGGGGAGAAGGCGAAGTTGGAGAGGGAGAAGAAGGAGATGGAGCAGAAGTGCGAGGGGATGGAGAAGCAAATGGCGGCGGCGGAAGCAAAGGTGGGCGTGTGTCGGTGCATGTGCGTGAGTGCGTGTGCCTAAGACAAACGTGTGCACACGCACCCACGTCTTGGGCTTGCACGTGCACATGCATGTGCGTGCGTGCGTGCGTGCATGCGAGTGTGCCTGTGTGCGTGAGCTGTTTGGCCTGTCTCCATGAGTGTCTGTGACGTGTACATGCGTGCATGCATGCATACGTGCAGGTGGCCCTATGCGCGCACACGCATAGGTGTGCATGCGAGTACATGTGTATACACGCGTCTCAACCAGTCATGTGTGCCACTGTAGCGCGCCGAGCGTGAGCGCGTGTCCAAGTCTGCATGGTCTTCCGAGCTCAAGCGCGCCCGCGACTCCTGGCTCGCTTCCGAGCGCGCCAAGCGTGTCGAGTGGGAGCGCGAGAAGACCCGCCAGATCAAGGAGGCGACCGTGAAGGGGATGGAGCCGGAGATTCATCGACTGATGCAGAGGCACAGAGCGGAGATGAAGAGGGTCAAGGAGGAGGGGGAGAAGGAGAAGGAGAGAGAGAGGGGGGAGGGGAGACAGAGGGAGGAGGGGAGAGTGAGGGAGTGTGTTGAAGTGGAAAGGAGGGTGGGTGTCATCGTCGCTCTGTATGCGGATTGATGCATGTACGTGCGTGTATGTGCATGCGAGTGCGTGCGAGTGCGTGCGTGCGTGAGTACCTGCGAGTGCATGTGTTCGTTGTCGATGTGTGCTGATTGGTGGTGGTCGTGTACAGGAGAGGGAGGCGGCGGTGGAGAGGGAGAGGGAGGCCGGGGCATCGCGGGCGAGGGAACTCGCTGACCGGTGCGCGATTGCCTGCACTGCATGCTGCTTGGTTGGGGTCAAACATGTTCGTGATGACGACAGTGATGCGGTCATCATGGCACGTCGAGACAATGGTGACAGTGGTGGTGTTGACATGGCAGGTACGAGCAGCAGCTTGCGATGCAGCGCGTGCGCATGGCCGAGGACTGGACAGAGAAGGTAAGGCTTAACAAAATCTGAACAGTCAGCAGCATCAACATCATTGCCGCGCAGGTTGCGGGGGCGGAGAGGCGTGTCCATGAAGAGCGGCAGCGGCACGACGATGCTGCGGCTGCGCTGCGCCGGGAGGCCAAAGAGAGGTGCGTTCGCATGATGTGTGTATGTGCTCTGCATGGACGTATGTTTACTCCCAGTCGGCATCAACATCATGTCCAGTACAAAAGCTTGTTGACATTGTGACCGTGTTGATGGCAGGGAGGAGGCGCTGAAGCTGGAGCACGAGCGTTTGATGGCTGAGGCAAGGCGGCGTCACACACTCGACACAGCTGCCGCGCGCGAGGTGTGTGCATGTGTACAAGTGGGTGGGGGGACAGGGTGCGTGGGCGTGTGCACACGCACCCACGCACATACTATAGCACAATGGGCCACTGCCCCACGTAACTGATATACAGACAAGAGTTGCATCAACAACACTGATTGGCTACTGGCAGGAGTGGAGCGCAGAGCAGGATGCATTCAGGCGCCTCGAGCGCGACCGCACAACCAAGCTATTGAAAGAGAAAGAGGAAGAACTTCGCGCCAAGTAAGATAAACGCACGTACATACAGCCACGCACACGCATACGCATACGCATACACATACGCATACGCATACGCCACAAGCGCAGCATGCTTGCCCATGCATCCACACACAATTGCACACGCACACGCACACGCATATGAACAGGTACACGCGTGCACACGTACACTCACGCTTTCTCTCTCGGCAAGGTGCGAGCGGGAGCGGGATGCCGAGATTGCATTGGTGCTTTCACGTCTGGATTCGGAGGCGCAGGACGGCCACAGACAGGAGACAGAGCGGCTGCGCGAGGCGGAGGCGCGCGCCCGCGACGCCGACAGGCGCGCACGCGAGGCCGAACGCGCCCGCGAACAGGACCGCAAAGAGGTGTGTTGTACACATGCACTTGTGCTTCCACTCCACAAAGGTGACGACGACACGCTCCAACATGTTGATGCGCGTGCAGGTGCAAGCGGTGAGTGCGGATCTGGCGAGGCAATTGGCGGTGGTGAGGAGTGAGGTGGAGCAGAAGGCAAAGATTGTGACCAAGCTGGAGCAACAGGTGAGAGGAGGAGAAGAGTGTATGAAACGAGAATAAGAATGCGTCGTGTGTGTCAAACAGCAGACCAACCCACTTGAAGATGTGTTGGATCTCTGCCTTGAAAGCGTGCTAACGGGTGGTATTTTTGTGTTTTGCAGCTGCATATGGCTGCGCAAGAGGCTGCTGCGCGTGCTAGCGAGCGTCAGACAATCCACTCCGAGAAAGAGAGCACACTCTTGCACAAGGTTTGCAGGGACAGGGAGCACTGTGGGAGCACATTTGTGTGGTTATGCCTATGGGGCTCTCATGCGTGTCTTTGTATGTGTGAACTCGATCAGTTGGCTCAAGCTGAGGCGGCTGCGGTAGTAGCAAATGAGAGAGCAAAGGTTGCTGAACGGGAAGGCAGCGAGCTTCATAACCGCAAGGTATTAGTCACACCCTCCCGCAGATGGAGGGTGTGACTAACACCCTCCATCTGTTGTGCATGTGTAATATGTCCGTGCAGCTTGTGGTAGTTTCAAGACTTGACTGATCAATTGCGTCATCATGTAGGGCGCGGAGATCGCGCAATTGGAGGCTCGCGTCCGGCAAGCCATCCACAAAAAAGATGAGAAGATCTCGCAGTTGCAAGAAGAGCTGTGCGCCATCCAGCTACGGCTTAAGCAGACCGAACGCGTGTTGTTGATGGACAAAGTGTAAAGGAACCTGCAACACATCTCTGCAACACTAGTCTTTTTTTGTGTTTATACTTTGTACACACTTTGATATGCACGCGACTATGCGTGCAATATGCACACATGCAAAAACTTGAACGTATGTTGTGTCCTGTGGGCGTTGGTGCGTGCAAGACTTTGTGTATGTATTGTTTCAGAAGTGGCTGTTGGCAAAAACGATTGCACATTGCATGTCACAAACACGTTGTAGTATGTCAACAATGGACAAGTTAAGTTTTAACAATAAATATGAAACAATTGCAGATTTAAGGATGTCAATTGCGTTACTACGCTTGCATCAAACTCCACATCCGCATGTTCATATAATTTGTGTTTGCAAGTCATTAATGATCAATTTTCATCTTCAATCTTGTAAATTTGTGGCTATGTGTTTGTATAGATGACTGATACATCATTACATTATAACAAAGACAACTCGGCAACTTGCGTGATATCCACAACTATGCATGATGTTGCATTATGTAGCGATGTATAACATGATATTCAGTATAACGGTCTCATCAGTAGCTTTAAGCAAATTCTCTACCAAATGTTTACACAAATGCTGAACGGATGCATCCATCAATGGATGTTATTTGTATAACATTATGCACATCATATTCCTTAACAATTTATGTAATTGTATGGGAAACCCTTTCATGTAAACTTGCACTCGCACCATCATTGACTTATATGCCTTCTTTATGTAAGCGGCTATGTTTTTGCTGAAAGATTTTGCTGTAGTTTGCTACTCTACAAGTCCATTAAGCTTTATGCTACCAATTGACCCCAATATCAATATCATATTGTACACCAACTTTGTGTTATAGTGTTGCCGTGTTACTAGCCATTGGCTAGTAGCCAACCCAACTGGCAATTCTAGATGTGCATGTTCATCAGAAAAGAGATGTCACCAGCAATAAATAACGCGCGCAACGTGGCAGCTAAAGATTCGTCGATGGCTTTCAAACGCCGCGATCCGGTTCGAACGCACAACGGGCAAAACGTCCAGCAACCTATTGTTAGTGACCGGACCAGACTGGACCAGAGCAGCAGTGCACACGGCGGCGGCGGCGGCGGCGGCGGCGGCGGCGGACTGGTGGGCTTGGCGCTGGTCCTGGTGTTGATCGTGGTCATGGAGGGGCGTTGTAGGAGTTGATTGGGAGTGCGGAAGGGGTAGAGGGGGCGAGAGGGGCGGCTGGCGACATGAGCGCGGCGGAGAGGCAGATCAAGTGCGTTGTGGTGGGGGACGGCGCCGTCGGAAAGACCTGCATGCTCATCGCCTACACATCCAACCGCTTCCCAACAGTAAGTTTCAGTTTTCGTGCTCGCTTGTTTGTTCTATCTGGTTGAGCTTAACTGAGGTAAACCGAACCGCCTTCGCTGTATGGGCTCTCTTAGCAACTGTGGGCAAATGCGGAGTACCAAAACTAGACATGAATTGATATGAAACGAAAACAATATGAATCTTAGTAGTAATTGTGACTCAGAACGATCAGCGTGATGACTCACATTTTGTGAGGAGTATGAGACTGAGCGATTGTTTGGTGAGCGCAAGACTTATTCCTATGATGTTGGCATTTTCAAAGGTCGCACGTTGCATTGGGAGTTGCATGCCGTGCATGTACACAAGAAGAGAGAGACATCATGCAACCGTATCTTTGCTGTGGTAGCATGTGATCAGAATTTGAGCGAAAGATTCCCTGTAGCAAAATTGTTAAATTATACACAAAACTCGCACGTGCTTACATGCACAGAAAGTTCTGGATTCTCAGGCATTACCGTTGCCTCTTCTTGCCTGCGTTCAGCCATTCACCTCAAATAACGTCAACCATTTATGGTGATCAACAATGTGGGTCGAGTCTACATCCCACATTGTCGAATTGTCCATTTCCCCGCAAATGGTAGGCCCGTGGCAGCACAGGTGATGTCAAACTCATAGCACGTAGTGCGTGTAAAAACAGACAATGCAATGCTTGCTCGTGAGTCTTATTGTCGTCATGTGCAGGATTACATCCCAACAGTTTTTGACAACTACAGCGCAAACGTGACCGTTGGCACGAAGATCATCAGCTTGGGCCTCTGGGACACGGCAGGCAAGTTGTAAAGTCTCATTTGTCTTGGTCATGATGCTGGAGAGCTGCGTGTAAAGCGTGCGTGCATGTGATTACGTGTGGCGTGTTGTTGTGTATGCGGGAAAAGAGGCGATAGTGTGACAAGGTATGTGTGCCAGGCCAATCGGATTACAACAGGTTAAGACCATTGAGTTACCGCGACGCGGACGTATTGATCCTTTGCTTCTCTCTCATCAGCAGAGCAAGTTTTGAGAACATCACTAGCAAGGTTAGTTGTTTTGTGAAGGAATGCTGTTGTGCTTGACAGCATGTATGTCTGACTGAAGCGTCCAACCAATGTTATGTGCAGTGGTTGCCGGAATTGAGGCACTATGCTCCTGACGTGCCCATCGTGTTGGTTGCCACCAAGTTAGGTACACACAGCATTGACATTCATTTCACTAGTCAGTCCAGATTGGTCACGTGAGTGTTATGCATGTTGATACGCTGATTGACAGATTTGAGAGAAGATGAAGACTTCATTGCACAGCACCCAAACGTCTCTTTCATCGCGCCAGAGGAGGCAAGTGATGTATGCGTTCTGCATCTTGGTTGTATGCAGGTCAAAGACTGCTGCTTTGCACCCATCACACCCATCTCATTCCTTCTCCTTACTTGCAGGGGGAGCAGTTAAGGAAGCAGATAGGCGGGTATCGCTACCTGGAATGCAGCGCCAAGACGCAGGAGGTATGCATACAGCAGTGCAACAGCTTGATGTTGCGGAGCGAAACCCCAGTCTAGCATGTTGCCAGTGTGCGAGTTGCGAACACGCTAAGTGTGCAAGCTGTGCAGGGCCTGAAGGCGGTGTTTGATGCCGCGATCTTGGTGGTGCTGAACCCAACTCCAATATCAAAAAACGCCAAACGTGACAAGCGGTACTGCACCATCTCGTGACCTCCTTAGACGCAATGTATTGTGGTACACGCTCATTGCGTGTCGTGTATGGTTTGCAACATATTGTACAATACGGTTGCTTTGCAGCATAGCAAGCAGAATTGTGAGTATCACTCAAGTGTCACGCTTCTGGTTGGAGTGAAGAATGCAGTGTTGCTGCGTGCCATGACAAGCTTGCACTGGTGCACCTTTGTGCTGGCAATGTACAGAAAATGCGAGAGGGGTATCAGTGCACAATGTTCGTCTGCCCACGAGTGTTTGTCTTTGCATATGCAAGCAGGTTGGCAACGTGACAGCTTTGGCTTGTCTCATGGCGATTTGCAATCTTTTTTCTCACAAACAAATGTACAGGATATGCTGGCAGTAGTTGGAGACATGCATGACCTCACTCACAGCATGCCTAACAGCAACATGCAAGCACATTACAACACAACCACCAGGCTATACACATTGTTTGTTCCTCAATACACCACTAGTCTAGACCTCCCCGTTAGGCATGCATACATGCGTGTTAGTAGTGCATTACCTGCCCACACGGGCTCTGTGTGTATATCAATCTCTAAGGTGCTAGTGTGTTCACAGGCATATCCGTTGTCATGTACATGTGCTGTGTGTTGAGTGTAATGAATATGCAATGCTGTGCATGTGACTCACCATTGCACGGCCCATGCAACATACGCCAGCACAAGCACAGTCCAACATGGCAGCAACTTATATCACCACCGGGCTGCCTATACAACCTAGGTAGCTAGCTTCGCTATTGCCCTTACCCCGTCAGTCAACATGCATGCATCATCACCTGCGACACCGCCAGTAGCATCAGCCTTGCACCACCGGATGTCAACGATCACCTCGACCAGCAGACCAGACTGCCCCCGCCACCGCTCTCCCACACCGCCACCACCGCCACTACTGTACTGCTGCTGCGGCTGCCGGCTGCATGCTTAAGGTATCGTCAGTCGTACCACTCACACGCACGGTGGCATGCACGGCTCAAACTCCCTGCGTGGATTCGTTTATGTGTCCCTGACTGGTACTGGTCATGCGCGCTCCACTCCGATGACACGGGCACTCCTGCTCCCCATGTACTTAAACTGTTGTCCGTTGCGTCCATTATCAGCACTGCCATGTATGCCAACAGGGCGGGCACTAACACTGTCTACTTACTACACTCCTTACGCATGCATGCTGCTCCCGGTCAAGCACCCAAACCAGCCACGATACACACCACAGACAGTGTCATCAACGCATGGTTGCTGGTAAGTATGTTCAACCAAAGCTAATAGTCATGCCTGTCCCCGAGCAAGCAGAATACTGGCAGACATGGCACCTTGCTGTTCTCCTACAATCAGCTCATCCACAGGTTTCATCACAGTAACGCTGCTGTCAGCTTACGCAAAGGTGTACCATCGTAGCACCACTGTGTCAAGTCACCTGGTAAGCTGAATAATGCAGGTGGAGAGTCGGTAGTCCGTGGACTGCTGTAGCCGCGAGCGCCCTGTGCCCGTCTAAATGGCTACTGGTAGAACCACCGCAAGGTACAGCTAACGCATCACCCACTCCACTAATACTACTACACCCACAATCATTGCGAGGGAACATCTGTACAGGCCTTATTGCTGGGAGGTTGGAACCGATAGCTATGATGGATATGTCAACATGGCATCAGGTCGCTTCTCTCTCACCAGCTTTGAGACTTCCTGTTAACCCAAAACAAGTTCATCAAGGAGAGGTCTCACGTGAAAACACAGCATGGCACATGTGTATGGATGTCGCACCTTGAAGCCTGGAAAGCTTGCACTCCTCATAATCTCAAATAGAGCAGTTTCTGTGGTAATACCCGCCAACATGTGTAAGTTGACGCAAGTTTTGATGCCGAACAACACAGTTTGGACGATCAACCATGTCCATTCGATACATGCACACCTGAAGTTGAGAGAACAGCGCCAGCATTGGATAGTCGCTGTGACAAGAGGTATTCATGAAGGTGAGTACGGTACACAGCAGACAACAGAGCACTTCCAAAGTGCTGTGCAGCAACCAACCTGTAAAGCCACAGCCCTGTCGGTCGGCCTCTGGGATGACACGCCATCCACTAGCAAATGTACTTGGTAGCCCAGCTCTGTGAGGGTAATTGTTTATGTTGAGAAACAGAGACGCTTGTGCACGCAGTATCCGTGAAGGCAGTTTGGGCAGCAGCACATCATTTGCTCAATGCAGATGCTAGAAGCATAGCTGACTTACCTAGCAGGTCGAGGGTGGTTTGGCTGACGCACACATGAGCCTACATGCATGTTCCAATCAAGAACTTCGCCTTGCACGTGCTCACATCAGCCTATCATCTGTATTCGGTTCACTTGCCTCAATGCCTATGAGTATCACTTGGGAGACCTCCCTGCGTGATCTCAGTTTACTAAGAAGCTCTGGCACTGCAATTGAAAAGTGTTGCCAAGTGAGTTTGCATGCGTCCATGTTGCATATCTGCTTGCATCTACGTGTGATGAGGTTGTGTGCGGTACCTATCATGGTAAAGTCCATCTTTTCAATCAAAGGAGCTCCTTCTGGGATCAAAGGCTTAAGCTCTTCCACTGCAGGCAATTGTTAAGATGAGTGCACTTTACTCGTATGTCACAAGAGAAAGAGATTTGACACCTATTGCTTACCAATGTTTCCAAGCCCCTTAGGGTACTGCTCGCTCACCAAGACGGGAACATCCAAAATGTTCGCAGCCTGAAGCTGCAAACAACAACACGCCACACAATCTGCCACCGCACTCAATGAACGACTGCTTGACACTTGCAGCGTGCGATGCACACAACCACACGCCTGGATGATTAGCGTTTCTCCCACATGACTAATAGTGCTTATACAGGTGTGCTATGTATGCCTGCTCATGTAGGTGTACTGCATGCGAGGACGACCGACTGCTTACCATTGTTTTGGCCGTATGGATGACAGCTGGGAACTTGTCAATGACGGGGCGAAACTTTTCCTGTATGTCGCACACGAACAGTGCGCAATTGCCCTGCACGTCTGTTAGCGATGTCAAAGACAGCGACATTGGTAAGACACGTAGGACAAGTAGTGGTGTTGCAGCAGCAAAGCAAGCAAGCGACCCGACCAGCATGTCTGCACGCAAAACCTGCACTGTTCACCACAAGCATAGAGGCCTCACCTGGGCAAGCCGTGGTAATGCGGCCATACTGATGGTGGTCAGCCTTCTATCCATCACTTCTACGGCTCTCTTGCTGAAGTGCAGCGCCTGCATGCAGCGAGCAAGTGAGTCAGCCACCGTGTGCATGCACCGCTAAGCATGCAGTCTGGCAAGCATGGAAGGCCACCTGCCGTGCGGCGCTACTGTCCCTCGCTCTCCCCAACAACGACGGCGATGACACCCTCCCTCCCTGGCCAGCGACGACGCCCACCAACGCCCGCCCCAACACCACCACCGTCGCCATAACCCCACGGCTGTGCCGCTGCCCCTGTCCTCTGCACTGCTGCTCCTCACAAGCTGAGCCAAACACAATCGCTGCCCAATTTGGCAATCACAGTACTGATTAGTTAACAGTGAGTGAGAATCACACGTGGAAGAGAGACGGCTTCGTTTGAATTTTGGCGCCAAATGCGAGAGAGCTGAGACAAGCTCTGGCGCTGGACAATGAAAACCCTAGTCCAAGCTGGTGCGGCATGGTGGTGCAGGGCGGCGGCGATGTGGCTGCCGCCGGCGTTGTTGAGGAGGTCAGTCCTGCTCGGGAGAGCGTAGACACTGGAGTTGAGCAGCCGTCGACGTCGGTTGCGCCCAGGGAGGCAGCAGCAGCTGCCATGCTGCCAGTATGTACAGAGGTGGCTGCTGCTGCGCCTCCAGATGGGCCTGGGGTGAGTCCCAGCAAGAAGAGGCGTTCCTCTCGTCGCCTCAAGTCTGCCAAAGCAAATTTACCAGCTGGCGGAGATGAAAGCGGGGCTACCACAACCGGTGATAGTGGTGGCGCAAGCAGCCGGCGTGCTGGGCCGGTATTGATCACACGGTTCTTCAGGGGGTCTGGATCTGGAGCTCTCACCGCCGGTTAGTATGCATCAAGTGATTTTAGTGACGGATGTGCAGGTTCTTTGTTGTGGAAACCGTCATGGAGAATGCCAACGTGTAGTGCATGTGCATTGGGTTTGACTTACTTTACGAGTCATGGGGTCACGAGGTCCTCCCGCATACTTGTTCCCAATACCGGTGGGATGCTTACCTTAAGGGAGGACAGAGCATCCTGGTGCCGTCTGTAATTTATATTCGTCCAGTGGTTTGTAAACACTGCATGTGAGCGTGCATGCGTGCTCGGCACAGCTAATGGCGTTGAGCGTGCACGTCGACATGCTGTTACACGTTGTTCAACAGTGTGCACTGGTTTGAGTGAAGCTTCCCTTTTCCCAAAGCACCACACATGTGAGCAGCAACACATAGAGCATTTTGTTTGCAAGGTAAGCAGTTGCCAGATGTACGCCTGGGAGTAGTCTGGTGACTTATTCTGTGTGCAGCTACCGCCAATGGACATCGCGTGACTGCTGGGCAAGTACCTGAACAGCCAAGCAGTACGTGCCTACACCATAGCTTATTGCAAACATGTTAGCTGTGAGTTCTATGCAAGCAATAGTACCAGCAGCGTCAGCTTCTGCTCATAGCTGTTTTCTCAGGCCAAGAAGGCTGCAGTGGCAATGAACAAGACCTTGACCATGCCAAGAGCACTGTGCGGAGAACTGCACCAAGCAATGCACCCATTGTGCGGGCAATAGACTTGACAGCGGACGAGGAAGAGTGCAAGATCCTCAGTTCTATTACACTGGATTGTCGCGAGGTAAATTTCAGAGCATGTTCGCAGCATTTCCAGTCCACTTCCGCTTCAACCAGTGAGGAATGTGTAGTGGAGATAGCCAGCTCAGGAACAGCTGCGACCAACATGCCAGCTGCCATTCACCCGTTCTTCAGTGGCAAGCGCAAACAACTAGCAGAGCAACCTACCAACAAGGAAGGCAAGAAGGCAGCGACTGCTGATAGTTCGACAAAGGTGATCAAGGCAAAGGGCAAGCAGCAGCAGACTGCTGCTGGAGTTGTGCAGACCAAACCGGAGGAGTCTGGCATTGAGCGGCTGACTGAAAACCATTCAGCTTCTGAGTGTACCATAGAAGCTGGACCTTCCACAAGCTCACAGCATCCTGACGGCCGCAATCCTGAGCAGTGCAACTCTCAAGGTTTGCACAAGTTGCCCACAGATTATGTGCACCTTCAGTCTGCATTGCTCATGGTATCGCTGTGACAGAGTACAAGTTATGGCGAAACTATGTTGCAAGCCAGCAGCTGCGCGAAGCTTCCCGCAAGCAGCGCGAAGTGAGGCTTATATTGTGCGGTCATATATTGTAATTGTGAGCTGGTATGAGTGAGCTGATCATGACCTTTCTCACATAGGAAGATTTGCGCATGAATGACGGCAAGAAGGCTCATCCCTTTTTTCAACTGCAACGCGCACGGCCTGTTTGTGACCCTCAGCAAGCAACTTTTGGCAGAGTTGGTCCAACCTCAACATTTGCAGAGCCCTTCACTGGTGTCCACATAACGCAGACAGGACCGGTATGGAATTGTTATGTTCACTGCTGCAGGTTGTGCCCCACATGCATTGACTGTCCATGAATACTAAATCGGTTGATCTCGTTGTCACAGTTGCTGCACTCGGCTGGGCATGGCGCACTCAACCTGCGGCCTGATGGTGACAGATTGGCAGCCTCTTCCAGCACTGACAGTTCAACTTGTAGACTACTATTGCCTCCGGGGAAACGCCATGAGGTGCAACCAAGCCCTCAATTAGTTGACTTGAGTGAAGAGCATACTGCTGCTCGGGTCAAGCAGCTACATGCATACCTCAACCAGGTAAGAGGATATTGACGTGTGCCCTGAATTGTGTTGGCTTGTATCAAAGTATGGGCTACTATGGGCTCCACTGAGTTTTTGGGCTGTGCCAGATGGCAGCTGCGGCTGTACAGAAAGATGAAGGCGCTGGTGTGGACATTGGTGTTGATGATCATGAGCAACATGCCATTCCAAGCATAAATGATTTGCTGCGCCGGTACACGCTGACTGCACAGCTTGACGCACTGTGCAGTGCCACCCTATCTGTTTAGTGAATGTGTAATTGTATTGTCTGGCTGGTGCTAAGCCTGCTGCACTCAGGCTGGAGACGTACAAGCACAGAAGCAGCCATTCCCTTGCTCATACAGCTGATTGTACTGCCCAACAAACTTCATCAGCTGTTGACGGAGTAGCTCAGAATGTCCCGTGGACAGAGCAGTACAAGCCAAGGCAGGCCAATGAGGTACTGGACTTTCATACCGTTGCAAAGCTTGCGGTGTAAGAGTCCAATACCTCATTACATGGTGGTCACATGCGTGGCACCCAGAACGTCATTGTTAGTGACAGTACTTGCACGTAGGTGTGCGGAAACGAAAATAGTGTCACTGCGTTGCACGAATGGCTACTGGACATCAAGAAACAGATCAGCTCTCAAGGCAGCACGCAGACAGCAAGTCAGCCGAGGCACCTCGAGAGTGGCAGCGCTTGGTCTCGGGAAGCTGATGACTCCAACGATGACTCTGCTGACTATCAGCAGTCATTAAATCGGACCGCCATTCTGTTGTATGGGCCAGCGGGGGTACGTTAGCTGCATCTGATCAATTGAGACAACACCATTAACAGAACTTGCTGTTGATTTCTTGCACCCTTTGGACACTATGTGACGAACAGGTGGGAAAAACAGCTGCGGTCTACGCCTGTGCCAGTCAGCTTGGGTATAAAGTAATTGAGGTACACGCTCTCGCAAGTTTTAGACTAGGCTGATGGTCCAACTACGTGCAAATGAGTTGCCCATTCTGTTTTGCATGCTGTTCCAACTGACTAGTCAGCATCATCGCTCTTATGCATACTTGCTGTCATTATTTGCAGGTGAATGCATCCGACCAGCGGTCAGGGTCAAACCTTATACGCAAGTTTCAGGAAGCAACGGAATCAGCCAGTCTAAACAAGTATGGGCAGCATTGTGGCCTAACACTTGAACCCGATATGCTTCGTGGCATAGAATTGCTGGTCGACAGATGGTGACCATGTGTCTATGCTGACCAGATACAAGCACAAGAGCGGTTCGAACACGAAGCCTACAGCACACAACCTTGCATCCAGGCTGAATGCGGCTTCAGAAACAAAGCAGCAGCCTATTGTTATAGATGATGCCTCTTGCCCCGCAGAGGTAGCAACAGCAAGCAAAGCAGGCGACGCTGATAATGTTCTGGAGCCAGAGGCGCCAGAACTGCAGCAAACCGCGCCTGTTGAAGTCCTGTCCCAGAGCACAGAGTCTCCAGTGGCAGTCAGAGGGCGCAAACGGCGCTCTCGCAGGGTGTCTTTTTCACCTTCGCCCTTGAAACTGTCGCGACAGAAACGCCAGCAGCACAGCAGTGCAGAACCGCCTTCAGAACCAGCTGAAGAGGTTTCCACCCAGCACGCCAGCCTCATGCTACTGGAAGAAGTGGACGTGCTGTTTGATGATGACAAGGGGTTTTGGCCTGCAGTCAGCACTATACTTGCCAACTCAAAGCGCCCGGTCATTTTGACATCAAATGGTAAGGGAGGTTGCATGTGGTACTGTACTGTGACCAGCATGTTGCGCACAACACTGGTGCTTAAGGTTTTGTCTTGGAGCTCGTATCAAATTGAGTCTTTCACATGGTGGTTCTGACACTATGTATTTGACAGTGCCAGAAGTGTGTCCACAATTGCCTGGGCTGCACATCCGCAGCTTGAAGTTTGTTCCTCCTGTCGCTTCTTCGCTTGTGACACATGCACACATGGTAAGCCCATTAACCTTGTGTGTCCTTATTGCCTATGACAGTTACATGTTTCGAGTCGCTCAACACGGCATGAATGCTTTCGTGTGCAAACAGTATGCTTGTGCAACCACTCATGTGTCCAATGTTACAGATTTGCACAGCAGAAGGCGTTGCTGCTTCTCCGCCAGTGCTCCACCAACTTGCCTTGGCATGTGAATCGGACATCAGGAGAACAATACTCGCTGCACAGTTTTGGTTGCAGGCTGTTCCAGTCTGTTCACCCGTCCATGCAGATCTACGCGATCAACCATCCGGTTGCAGTGCAAGTCGCCCTGGACAAACTGATCCCTCAAAGGCTACAACATCCGAAGAACATTACCAACAAGAACAGCTCATTGCTGAAGGCAGAACTCTGCTGTTTCCTGCGGAGTTGGAGCGTCTGGTCCATTACAGCATTGTGCATCGGAGCATGAAGCATTACATGGGCGAAATTGCGTTCCCCTGCTCTATTGCTCAGGCAACTGCAACAGTGGCAGCCGAATGTGCTGCCAAGGAGAATGCATTGCAATTTGAGTCCTTTGCAAGCGATGTGGCAGCAGAACTTGACAGGCTGGCTGCAATCGAAGAAACAAACATCAACGTTATAGAGCCCGAGTCCACGCAGGCAGCAGCCGAGGAAGGAGCTGAGGACGTCGCTGCTGACCATGATGCAGGCAGTGCTCAACTGGCAGCCCCGTTGGATGAAGACGCCATTCAGGAAGTGGTGATGTCACAGAGCCAACCAGCTGACTGCCATGAAGCGTGTCTAGCAGACGACCAACAAGCAGTGGACACACCGATAGGTTTACAAGACGAGCCCATTGCAGAAAGCGCAGACATAGACAACCAGGAGGCCCCGTGCAATCCTCCACCTGTAGATGTTGATGTGGAAGGCTTGCTGCTGGCTTGCAAACGTGTGGTTTCAGTTGAAGAGCTCACCAGCGCTGAGAGCGTGTCCAAGCTTGCAGACACACTGTGCGAAACTGACATATGGCTTGCACACTGCGGCAACGACGGCGTGAGCGCAGATGCATATGCTGAGGATGAGGCGGTGCAGGCTGCGGCGGCATGCATGTTCCTTGCGCTGAGGGATACTGTGCGTGCTATTCCTGCAGCTAATGCAGATAGCCAGTGCTGCTCAACATCGTACATTCCAGAAGCTGAGGATGAAGCCGCTTGGGGAGCGGTCTTGGCTGCTGGTGCAAGGCCCAGGGCTGTGAAGTTGGAGCCTCCATTGGAAGAGCACGATAGCAGACTGTTCGAAAACTTAATCTCTGCCAGGTCGATTGTTGGTGATGCGGCCATGGCGCGCTCGGCTGTTGGTGATAGGCGCAATCTTTGCGAGTACACTGCGCATCTGACACAGATGGCGCGGATGGACGAGTACAAGAGGACGCACAATCTAGGGAGGAGACGGCGTTCTGCTACCAACTACTTGCTGCACCGCTTGACAAGGCTAACTGATGAAGATAGTCAGTGGCTGTGTAGAACAATGCGTTTCAACAAACTTTAGGATACATACACAATTGTACATTGGTGTCCTGGTATTGAAGGGCGCGACTTAGAGCTAGGCCATGTTGCATGTCTTTATTGGATGTGGCGCCACCATGAGCGGTTTTGAACTCACATGCCACCCGCTAGCTTAAAACGCTCGCGAAGTGTACCACACAAATAAAGCACTCAACTCGCACGTGCTATGCAACACATAGCATTAACATGAATACAAGGGGCTGACACTAATCCCGCTAACCACTGCAGCAAAAACTTTACAACGCTGCTATTCGACTTGGATGTATCAAACCTTAGTGCTTCTGGTCATTCATATGTTCACATTCCTCAACTGTCAATCCCCGTTACAAGCGATGTGCCCAGTTGTTACATAATTGGTTAACTTCGATGGACCAAGCTTGCATCACCTTCTCCGAGAAAACTCTGTCTTGTACTCATGTTGTCATATGCTCTTAGTTGAAAACCAAAGTTGCTGTGTGTAGAATGTGCTGGTGTTTATTCAAGTACTCTTGTGTATGGTAACTGTTTTCACCACCGTCATCCGTCATTCACGCTCACATTGTCCTCAACATGTGCAGACCACAAAGGGTTACAAGCTTATGTGCAGCTGTGCGCACTTACAGCTTGCAAGTAGTGCACACCTTGAAGGCCACACACAAGCGTGTCACAGAGTAGATGTAGGTTGCAACAAGTGCAACACTCAGAGTGCTTTGTCTGTCGACCAGCACAAGGGTCTGCCACCAAACCAGTAGCTCCTACCAGTGCGCTCTCTGGGAAAGACGCTGAGGTAACTACTATCCTAGAGCAATAAGCCTTTGGTTCTATTGTGGTCTGGAGCTGAGAAGCTTCGCCTGCTGCGTGCGAAGCAAGCTAGCAAACTGAAAAATAAAGCTACCAAACTCACTTATCACAAAGAACACTACCAGAAGCCAGCGTAGCCTAACTGCTCAGAAGGCGAAGCTAACACACGCCAGAACAGCAGCTTAGCCGCAGCCTCTCCGACGACCTGCACTGCACCGGTCAGTAACGCCTCCTTGCGCATACCGCCGCAGCTGCACACAAGCACAGAGGCTACAGTGCAGCACTTGCGCATTGTGTGCAGCGGCGGCGGCAGGTGTGGGCGGACGCTCGGTAAGGAGCTGCTTGTGGTTATTCTGCTGCCTTTTCAGTCTTCCAGCTGTGCTTCAAACGCAAGGGCATCGCTTAGTACAGGCCGGCTGAGCTGCTGAGTACCGCAGCTGGTCTTGTGTCCAACCCGGAGGGCGGGGGGGGGGGGGGGGG
>RHPI01001037.1:907981-918013 GCA_009103225.1 Chlorokybus atmophyticus | reverse complement strand
GGGGGGGGGACCATGGCTGGAACTTGCCCGTGTTGCAGGGGCGCATACGGGGTCACACTAACCGCGGAGCTATCTTCTTATTTTGCGCATGATAAGACATGTTTTGGGCTCAGCCGCGTACGAGAAGCGAAGCATTGGCCAATCGCAAGGTCATTGCTTCAGAGTTGCTGTTGGAGAGTTGCTGCACCTGGTTGCGCAATGTTGCAAATCCATTGTTAAGCTGAACATATGGTGTGGCTCTCGTGTTCCCCTTGTTTGAGTGTATAAAAGATAGTATGCTAGTTTAATAGCATGCATGGTGTCAAACACAGCACTACGCATATCCTACACACACATTGTCATGCACAGCATCCCACACACGGCACATGCCTCATGCCCACACTCCATACCAACAGTTTACCACAGGGCTGCCAACTCTACCTAACACGCTAAGGCCCCTACCCCATTGATCATAGCATCAAGGTATCCGGCAATTACCTGCGCATGCGCCTTGGTATACTCATACACAAAGTCACACTTAACTTCAGATCAGGTGAATACAACATCGGATTCAATCATGCAATAATTTAATACAAGCGCGAGGAGGTTAATTCTGAAATACTTAATTTGGCATGTCGCTGACAAAATAAGAAGTTGGATACAAGATGGGTTCGAAGCGACAGGCGCAAACGTTTGCATCAGCCAGGCTAGAGGCCGTTGGCTCTGACAGATTGGCCATTGAACATGACAGTTTTTCAGACGGCATAACGCCTAGAATCACAATTGCTTCTTCCCGTTGAGATCCCGGAGATCCTCCCAACTGCAGCAGTAGGGAAGGGATCTGTCGATGTAGGCAGTCAGGTGAGTGCTGGCGGGAAATCTCATTCAAAGGTGATAACGGTGCCATGCTAAGCGCTGCAGGCTGCAGCAGATGCTGCGCTGCCTGGACGGAACAATAACGGTGGAATGTGTGCTATATAAGAGATAGTGTGCTTGATTAATAGTGTATTGTGAGATGGTGTAGATAGCTATATTGCAACGTGATGAGTGTGAGATCTGTTGTATAACATATAGGATGCAGGGATTGTGGCATGCATAAGAGTGTGAGGCATGCAACGCAAGCAACATAGCACAGCACTCAGCACTGACATGCACCACCGGGCGTTTAACCTACTTACTACCTACGTAACTTCACTACTATCCCAACCGCATTAGCCAGGCAGGCATGCATGCACGCGCTATTACCTACACATGCGCCTTGGTTAGCGGCCTCATTGTAGCAGCAGTGACCACACGAGAAACAAGACCCAACGGCCTCCCCCTCTTGCTTCACCCACACCCCTGTCGCCACCACCGCCAGCATATTGCCGTCTCGTCCACTACGCTTGTTAGGGTTTTGTCAGTACACGCACGCATGCATGTACGGCAAACACGGAAACTCCCTCTGCGGCAGTGCATGTCGTGGCTGTGTGCGCCTATTTTTATGACACGAGCGCTGTCATGCATGCCTGTCTAGCAGACGATGCTGCTCCCCGAATACTGCAACTTTTGTTTTCTGTAGCATTGCTATGCATGCCAATAGCGCGGGCTCCAACTACCGTACGTTACGCATGCAAGGTGCTCCCAGTCAAGCACCCACCTATCCACACCATTGCCACAATGCATCATGCATCGTGACATGCACGCTGTATGCCTGTGTGCGTAGCAAGCAACTGGCGCTGTGATGGACCCATATCCTGTTAATTTGCTATGTAGTGGTGTGTTGTGCCGAGCCAACCCTCCCTATCACCTTGAAGAATGATTCCCTTCTTAAATGGTGATGGGGGGATTGCGCTTGGCTGGCATCTTTGTAGTGAGCTGGTCAGCACATAAGCACCTCTTATCAGCCCAATTGCAAGGCAGACATCGCCCACATGGTTAGACAAGCGCGTCTTTAAACCTCAAGGCCATATTCATGATGCTGCATGCATACATGCACGTACGCAAGCAAAATGATTTACGCAATGACTATGATCCTGCATTTGCTATGCGCGCATCCGCATGCATACGTGCATGTGGGCTTGTGACACTATGTTATTAAAGATAGTACACAACCGAAACCGAAAATGACCGAACACCGCAATGACAATTTTTGGCAAGCTAATACACAGTGCCAACTCCAAAACATTATAACAAGTATAGCAATCAACGCGCCATCTCGGTGGTCTAACCTGGATGTACACGTGGACGCCAGAATTGTCTTCGCGTGAGGAAAGCTGGCCTTGATGCTTCACTTTAAGTTTTGCGTTTAGCAACATGCACAAGACTCACGTCAACCGGTATAGCATGGCAAGAGGTAACTTGCATGAAGCTGGCAGTCCCACCATCAAGTGTACATGATGAGGATACCGCTTGGTAGCGCGGCTTCTGACCAGCATGGGGGTTAGAGCTCGAGCTAGGGTTATAAATTAAGGAATGCCCCCTCCTTGTCCACCATCGCCCCCTCCTTCGCCATTATTGTTATAAAGACCCACAAGACCCGGAGACATCATCCATACTCCTCACGTTCTTGCCGCCGCCGACGACGACGACACACCCCGACGGCAACCCCATTGCGGACCCGCATTGGGTTCAGGACTTTAGCAAAAGGGACCCATGTGGGTACCAGACTTGATTGCTGGGTTCGGATCCGGACTTGGAACCTGAAGTTTCCGGATTTCCGGGCAAAGCTGTACTCATAAGTTGCGAGTCACAACCCTAACTGCCCTTTGAGATGTTGATCTTATTACTCCTTCGTAACTCACAGCCCTAATTGCGCAATGAGATTATGGCTGTGATTATGAGTCCTGGTGTAATTGAACCTTGTGGCAGGGAAAGCGCGGGACATCGAGGGAAGATCACCACGTGGCAATGACGTCGTACCAGATTGCGTTTGCCTGAGGCAACTTGCCTCCCATCGTGCCGTACAGAGGTCGTTAAGCCCCTGCGTGCTCAGCCGTAACATCTTGTCATTATGTCTGAACCGGTTGCTACCGGACAGAAAACACATACCTTGCGAGTAGGTCACAAGTTGCCAGCACCCAACCGGTTGATAGAAGGCTGTAGCTAGCAGTGCTAGCACGGTAAGTTTGTCGCCTGCTGTGGTGTCCGGCGCAAGTTTGCAGGTGGGGCACACCAAATTTTTCAGTTTACCCACAACGACAGTAGGTCATTAGCGTCTGCCGAGTTGCGTGTTTGCGCGAGAGCAGCACCGGTCATGATAGCGACCGATGTTGCAAGTGTATCTAATATCGTTTGAGGATTGGGACCGCGGTGACCTAATGTGTGGCAGTATTGCCGGGCGTGGGTAGGTACTGCGCCTATCGACTGCTGGACCCGGACAAGAGGGCGTCGATTGAACCGACTTTTGCGTCCCCACAGACGCGATATCAACGAACTTTTTAAGCGACAGGGGCAAACCTTCTGCTCGGGTCGTACGCTAAAAGCAAATCTGACAGAGCAAAGCATGTGGGCCAATTTTGCGGTATGTCCACTTGTTGTTGTGTCGACCTGACCATCTGACGGCAAGTTCGAGGTGCATTGTGGTAGGCCCTAGCATGCTCATCGCGCCGTCCGTTTAGCTGCGTCAACTGCGGAGAATCAGAAGCAATCCGCGGCTCAAAGCTCACGGTTCTATCCAGGCTCCGACCGGACCCAAGCAGTACATTGCATAGAAGCTGCATGACCGTATCGGCTCTGCCGGTCGCTAAACTGGAATGATTAGCTGAGAATCCGGCCACAATCCAGCCGACTGACGGCCAGCTGTGCCGATTCACCCTTTCCTGCCCCAGCAAGCAGCAGAAGCAAAACTCCGCATACCGTAACGCCAGTTACGGCTCTAACTTGCGTAGTTGGACATTTGATGTTGGTGGCGTCATTCAACCTGAGGGAGAAGAAACGAACGATCATCACGCACCTCGCTTGTAGGTTCAATTTAATTACCTAAGCCAAGTAGGCAGGTAGGCCGGGCGGCGGCGGCGGCGGCGGCGGCGACGCGGAGAGCAAGGTGCAAACACCACGCACAGGGAGAGCTTGATTAGGCTGACCCTGCTTTTGTACCCAGTAAAGCAAAGCCTTTGTTGTCGGCAATACGTGTGTCGGCTCGAAAGGAGGGTGGCAGTTCTGCACTTGATGTGCTTGCGTGCTTGTTTGCTCGTCGGCATGCCACAGTCACAGTATAGGGTTAGCGCCCGATGAGTGTCACCACGGCTACGCACCACCCACCCCTCTCGCAGTCCAACCTGCCCAATGATCCCTCAACATGCGCTTAGCTATTACCACCAACAGCAGCAGCAGCAGCAGCATAGTCCCATCTCGCGCCCTATGGATGTTACCACAGCTACGCACAATCCACCCCTCTCGCAGTTCACCTCCATGGGGACAGGTGCCGGCCCACCCATGGGCGCACTTGGCCCTGCAGGTGGTAGCTTGCAAGCTCCTTCACCGCTGTACGGCATCGGGGGTTTGACAAGGCAGACTCTTTCGCAGCTGACCCCGCTATCGCCGTCGAGCACGCTCACGAACAGGCAGCAAAACTTTCAGTCGCAGCAGCGGGCTAGCCCTGCTCAGTCACCCCGCCACGCTGCACCTGCCTCTGACATTGCCGCTGTTGTACCTGTCGACCTAATTCAGGATCGCCGGCCTTTCAAATGTGAGTTTGACAACTGCGGAAAGTCCTTCAAGGTGAGACATGCGGGTGTTACTTTTCAAAGGTTGTTTTTTAGATTTTTTTTCATTAGGCTTATTGGTGCAGTGCTTGCATACCTGTCCTTGTGTTGTTCTGGCCGTATGTTTACGATTAGGATGGTTTACAGAACCTGCAAACCCTGCGCATGCATCACAAGACACATGCTGGTGATGAGCGCAGTCGCACACACAATGGGGAGCTGAGGACAGATCCTGGTAACTTGTGCTCATGTATTGTTGTTCAACTGTTGAGAGCATGGCACAGGTCGTGCAGTGAAGTCTGAATGTCAGTGCGTTGCAGTGGTGTCGGGGGAGAGGGTAATGAAGGCGCGATTAGGCGATTCCAGCAGTCTCAAAGCGGGAAGAAACAAAAAGATACCATCCGGTAAAAACCAAGCCTATATGCATGCATGACTGACTGGGATGGGCAGTAGTACTAGGTCAGTGGGTAGCTCTCTAGGCATAGGTGAGAGAGATTAGTCCGGTGGTTGTATGATTGTGTGTCTGTGACTAACTGTTGCCATGTTCAGCTTGCCCGACGTGCCACAAAACCTTTGTGGGACTGTATGAGCTGCGACGACACTTTGGGCGCAAGCACTCGCAGGGCGAGAAGGTATGCTAAAATTTTCCGTTGCATATTGCTGGCTCTGGCAAGCATGAGGCATGGGAGTGCAACAGGCCCTTTAGTCTGATTTGTCTCTGTGGACAGAACCATGTTTGCAGTAAGTGCGGCAAGCGGTTCTACGTAGATGTTGATTTGCGGGATCACGAGAAGCTTTGCGGAGCGCTCATTCAGTGCTCATGTGGTATGAAGTTTGCCTTCAAGTGCAACCTTGTCGCACACAAGAAGGCCAGTCCCAAATGCAACGAATTCAACCCCGGCGTGTCACCTGCTACTTCCGCTCTGCCATCTGGTATTCAGTCCAGTAACCAGAACGGGATGTCTCTAAGCTTAAGGCCTCCACCATTTTCCAACCCCAATCCTGCATCTGCCTTCATGCCTACAATGCCTGCCGGAGTTGCTGACAATGCTATGCAAGTAAGTGTACTGCTTGACAACCTGTTGACAAGACAACATTCAGCCATCATGCAGAACTGAGCGTTTGGATGCAGGTGTCGCTCCAAAACTTGATCGCATCTGGTGCTCTTGGTAACATGGACACGAGCAGCTCTCTGCCAATGATGGCATCCGTCCTGGCAGCCACAGAGAATGGCAACAATGGCATCCTTGGTGGCGGTATGGGTGGAGCAGGTATGATATGTTGTTAGTGTGTGCATTATACTATGGGCCCTTGCAAAGCTGCCCAGCTTCCTGATGCTTGTTGTGTGCAGATTTCAGCATTTTGCAGTTCCAGCAGCAGCAGCAGCAGCTTGGGAATCTACCGGATGCAACTACTTTGTTGCTTGAGAAGCTCACCGCCCCGTCTTATGATACCAGCTCCCTGGGCCTTTCGACTGTGAATCCGAAGGCAGCACAGCTTGTGCTGAACACTCCTGGTCTGGCGAACACGCCTCTCGCACAGATGGCTGCACTGTCCGCTGCCGCCGCTGCCGGCAATGGGCAGTTGATGCGGTCGGACACTTTCGCCCCTCTTAGTAACACAACGCCACCACAGGCGCTGGCAAGGGACTTGCAATATGCAGCGCAAGCTGCCTCAGCTGCGCAGGTTAATCTGCAGATGGCAACCACGGATGCCATCCAGTCCGGCTACTCCCGAGCAAGCATTGAGAGTGTCACGCTTGCTGAAGTGCAGGCGGCTGTGTCCAATGCAGCGTTAGCTGAGGCTGCCGTCCAAGTGGCACTCAGCAACGGCGGCATCAATGATGTGCAAGCTGCTGTCAACAACGCCGCAATGGCTGAACATGCCTTGCAGGTTGCTGTTGCCAGTGCCACGTCAAAACCTCTGTCTGGGCCTGTCAGTGGCCAGATCGACTCCCTGGTGTCGGCTTTGAATGCATCTTCTATGGGTCTTTCAGGGAGTGCGTTTGCTTCATTGCCTCAGCGGTAAGTGTTGCCAAATATGGCATACTTTCGCTCTCTGTGGTATACTCAGGTATGTGTGGCCCTCTTGCTGCGCAGGTCTTTTCTCGACTCGCTCAACGTTGCAAACACGAGCAACATGGGGAATCCTGTGAATGGGAATTTTTCTCTGGATGGTAGCCAACCGCTGTCGGCTCCTCTTGCCATTGCGGAGGCTGCGCTTTCATCAGCCGGTAACAGCGTTGACGACATAACAGGATCAGCAAGTTCGTAGACCAAGGGGTTGCTTCGTAGGGGGTTCAGTCAGGTAATGTTGCTCCCTCCTGGCATGTGCCTTTGCTTCCGTGTGCATTGTGACTGAATTTTTATTGCATGCAGGCTTTGCGTAGGACACAAGTGGCGGTAGTTCTGTATATCTTAGACCGAGTTGACACAGCAGGTTAGGTTGGGTCAGTGTGGGCCTTCGCCAGTGTAAGTTAGGTGTACAGGATAGCCGAGTGCATGCAGTGTTACCCGCAGCAGGATAGGTTAGGTTAGTGCGGGCGTTTTGCCAGTGTAACGTTAGCTGTACAGTATAGAAGAGTGCATGCAGTTTGGTACGTTACTTGAAGGTAACGTGCATTAGACCATTGGTAGTAATTGAGACATTTTTGTTGTTACCCCCGAGGTTCATAGCTACCTACGTACTTGTGTAGCTATTTGCAGCCTTGATGTATGTAGAGAGAATCATCAAGCCTTTCTTCACATGCATGAGCTTACATGGGTACCCTGATATGTGCTTGTACTGAATGTAGCGCCTCATGTTTGGCAAGCAATGTGCCTGCAAATCATCCGCGTGTGATTTTGTATCCGCTCTTACAAGCACAATGCGTACTCTGTGTGATAGGTAGAAGTACACACCATGTTGGCATATTACCATACCCCTCATATACATCATCGCATGGCACATTGTAGCTGACGCATCCACGACCCAACCCTCCAATTACGCTGCATAGCTGCTTGGGAGAGAAAGGCATTGCGTGCAACATGCCTTGGGTGGAGCGTATATGTAAGAATACAGTGAAAAGGGTAGAGCAGCGTGGGTGGAGCATGGTGGGGAAGGAGGATATGAGACAGAAATCAATGTGGGCAGGTAATTACTATGCTTATTGGTAACTACATTAAAGATTGGCCTACCCACCCTCGGTGGTTGGCTATAGCAACGACGCTACACGGGGCTATTGTGTGATCTCTTATGGGTATGACATTATCACAATGTGCGTACGACAGATTGATAAAACAAGAAATAAGAAATCACACTGAAGGAATGACTTATTAAGCAGAGACCCACAATATACATAAACACGCATGCGCTCAACATGGCACGAAGACACCACACATGCATATCATATTTACCCGATGAGTTATGAGCCCCCCCCCCCNCCCCCCCCCCCATCAATCCATTGAAGCGGCTTTTATTTAGGGGGGGGGAGGGGGGCTTCTATCTGGGCAATCTCGGTAGCTTAACACAATAAAGTATGCACAACAATGCGCTATTGTCACATTCATGTTAATTGGTCGACACCATTCCGTCACTTGGTCAAGTGCCAATGCTTTGTTGAAACGATCCACATGGCAGCCGACATGCAAGCATGCTATGCAATTGTATACCTATATGCAATGACTCATTGCATATAGGTATTATTTGAAATGGATTCGGAATCCATTTCAAATAATAATATCAGCCTGAGCGCGCAACAATCACTTGGAGCCCAAGAATGTTGTACGCGGATCACTCACATGTTTTAGCATGTATTGCTTGTATCTCATCGCGCACATGTACATGATGTATGAGCATGTACGCGATGTAACACAACATATATATATATATATATATATATATATTATACCATCTATCTAATATCAATACATTTATATTCCTTATGGTGCATTAAACTCTAATACATATTAAATAGCAACAGCATGGGTAGTGTATGAATAATATTCATGTAACATGGGTACGTACAGCTACAACATTATATATACTGTTAACTTATGCAGCTAATGGGCTATTGTATTGATGGATGTACACACATGTGACAGTATAACCTACAATGCAGTCCCTCACAGGGGGAATGCAGTCCCTCACAGGGGGAAAAAACAAAGATGAAGGGGGGGGCTATAACGTCGATACACAATCCCCTTTGGTTCGGCTGGGGGCGACTGTATAAGGGGGGGGTTTGTATCGGGGTAAATGCGGTACGTCTAACGTCTTGACCTTCATACATCTAACTTTTATTCATTAACCAGAAGTGATAGTTACTGCAAATTCCGTTGCCCCCTGCTTCTAACGGTAGCAGTAACGGTATGGTCACGTGTTGATTGACCGTTTATCCCTCTGTCGCATGCGTCACTAAACGCGTCACGCCTACACGGCAACACAGTAACGCCGGCTGGCGAATGCAGTTGACTGGCGACGAGTGATATTGTGCTACCGTTGGATCAAGATTGATTACATCTTGGCCGTCAGAAGTGCACCCCCTAAGTTGAAATTATCTGAATTTATGCAAGTAAAGGCAAATGAGTGCACGAAATGAGCACGGTGTGCACATGGCACAAGGGACCATAGAGATATACATGTAGATTCATACAATACAGTATATGTTTACCCAGATGTATATATGACATATACACGTATATGATACATTTACATATATATATAATATATTATATATTCACCTTATTTTATGGTCAGACACATCTTGCAGCTCATGATATGAAATGTAACACAACAATGTCTATAGAAGTGGCTTGTTGACTCACAATTTTACCCTCTTTTTTCCGGAATGTTGGGTTTGCATCACGCATCATGCGTCATGATTGATACATCAGTCAATGCACTTTGCGTTTGGATACACTCTCCTGAAATTAGTTATCACTGTTAACACCGCTGGCAGCTATTACATGGTGGTATGCATAGCCGCTAATATGTTGGATGATACCGTTATTGAGTTAGCAGCAAGAGCATACACACGTTGAACTGCGCATCATTACGCATGTAATATGTTATGGTTGTGTGTTTTGGCCCTTTAAGTTCACATTATTCACTTCATTCATCACATAAGCGCTTAATACACATGTGCATGGATGATTCATAAGTGCTATGACGGCGCACCGCCACAGTTTCCACGGTGGACGCGTCGTCGACCGTCCAAGTTATAATGTTAAACGAGTAACGTGCCAACAAATGATTTGCAACTGATCGCGTTATCATTAAGTAGTCGCGTTACACCAGATGTACGCAAGTTATATACCTTAAATCGACGTAATCAGCGGCTTCCGCTACACAATAGAGCCCCCCCGTCTCAATACAGACCAACCCCCCCCCC
>RHPI01001037.1:893552-905030 GCA_009103225.1 Chlorokybus atmophyticus | reverse complement strand
GGGGGAAGGGGGGGGCTTTATTTGTACAGGGGATTGTATACGACGAAATACGGTAAGGTGGATACTTGCAAGCATTGATTCAATCAGTTTGAGCCCACAACCTCAAGCTTGACTGCAGTGAAATTGGCATACCAACGCGGATGTGGCAAAGAGACACCAACATAACATTCTTCACCCGCTCAACTTCCAGGCAGGGTGCAGGAAGACACGCATTGCGTGCAATACCCCGCTTGCGTACAAAAGATCGAAGGTGCTATTGCACCCATGCAGTTTTCAGCTAGCACTCATTCATACATGTTAGGCATGCGCATGAAGCAGTCATTGTGGTTGTGCTAACGCCACGCGCTACGCTCACACATGCACCAAAGTTTCACATATTCAACCACCGGGTCACACACCTATGCTATCACTACCATCACTCCATCCCGTTAGACATGCATGCATTTCAAGTCCGTCACCTGCCCACAGGGCGGTTGCAGTCAGTTCTGTACAGCGTGGCAGCGGCGGCAACAACAGAAGATCAGCAGAACTCCCCCCTCAGCGCCCTCCTCCGCCTGCCTGCTCCGCCACCACCTCCCCTCCCCCTCTGTCCCCAAACTCTCTGCTGCTGCGCCCTCTGCTCTCTCCCCTGCCGGTGTCGTCACCCGCTCGCGGCGCAGTGCTAACGTCAGCAGTGCATCGCGCTACGGGTCCTTGATTGCTCGCTAGCAGTTGGGCCTAGGCGGTGGGGTTGGGTGGTGGGGTTGGGTGTCTCCGTCGTACGCACGGGCAGGCCGCATTACCAAACAGCTTGCTCCCCGCGCATGTCATTGGTGTCCGTGGTCATGACAACAATGTTGCTGTCGCTGCACGCTGTCACACAACAACTTGAACAGCAGCGCTGCCGGCGTGCAGTGCACGTGTGAATCATCTCGCAGCGTCTTGTACCTCAATGTCGATAGCAATCTTCTCAGCGGGTGGCCATCCGCGTGCATGGCCAGCAACAGCTCTGCCATGGCTGCCACAAAATGTGTGCGATAAGTGCACAGCCTAATGAAGCGTGCGTATTGCCATTCTACTACTCCCAACTTCACACTTCGTGGCACATTGGACTGTGGTAGCGGGGCTCGATGACGTGGTATGGCGTGGTAGATGGGGTCGTCACGATTGCAGTGCAGCTCGCTGCAGATGCCCTCCGCCGTCTGGAAGATACAGAGATCCAAAGAAGCCGTCTTATATGAACATGCTATTAAGCAATGACTACTCATCCTCTCATGAAACGACATGTGTGTAGCTCGCTAAGCCAAGCCGTTCTGTCCGCTGATTATCTAGCAGCCACGCTTTATGACAATTGACAGCTGTCGTACCTGCCGCTCAGGAAGTACGTCTCAACGCAATGCCTGGCAGGAGGTGGAGTTGGTGTGAGTGGCAATGCGCAACAGCTGAAGGTTGAAACCCGATGCTGCGCTTGCTTTCCAGTGGAAGCGCAAGGCACAGTGACGGTTTTGTTTTAGAGCCTGCGTTGCAGCCATGAGCTATGACACACGTTACTTACGAAAGGCCAACTNTGGTGCTCAGGCATTCGCGACTGGTCAGACCATTGGACTTGGTGGCCATCTGGGCGTAAGCCCTCTCGGCCCAGTGCCAGGCAAGCTGCGGTGTTAAGGTGCGGGAAGGTAAACGAGGAACGTGCTGTCCAGCAGTGCAATGATGACATTGAACTTTGTTGCCCTTGCTGTCTGCTACAACTAACGTGACAACGCTGTATTTATGCATGCACTGTGCAAGGCATGCTTCATGTCACGCAAAATCTATGATTGTTTCGTCACCTTAGTGTCAAGTCAACACAAGTCTACTCAGCTGAGATTGCCTCCATGCTGCACCTCAAGTGCCACAACAACAACTATGAAACGTCTGCTGTAGTGTTCACTACTATTGTGTTATCTATGCCCAGACATTTGATTAGGCTTCGCTTGCTTCTCAGCATGCAGAACTCAGGTGCGGAGGGACGATTTGAAACAGTGCAAGCGTCTGTCTTTGAGAATGGCGACCTGGTGCGTTTGATTGTCAATTTTCTAAGTTCAAAGGATGGTACGCGGGTCCGCTACGTCAAAGAGCTGTGGAGGCACGCCGCCGATGTCGTCGAGGATGAGTACTACCAGCAAGGTGGCCAGACCACGCAATGCTGAGGGCTCATGCACATCTAGGGGGGGGGGTAAAAAGGGTGGCTCTTGTCATTCCTAGCAAGGCTTTGAAGTAACATGGACGGCACAAGCTTGATGGGTGATGGGTCATTGTCAGTCGCAATTGAAAGAGTCTTACCGTGACAGCTGGACAACCACTGACGGACAGATGCAAGCAGGCACTGCAGTTGAAGCTTGAAGACGCATGCACACACTCGCACACGCACACCAGAGCCACCCACCCTGACAGCTACCTCTTCACTATGTTTACTCCGGGATAGTGAGCCCTTCCAGCCAGTTGCGCAGCTCAAGATAGCTCTTCATCTTGCACAATCGGGCACGCATACACAACAACCATCACACAGGTCGACCAACTACTCGAGAAGAGCGAAAACAAGAGAGCAAAGATGACCATGCGCACACCGCAGTACATTTCCGCAAGTATTCGTTCGAATAGCCACCCATCCGCGACAAGGATTTGGATGGCGGGGCTTGCTTCAGCGGTTTTTTAAAGCTTCGCAAGCTGGCCGGCCTGCACTGGCTGCTGTGAGGAGCCGTCGGCGGCACCCGCAGAAGCAGCAGTCATCTGACCCATGCGCATCTCCGCCGCTTCGTGTATGAAATGTCCCTCGAACTCTCGGACCTCAGAGCAGATATCCTCTCCAGCTGCAAGCAACGTATTTATATTGCAAAAGCAACATGCAAAAAGTGCGGGTGTAAGCATGAACATGTGCACGCATGCGCACACGCATTTTCTGTATGTTGCTTTTGCAATATGAGTACGTTGCTTGCAGCTGGTCGCACTTTCAATAGCACGGAAGAACACGACTTCGTGAACCTCTGCAGCCTGTTGCCGAGCTTTAAATAGTCATAGACAACGGTGTGCACAAGCCCAACGCAACTGCCGTCCTGTTGCCAGATCATGCACTCATCATGCGCTCACTCCTCGTCACTTGTCAGCAACACCTCCAATCCAAACACGACTGTGGAACTGTGTTAAAAGCAAGACTTTGGCTGCAGTAGCTTGCACTGCATCGGGCGTATTACCGTCCTCAACATTCTGGGCGCGGGATATGGCTGACATTTGCAGCGCCCCCGTCCAATGCTGGAATGACCCCTTGGTTTTGGTCGTTGGTGTAGCAGTGGATGATGTTCGTAAACCCTTATCCCATGGCTCAGCACAGCGTGTTACGAGCAGGCTGAGTCCACTCCGCTGGTAGTATTCGACTCCAATATCCTTGATGGCGTGCCTTCGTGGAATGGCGCAATGCACTTTTAAGTGGGTATTCGCAATCCACTCTCTGTGGCGGCTACTACGCAGGAGCACTTGACCTTGGTTTGGACAAGTTCAGAGGCGTGCTGAGTCAACGGCGGCTGACTTTGTCTTGCGACACGTGCGCTGTGACCTAGGTGATAAGCACATGTATTCCAACCGCGTTGCAAGTGAAACCAGACGTGCTGACTGGATTTGAATCAAACTATGCGTATATCACAACGTGCAGCGACTGTTGTGGTGTGCGCACCCGTGTACATTTCTGCGTGCATGCGTGTCTGCACGTCTATGCGCGACGACAAGCGAGCTTGTGCGGGCGCATGTGTGGATGCGTATGTGGGCATGTGTGCTCACGTCTGTGCATGCGTGTCTCGTCTCTCGTTTTTCAACACAACGGTCTTCTGCTGCAATAGTTCCAGCACCAAAATGTGGGTGGTATCGAGCGCTGAGCGCCATGCACATCACGTACAGCCACCACATTGCACAACTGTTTTCAGTGGCAACCTGAGCATGTTCCAAACATGTATTCAGTAACGCGAGACATAAATAGCCAAGCATATTGCACTGCAATGTGTCTGTGTTGAACACAGACAGCGTTTCACTGCACATTGCACTGCAAATCGGAACACTGCTACCGCTGTTGTCCCTGCTGCAAGTATGGCCGGCCTGCTTCAAACATTATGCCCACTGCAGCTGCTACTGCTGTGACTACAGCTGTTGCAACCGCTGCTACTTTTGCTGTATGCTGGTACCACACTAGTCTGTTGCAGCCCGTGCATACCAAACTGCAGTGCTGTCTAGTAGCAGTGTGAGGGCACAACGTGCAAGTTCATAAATACATCACAGAGGAATGCTGCGGAACCATGAGATGACACTCTGAAGCATTGACTTGGCTTATGCTTTGAGCATCAGTCACACGCAGTTAGTACAGGAAAAGCGATCTGAGCTAAGCACGCGGCCTACCACTTGCCAGCTTTGCCAAGCAAGGACCTGTGGCAGATTCTGCTTGGCTGCCACACACCCCTTCCCAAGCATGCCATCTCCAGGCAGGGCCTGCTTGGCTACGCTGTCTAACCAGCATGCAGCTTATTGGATACATGCAGCAAAAGTAAGCCTACCTGCCCTGCTGCCAGCACCGCCGCCGCCGCCGCTCATGCCTGCCTTACACCTAACAAAGCAGAGACACTGGCAAGCTGCTACAGTTTCTGGCGCTGTCTGCATGGCTACTGGCAGCGGCGGCGGCAGCGGCGGCGTCGGTGGCATAGGTGGAAGGCGTCCTGGTCAGGGCGGGTAGCTGGGGTTGTCCACCTTGGCTGATGGCTGCGGCGTCAGTCAAATTCAGGTTTGCTTGTTGCCCTTACCCTCCCCCGATTGAGCGGACCAGAGCACCTGGCTCCCAGTTGGGCGTAAACCCTACTACTGTCACTTGAAGCTGGGTCCTGCTGATCAAGCAGATCACTGCGCAGTGCAAAGGTGCGTGCAAGCAGAAACATGCATGTGCTCCTTACGACTCATTGCACTGAACGCATGCTAGACATGTCACTGTGAGTGATTGGCTGTCAAGAAACACCATGCCAACAGCAGCATTGAAATGACATTGTTGATCGTGTATGCGCTTTGTTATGCATGCTTCTGCTTGCACTTCGTATACATCGTGTGCGTCTTTGAACACCTCTGGCAGCCACTGTCGGTTGCAGCTCCATTTGCCTGCAAGCTGCACCTGAGTGTTGCAATTTCAACAGAACAAGTGTACAACGTCTGCCTGCACTCGACTACTGTACACTGTTCCGTTCCCTCAGTCCCGGACATTGAAGTGTGTTCTGCTTGCTTCTTCGCACGCAGGACGCAAGTGCGGAAGGGAGTCCCAAACAGTCTGTGTGCAGGTGTATGCACGCACGTGCGTGTGCGTGCGTGCGCATGCGTGTGTGCAAGTGTAGTTGTCTTGCATACCCAGCTACCGTCTGCGCGCGCACGTTTTTGTGCTTGGTAAGACCGACAGATTGTTTGTTCCTGTGCAATCACGTTGAATATTGGGCAAGCTCTGTTTGCTTTGCAGCATGGGGACGCCACGCGCGGACGGGCAGGCCAATGCAGCACAAGTTGGGGACAACAGCGATCTGGTGCATTTGATTATCACGTTCCTATGTCCAAAAGACGGCGCACGGGTCCGCTGCATCAATAAGCTGTGGAGGCACGCCGCTGCTGCTGTGGAAGACAAATGCTACCAGCGGAGTGGGTGGCCGAACCAAACAGCACTAAGGGCGCATGTGTGTTTGTGTCACAAGGCAGTGGCATACATGTCTTCGCAGTATTCACGTTTCAAGTTCCAGCGAATGGCCTTCATCATGGCAGAGTACGATGGTCACAACCTGCTCACGCCATACAAGGCTGGGATATGTGACATGGAGTCCAATGAGGACTTCATATGGCAATACGTCAATGACGGGGACCACCTCGTTACGACAGCGACAGTCGAGGCGCTGACAAGTTTAGCCCATTCTGCCGCTGAGCGCATCATAGTTAACATCTTTGTATTGCGAGCTACGGACGGAGAGTTGCTGCATGCCTATGCGGCCCCTGTGCACTTCTTCGCGTACATGTTGTATTCTAAGGAGGGCTTGAGTACGCTTCGCTATCATGTGGGCAACACCACCCTACCCTCCTCGCGCGGCTATCACTGTGGAGAGCTTTTGCTGGACCTTGTGTTCAAGAAAGTGCGGAGGCTTCAGGGATTAAACGCGGTAGATTTTGTCTTAAAGGAAGCGTACTTGCATTAGCAGGTATTGAAAGCGGCGCTGCACAAAGTTGTTTCATTGAGTGCAAGCTTTCTAATCGACGGGGATAGAAGTTGTCTATGACATAATATGTCCCGTTCAGAAGGATTATACACAACATCGCCTTGCTAGGTGCTGTTGCATGTACATACCACGTGGCATACAAACTCATAACTGATCAGTTTCTCAGCTCCGCACGCCGCTATAACTTCGCAGGAGAGGTTGACCTTGTGCTCAGGATGACAACCCAAATGTGGTTGTCTATGTAGAGACACGCGCACTGGTACCTACATACCAATGACGCATGGTGTGTTGAGTTTATGGGTTGATAGCAAACGTGCGTGCTAAATATCAGCTAGACCTATGCTCTATGTAAAGTTGCAAGGTGCGGCGAGTGATATTCTGTGTGCGCTTGTGTGTAACTGTGTGCGCATGTCTGCGCGTTTGTGTGCGCGCATCAGCGTGTGTACGAGTGCGTGGGTGTAGATGCATCATGTGGGCATGTGTGTGGATGCGCAGTTGTGGGCACGTGTGTGTGCGCGCATGCATATGCGTGTGCTCACGTTCTCACAATCAGCTGTGGTTTTCCTGTATTGCTTCCAACCTGAAGATGTTGGGTAGTGCTGAGCATAGAGCGCGATGCACATCCCACAGCCACAGGCCGACATTAATGTACAACAATTGTTGTGAGTACTGTCCTAAGCATGTTGCAAACCAGGGTGCAAAAAACTTGAGACCTGATTATTGTTTTTCAAGCACCTTGTAACAACGACAGCGTCAGCCTACCAACTGGAACTGTTGGCCACCAACATTTGTAGCAGTGTGGCGGTACTAGAAGCAACCGGGTGGCCCTGCTGCTGCTACTACTAGCACAGTGATTCTACCGTTGAACCTACTGCAGCTTTTACTACAAGCTGCTACCGCTCTGCGACCCAAAACGACACAATGCTGCTGCCACACACCTATACAGAACCACAGTGCTAGCGGCACTGGGTATACGCAGCAAGTGCGTTGCATGCAGGACGAATGCCCGCAGAGTGGTGACAGGCATGACGACACCTTGTGTCTTAGCATAGCGACTTGGCTTACGCGCCATGCATTAGCCAAGCGCAGCATATAGAGCAACACCGACGTGAGCCAAGCAAGCTGCGTACCAGTTGCCAAGCAAGGACCTGTGGGCAGCTTATGCCTGGCTGCCACACATGTCAAGTGCACGCACCGCCCGCCCCCTCGCTGCGCTGTCACGCGAGCATGCAGTAAGCCTACCTGCCCTACTGCTGCCAGCACCGCCGCCGCCCACGCCAGTGTTTCACACCTAACAAAGGCAGGCACTAGCCTGCAAGCTGGTGCTGTCTTTTCTCACGCAGGCTGCATGCATGGCTTCTGACAGTGTCGGCGGCGCTGTCGGTGGCATAGGTGGTGCAGGCGTTCTTGTCAGGGCTGGGGTTGTCTACCTTCGCTGGTTGGTCTGAAGGGCGGCGTTATGGCTGCTGCTGTTTGCTGGTGCTCAGGCATTCGCGACTGGTCAGACCATTGGACTTGGTGGCCATCTGGGCGTAAGCCCTCTCGGCCCAGTGCCAGGCAAGCTGCGGTGTTAAGGTGCGGGAAGGTAAACGAGGAACGTGCTGTCCAGCAGTGCAATGATGACATTGAACTTTGTTGCCCTTGCTGTCTGCTACAACTAACGTGACAACGCTGTATTTATGCATGCACTGTGCAAGGCATGCTTCATGTCACGCAAAATCTATGATTGTTTCGTCACCTTAGTGTCAAGTCAACACAAGTCTACTCAGCTGAGATTGCCTCCATGCTGCACCTCAAGTGCCACAACAACAACTATGAAACGTCTGCTGTAGTGTTCACTACTATTGTGTTATCTATGCCCAGACATTTGATTAGGCTTCGCTTGCTTCTCAGCATGCAGAACTCAGGTGCGGAGGGACGATTTGAAACAGTGCAAGCGTCTGTCTTTGAGAATGGCGACCTGGTGCGTTTGATTGTCAATTTTCTAAGTTCAAAGGATGGTACGCGGGTCCGCTACGTCAAAGAGCTGTGGAGGCACGCCGCCGATGTCGTCGAGGATGAGTACTACCAGCAAGGTGGCCAGACCACGCAATGCTGAGGGCTCATGCACATCTATGTTATGCGAAGATGGTGCGGATCCGTGCACGGTGTCCGCATGCAGACATTCATCAGTTGGCCTTCATCATGATCAAGTATAATGGTGTCAACCTGCTTAAGCCACATGATGACGAGCCATGGGACGTGGAGCGCACCGGGGACTTCATTCATCGCTACATCAACAACAGGGACAACAACACCATTGCAGCAACACATGAGGAACGCTCAGGACTTTAGCCGAGTCTCTGACCCAAAGCATTGATCATCATCAACATCTTTGCGGTGCGTGTTGAGGACGGTAAGCTGCTTCACGCTCAAACGCAAGGCCAGCAGTGCTTCTTTCAAAGCGGGTGCTTCACGCTCAAACGCAAGGCCAGCAGTGCTTCTTTCAAAGAAGCACCCGCTTTTCATGATAGATGAAGGCAGCGACGCCACGCCGTACCGCTACAAGGCGTACATCAGAATCTGCACATCGCTGCAAATTCATATCTCAACTTCCGCTATACACGAAATCTACACGGACTGGCTGCAGCTTGTGCTCAGGCCAAACGAAGACCGACAGATGGGTGTCTGCGTTGAAGCACGCCTACTGGCACCTACATAACAATGACTGGTGGATTTTCTGAAGTTCGCTTGTATGCAGACGCACTTATTGAATATGAGCTAAGTGGTACTCTACAGAACTTCACAACGTGTAGCCACTGTGGCGTGTGCATGCCATGCACGCGCAGTGCGTATCTGCATGTCTCTAAGCCATAGAGCAATGCGCACAAGAGTGTGTACAGGCGCATGGTGTCAATTCATTCAAGCGAGCATGTGTGTGCATGAGCATGTATCACGTGTGCGTGCGTATGCATGTCTTGCGGTTTCACATTCAGCTGTCTTGAGCGGCATGCACATCACCTACAGCCCACAGGCCGCCATCAATAAACAACAGCTGAGTGCTGTCCTGAGCATGTTGCAAACCATGCTTCAAGGATCAAGAGACTCAAGTTGCTGTTTGCCGAGCATCGCAATGCAATATATCAACAGCAGTTCTCCTGCACACTGGAACTGTGCTACGACTGTTGGCCCTGCTAGTGCGGCCACACTGCTTCTATCTATTGCAAACTAGTGCAGCTGCGACTGCAGCTTCTTTTACAAGCTACTACCGCTCTGCTACTGCTACAACACAAAGCTGCTGCAACACGCTGACACAGCACCACAGCACGGTGCTGTGCTAGCACAGCGTACAAGCATCAAGTGCGTTGCACATGCAAACTCAGTGACTGGATAAATGCTCGTAGAGTGGACACGCCCATCAACACCTTGTGCTTAGCAATTGTCTTGCGCATGATGTTAGCCACACGCGTAGCAAGTGAAGCACCACTGATCTGAGCCAAGCAAGCGGCTTGCAGATTGCCGACAGTTGCCAAGGACTTGTGGCAGCCAATGCCTGGATGCCACACGCTCATTCCAAACATGCCAAGTCCACGCAGAAGCATACAGCAGCAGAAGGATGCTCACCTGCCCCTGCTGCTGCCGGCGCCGCCGCCGCCTCACATCCAACAAAGGCACGCACTGGCAAGCAAGCTGCTGCAGTTTGGTGGCTAACAATTTCTGCATGGCTGCTGACAGTGGCGGCGGCGGCGGCGGCGCTGTAGGTGGCATAGTTGGAAGGCGTCCTTGTTGTCAGGACGATGGGGTTGTCTGCACCGACTACTACTTTGCTGGTAGGTCTGGGGGGCGGCGTGATGACGGCTGCTGTTTGCCGCTGGTGCTCAGGCAATCGTTGCCTGAGCACCAGCAGCAAACTTGGTGACCAATCAGTCCAGTGGACTTGGTGGGCATTTCGGCGTAAGGCCTCCCAGCCTGGAGGGCAAGTTATGGTGTCAATGTGTGGGAAGACGAGAACGTGCTGAAATTGGCACCAAGATAGCGCTTACTTTGTTGCCATTGCTTGCTGCTAGAGTTGACGGACGGCATGAGCGACAAGTTGTCAAGCAGCACAGCGTTAACAGGATTCCAACGAGTTGACATAACTATTTGTGTACATCCTCTGAAGGCATGGTTCATACCACTAAATGCCACTTGTGTAACGCAAGCTGTGTGCGTGTGCAGTCGCCTTTGTTGAGTCAGCGAGTGGCTACTTGGCTGCATTGCCTTCCACTGCATATGAGTGTTTCAGTTGCAACAGAACAAGTGTAACACGTCCTCCTGCATTTGTGTAGTGTTCATTTGATCTCCTATGTCCCAGGCATCTTATAATCAAGCTGTGCTTGCTTCTCAGTGTGCAGGACTCAAGTTTGGAAGCGCTGTCCGAAACAGCGCAAGCAATTGTGTTGAAGAATAGTGACCTGCTGCGCTTGATCATCAAGTGCTGTGATGCGAAAGAGAATGCATGCGCTACGTGCGCCAACAAGCAGTGGAAACAGGCCGTCATTGATGTCGAGGACGAGTATTTCCAGCAAAGGTGGCCACAACACGAAGAAGAGAAGGCTCGCACGCAGCTCCGTTAAACGGAGAAAGTACAAGAACGACGTTTGAGAGCGCGGTCAGAGTCAAACCCCTACGCGCAAAGCTCGGGAGCTGTTGTGGTCTGTATCAAGGTGCGCTACAACCATCCCCAACTGCTTCTGCCGCAAGCGTTCACTACAGAGTACAACGGCGATGTCGGACAGCGATATGGCATTGGTGGAGCTGTTGTTATGGATTACTCAGCACACACAGACGGAACCCCGGAGGCCGTAGCTGGTGTCATAGCTGACCAAATAACGCTTCAGTTTTTGTCGTGAGGGTTTCTGATGGAGACCTGAACATTCCGGACACGAGGTGCTTCATCCAACTTTCGTGCGACGATATTTGCGGACGGCAGAGGCGTGCCAAGCTGTAAGGTATGCATTCCTCACAAGCGTGGAGAGCAGCTACCCCCCTGCAGGAGGCCTTGCCTTGATGTTTGCGACAGTACCAAGGTTGGATGACCTGCATGCAGCCGTTGCTGGCATGCTTAAGCATGAAACAGATTGGCGCCATTCGGTAGAGTGTAGACGCGCTATTGACTAGGAGTCATCATTGTGCGTCGATGTTCAGTAGAGTGAAGGTCACCACGTTGTATTGCAGTACGACACAACCGTGACACAAGCCATGAATATATATATATATATATATA
>RHPI01001037.1:842418-876863 GCA_009103225.1 Chlorokybus atmophyticus | reverse complement strand
TGAGCCCCCCCTTGTTTATCGAAGGTTGGTATGCTTTCTCATTTTATTTATGGCAGGTACAAGCGCAAGCTTGTTGCAAGCTTATTGCAGCAATACGACGCAGACCCACGCATCGGCTTTTGCAAAGTTAAGGTGCAGTTGAAGGAGGCAATCATATGGTGTCGCGAGGCATATGGGGAGCTCACCGCACTCACCATCACGAACTGTTGGCGCAAGAGTGGCATCACCCCTTTGGCTTGGCACGCGCCCACTCCCGACACCGACACACGAGAGCAGGCTGTTGTGCAGGAGACCGGTGATATCATGCAGCGTCTTCCCATTTCACGTGCAGAGATGCTTTCACCTGCTGAGTTCATCCACGCTGATGACGCTCTTCCCACCGAAGCCGGACAGAGCGACGAGGACATCCTCGAAAGTGTTGGAGGCAGAAGGGCCCGCCCATGATGAGCCTGTTGAAGATGAAGGTGAGAGGGTGGATTGCAATGTGTGTACATGTGTATGAGTATGAGTAGGCACTAACAGTGGATGTGTTGCAGATGATGAGGAGGAGGAAAAGTTGCCCCCGCGTGGCAGAATGCATGAGGTTTTTGGATGGTGTGGAGGCTTTCATCGCCATCAACAATTGCCCTATCTCCAAGCATCATCAGCTCACATTACGGCAGCTGCGTAATATGGTTCTTAAGCATGAGCTCTTTGATGTTGGCCATCAAACCCGCATACAAGACTTTTTCAAAACGGGTTCTTCTGTACATGTCGCTAGCTCTGGGGGCTGCAACAGCAGAGCCACCTGAGTGGTTTATTTGTCTAGCTGGCGATGAGCCCATTGTTGTAGAGCAGTGTATTGAGACTTGATTGTGGTGCATATACATGCGAGGATGGCCATGTAGATGCATGCTGTTTACTCATGGTCACGCATATATCATCGCAAAATGTTTCCCCTGCCGGCCGACTGAGTATTGGTAACGGCCGTGCACTTGAGGATACGTATTTAGACTGTTAATCTTCACTCTACCAGCGATCTCGATACAGAGACCTGTGCATAACGGCCGTCACCATTGGTTGGCGGCCGTCTGCATAAAGGGACTGACCGAAACCACTAGGCACATGTCAAGTACTCAACAATTAAGCAAAGGGGACTTGACCTAACCAACAGGTAACTGACCAATACCTATCAATTAGGTACCGGCAATTGTACGCTAACTGAGCGAAATTGTTAGGTACCTTAAGGTACCTATCGTTAATGATGTGTACCTTCAAAGGTACTTGTTAGTACCGCTTAGTTATGATTAGGTGTCACACGTGATTGTCGTCATCAGCTGTGCAAGAATGCGTAAGATATAATAAAAAACAAATAAATAAATAAATTAATTAATTACAATGTAATACACTGAGCTACTACTACTACTGCTAATACAACTAGACTACTACTACTGCTACTACTACCTTAGGTACTACTGCTAGTACTACCCTTGTACTGAGCTTCAGCTCCTGCACCGCCCGCTCCAGCTCCGCCGCCGCCGTTCCTTCTCCGCCGCTGCTGCCGCCGCCTGGCCTGGCCAGGCCGCCTTAAGGCAAGGAGGGTGGTTGGATGGCATGCGGTGTTGCGCGTAGTACAACGTCAAACATCAACCAAGCTCACCTACTGTTAGCCGTTGCCGCCGCCACCGCCGCCGCCGCCGCCGCTGCCGCCCACAACGCTCTGTTCAACTTGAAGCAGTTGAGCGTTTGAGTAACTTGGGCAGCCCAAGTTATTCAAACGCGTTGTTGAAATGTGACTCGCAACGGCATCATCGTATTATTATAATGGTACGAAAGTACCATTGACATAGTACGGCGGCTGCATTGTACCAGCGTCTTAACTTGTTGGCCGGTACCACCGTCCCGACTTGCCGACCTTTAGGGACCGGCGGTCACTTGCTTATCATACTTGACACACAATAAGTAGGTCTCCGCCGCGTTAAGTGCACGACCGGCGATCAGCCGTCACTTAATAAACGCGATAAGGTCACCTGATAGGGACGAACCGTAACTGGCTTGCCAAAGTAGGCAGGCTATCGCGCATACTTTTTAACGGTCAGGGTACGATCGACGGTCGGCCGTCACTATGTATGTGACCAAAACGTGACTTATCCGTTATTAACATAGGCCGCCATCGCGCAAATGGGACGACCGACAATCAGCCGTCACCTTAAAGTGCGGTGTTGCCGTCACAGGCAGGCCGCCGTCAATGGTACTTATCAGTCGACCGCTTGTCGTCGATATATGTTGCTTGATAGTATCAGCCGTCTTAAACAGTCCCATTATTGACCAATCCGTTACATCAGGTAGGGTCAGGCAGGGTCATGCACCCGTCAGTCCCTCAGTCCCTTGTCAGTCACCGTATAAAATTTGCGACGATTGTTACACATGCACACACATGTCAAACGAGTTGACATGTACACTGCGCACGCGCGTGCGTGCACGCCGACACACATGCACATGAGCATTTATTCATCATACCAACACCGTGCATGCTATAACACAACGCATATTGTAGCTTGTGTTATGAACTTGTTCACAACATACTCTGCACTTATGAAATTAAAGTTGTACATATGCTGTGCACTTGGTTTGTTAATGGCATATCCATTCTTGTAAATGCACATGCGCATTTCTGGCTAAACCCTGATTAGTCGAATATATATTATGTAAACAATAAAAGAATATATATTCTCTTAAACGCCAAGAGAACAACCCCGTCGGTGGACTAGAAAGTTGAAGGATATTTGGTATTTTTATAACGGGGGCAGACTGTACACATGGTACACAGTGGTACATTAATATAAAACTTGTACATGTTAACTCTGTTCATGCATGAGCTTTTTGAGCCTTTATTATGCGTTGTGTTGCATTTCATGCTACTCATACTGTCAGCTAGTAATTAAAGCATCACAATAACATCATTGCTTATCAACCTATACATTTTATGATACATACAATTTGTATGCAAGCCTATATCAACAAAACCCTGCAAGCCTTGCAACAAACATGCTGATGTGAACGCAGATGCACATCAATTTTGAGAATGTCTCAACAATCAACCTAGCAAGCAATTCCTCATCAAAGTCCTGTCTATCAACATGATGCGGCAAGCGCGCATTGCGCGATGGTGCTTGCAACGCGCTTAGTCGATACGTAGGGTCTAGTGTGGGGTGATTCAAGACAACCTCCTCAAGGAACTGAGCATCCAACTCATCACATAAAACATTCAGAACCTCATCACCTCCACGATTATGACTCAACATCTCATCCAATGCAGATTCTAATTGCTCAGCGTAAACGCAGTCTTCAGCATCGGCATCATCCTCAATAAGAACCTCCTCATCACATGAGGCAATGGTGTCTCTCATTTCAAAGTCCCCGACTCTGAAATGTATATTATAATGAGCAAAGCTTAGCAAAGCTCATCACAATAATCATAAGTTCAATACACTTACTCAGGCTTCCGACGCTCGTGGTGCATCATGAATGAAGCCAGCATGCCTGTTGTGTGAGCACTCATGCGGTTGCGCTTGTCATTGTGAAACCAACTTATGATCAAGAAGGTGCGCTCTGGAGCAGCAGCATGCGGAACACGATCAAGCAACACAAGTGCCAAGTCCGTAATCTCCTGGCGTGTTGCACCTACGGACAACCACCAAGCCCATATGTTGAATGAGTCTCCACCGCAAGGAAGGTTGAAGGGGGCGAGGCCAGCTCTATACTTAGTTAACTGCGCAAGCAACCGCTCGCACTCCTCCAAGTTGTGGCCCCGTTTCTTCATGAATGTGATGGCCTGACACGCACATCACAAGAGTTAGCAAGTAAAAGTACATGCCACAATATGATTAGCACATGCACACACAGCGTCATGCTCACCACGCGGTGCAGTGGGCGTGCATTCTCAACACCGCCAGCTGCTCCTTTGTAATGTGGGTCCAAGAACAACACCGCGAGTGGCTAGCGGCTAGCCGTGCAAGCTTGCAGTCCATCCCTTTGACCCTAGAGTTGAAGGCGCTGATCATGCTTTTTTTGAAGTAACCTGTCATTGAGATTAGGAGCAACCAAGCGCATGACATGTGCCGCATGTGCCGTTACTTACGTGAGAGTTGAGGTGCTAGCGCCTTTAGTTGTTCGGCCAAGTGCAGCCAGTAGCGCTATAACAATTGGGGTCCGACCACTAGGCTATGGCAGTAAAAGACACTACCATGAGTGAGGTCTGTCACAATTTATCTCAATTCGTGACATTCCTCCCAAATTTAACCCATGAGTTCCTCATAATTCAATGAGGCACTAGCCCACGTCGCCGTGTTCGCGGCCGTACCACAATTGGTCTGCCCGCGGCCTGTTGGATCCGGCCCACGAACGGTCCTTGTTGACCAAACGGCCATCCTCACCGCGCGACCTGCCATCGCAGCGCGACGCTTACGCGGCAATGCATAAAACCATGCATCTTCCACCACACGAAAAGGGATGTTGTTAAGCACGAAGAACAGCGACAACCGCAAGTCTAGCTCTTTTTGCTGTGTCGGCGGCATGGTAGAAGCCTTGAAATGAGTTGTGAGATTGGTTTGTGTTGAGTGCAACCGCTTGCGTGAACTATCAGATGTGCTAGCTGCTTCAACGCTAGCCCTATTAGATGCTCCATGCTCCTGCAGTGCCTTCTTGACGTAAACACTAACAGGACACTCTGCAATTTTGTATCGTATCATCGCTCACGTCCACAGTGCTTACACTTGCAACCATCACATCGGTTTGTGACACCTTGCTTCCTAGACAATAAATCAAAGTGCACCCACATTCAATGGCGTGGCGGACCAGCTCGCCGCCGCTGCACAGTGCCATCCTCATCAACCTGCACATCCTCATCTTCATCGTGTAGCACACTTGCTGCATCCCATTGCGACATTGTCACACCCAACCTTCTAAACGCTGCAGCTCCTCCCCCTCCTCCTCCTCCGCCGCCGCCGCCGCTAAGGTTGCCAGAGTCGCTCAAAGCAGGCGCTCAGAGCAGCTGAGCTAAAACCCTAAACAAACCCTAATTTGAGTAATGTACCTGTGTACCCTGTGAGGGGGGCCATTCGCACAGTGACGGTACACTAGTGTACCAATGTACAGTAGAACCTCGATAAGTGCATATATATAAGTGCATATTCGATTAGTGCATATCCGCGTTTAGTGCATAAATTCGGCCATCACCGACGTCTTCAGGGGGAAGACCTGTGATTAAGAGCATATGCATTTATTGATAAGTGCATACTATGAGATGCCTAACCTTTGGTGTGTCTATGCACTTATCAAAGTAAATTACGCTTGAGTTACAGATAATTTACGATTACAGTGTATTTAAGTTATGATCGTACACGTTACAACGTAACTCAGGATTGGGTTTACTCAATAAGTGCATATGTTATGCATTTATGCCAAGCCCAAGTGCATAATATATGCATTTGAAGCGGGTGCATAATTTATGCACTTAACGAGGATGCATAAACGCGATAAGTGCATACATAAGCCCGTTCTCGATGGTATGCACTTATTGAGGTTAGACTGTACCTTGATACACAAGCAATATTGTACCGCGAGCACTAGCCATAATGTAACAAGTTGCCACTAGCAACGTGCCCACCGTTGCGGGTCGCGTGATGACGGCGTGACGCGGTGACGGCATGACGCGGTGACGGCGGCGCAACTTTCCTCGCTCAGTGTGCCAAGCTACGGTAAGCTTAGCAGGCAAGGCAACAAACCGCTCGAAAGAGTGTTGCTTGAGCAAGCAGTAGCTTAAGCGGCACGATTTGCTTTTCCACAATTACTGAGAGGGCCAACTGCTGGAGAGCTACTGGTTTGATGTTAAGAGCTTGGCGCGTGTTGCACAGCATTGTCTCCACTCTCCACAACGGTCAAGTACCAATGCTTGCGGTATGTGCACATGAGCATACTAGTTTGCAATAATGCAAGCTTTGTGTGGTCTGTTTTTGTATACAACAAGCACATACTACGGTAACCACCTGTACTGTGTGAGTGATCGCCTTGTTCTGATCGCCGTTCTCCTCACTGCTCTCTTCATTGTATGCATATTTTAAAACATCATGTCACAAGCTTGGAGCGCTTGGTTGGGAGGCATTATGATATACTGGTTAAGGTATGGACTGTTATGGTTAAGCTTAGCCCATTGTTGAACACATATGCATGCGTGCGTGCGTGCATATTTCTACCAAAGTAGCTTGTCAGAGAAGCATGCACCCCTTTAAGATCAAGTTACGCACTGTCAACTTCAACCGGATAAGTTATAGCAACGATCATCAACCATCTGCCAACAGCGGTAGGCAAAGTTTCTCAGAAAGAGAGAGGCTCAATATCTGCCTTGACCACCATCGCCACTGGTAAAGCCTGCGGCCTGAAGCAGTAGTGTAATGCATGCATAATACAACAATAAGCTTTACTGGTATTGCTTGGCAGCACAACTTGGTTGCTTGCGGTCTGCTACATATGTTGATGATGAGAAATCACGTATGCAAATATAGCATGAATCAAAAATTCACAAATCGGAACATCATCTTATGTCGACACCACCAGCAACTACAATAAAAAAATTAACGAGTCAAGCTGCAACATATGTTATTCGATAAATTATAAACTACCAGTTATATAGTTGAAAAGTTCACATATGTATATCAAAAATCCAAATATGATTTCGAAGTTATTAACAATGTAATGATCATTACATCGTAACAACACTTGATATGATATCAAAGCACATAACACGTTTCGTTCATGTGTACGCAATATTATGTGTTATTAAGCATTGAGTGCAATTGATGTTTACACCATATTATCTACGCGTCACAATTGTGGTCGTTATCGTCAGGCTGCCAGGACATGGCCAACCTCTATCTTCTGTTTTGTTGCGATCCGTATAATGTTTTCGAATAAAATTCTCATATAGCGACTACTGTTGCTACTGAAAAGTCTGATGACATTTTTAAGGCGAAAATTGAGATTCACCTCGTATTCGGACTTGCGTTGGCCCTTATCTGCTCTATGCTCTCTTGCCTGCTATTGTAACAAATCTTTGGATTTATTCATGCATACTTAAAATGATGCGGACGTCAAAGATCAGCAACAGATTGTTACGAGCTCTTCAGCAGCAAACGTCGTGTCATGCATGTTGGGTGAGTTGCCAACTTGCCAAGCCACATCACTCCATTACTAACCCCGGAGTATATATAGAGTTCAATCGGTGCAGCACTGCCGGGGGGGGGGGGGGCTCAAAGGCAGAAATTACAACATATGGATTCAAGGATCCTCCGGAATCAGGGTTCACTGAACCCCGGGCTGAGCACAGCAGGATGCTCCAGAGAATCCTGAGCATGTGCGCGTGCAAAAAAAACAGCATGGACAGAATGTGCCGCGCAGCTTTCTGGCCTGGTTGTTGGCACGACACTTGCCGCTAAGCTCCCGCCCACCGCCGCCCGGGGGAGGGTTAAGGCTGCTTGCTTGGGCCCTTGTCGTTGCTCTCTGTGGCCATAAGGTGCACAGCGCTTGCCCTTAAGCGGATCTCAGCGTGGCCTGGTGCAGGCTGGTCTCGTTTAGCTGGTGTTGGCCTGGTCTGGTCTGGTCTGCTCTGGTCCGCTTTGGTCTGGCCTGGCCTGGTTGGATCCCGCTGCAGGAGGTTTGAGATTCCAGGCGAGATGGGGGCTTGAGAGGATTGTTTGGGCCCTATGGGCGCCGGCAGCGGCGGCGGTGGTGCCGGAGGCGGGGGCGATGGGGGAGGCGGAGGAGGGACGGGAGCCACGACGGTGGTTGCGCTGGCCGCGGCGCCGGCGGCGTCCGATCTGCACGCCACTGCCAGGGCTAAGGAGAAGGATAGGGAGAGGGAGAGGGAGCTCAGCCAGGTACGCCTTGTAACGTAATACTCCGTCACATTTGTTTCTTGCAACCTTGGGTTTGACACACGTTTCGCAGTGGACAAACCTACACAATGCTGGGCTTCAAGCCGCGCACACAGTGCGATGGTTTCCTGCGTGCGTAACGTATATTAAATTTTAATGCAAACAGAGTTGAAACCAGTCGTGTGCTGTTGCCTATATTCAATTGAGCTTGAGCAGATTGCGACATGACAGCCACAGCCATCTTGCATTGCAGCGCAGGAGGATTGTCGTGCTTGCTGAGTTGTTGACAATAAGAACGGGCTGATAACGTGCTTTTAGACATTCTGTCGTCGGCCTCCGAGCTACTGCTTATCGTAGTGGAGCTGGCCACATTGACTGAAACAGTTGATGCGTTTCCTTTCTTGATCCGCTGCTAACAGCTAATTCACAGTGATTGGAACACGCTTCTGTGCCACAATGCTGCAAGCATGTCACGTTGAGCAGGTGTTTCTTCACACATTGTGCAATATGTTCATCTCAACAGCAACGCATGCAACATGGCATGCAGGTTGTAGTGGTGAAGGGCCATGAGGACCACAAGGGCCACGAGGACCACAAGCATGATGACACGTCATCCTCCGAGCAGCTTGACGACTCCTCCACATACCGCACGCTGCGTCTGGACCCAAAGTTTTCATATGTGAAGAGGCTTGGGACCCTGCTGGCAGTGTTTGTGCTGTCTCTGGGCGCCATGTGGCTTGTGCTCTCGCGCCTCCCCGCACTCAAAACTCTCACAACAAAACCCGCCGCCGGCGTGCTGCTCTTCAAGATCCCAAGCAACATGGACGAGCTGCGCGAGGTGAGAACCATAGACGGCCCCCAAAGTATTGAGGCATGTGCGTTTAATGTTGGTTGGATGTTGTGATTAATGTTGGTGTGTTGTGTCCAAGGTGCGGGCCACGTTGGAGCTATATAAGCACGAGTATGCCGGGCGCGTGCTGCTCGGCATCTCTGTGTCATACATCTTCCTGCAGACGTGGATGCTCCCGGGCTCCATCTTCCTCAGCATACTCGCTGGCTCGCTCTACCGCTTCCCCGTTGCCCTCACCATTGTCACGGTAACAACCATGACTGAACCCATTTTTTCAATAATCATGGTATAGCATAAAAGGTGAAAGAGTGACCGCTTGTCGGGCTCGTTCCAGGTGTTTGGTGCGTTGGGGGCATCGTGTTGCTTCTTCTTGTCAGCAAGTCTGTTGAAGGAGATTGTGTACCGGTGGTTTCCGGAACGCAGCGAGTACCTGCGCAAGGAGGTGCACAAGCACAGGGCCAACTTGCTGAACTACATGCTGTTCCTGCGCATCACACCGCTGGTGCCCAACTGGTTCATCAACGTTGCTTCCCCGTTGGTCCAGGTACTTGGTGTTGATTCGTTGATGCCTAAATAGGCTGTCCAGGTACTTCGTCCAATCTGTCACGAGTGAGTCATCTGTTCATTCATACATTTGTTCGTGTTCAGTCCTTTGCTCAGTGTAGGCTCATTGGATGGCACTCGCGCATTTGGTCATTGGTTTGTTCAATTGTTTCGGCGTGCATCCTCAGTGAGGATTCCTCACATGTACAAGTTCACTCATTCATTCAGTCATGTCTTTGTGCCTTTGATCTCTGCCTGCCTTCACTGCAATACTCATCCATTCAATGTCTCTCTGAAACAACCTCACACCAACCTACCGTAAACCTCTCTTATCTTCCTTTTGCTTTAGGTTCCCTACAGGGACTTTTTGCTCAGCACCGCCATCGGCCACATGCCTGCTGGCGCCCTGGCTGTGAAGGCTGGCCGCACTCTCGCCAACATCAATTCCCCGTACGACCTGTACAACACGCAGACGGTGCTGCTGCTCTTCGGCATCGCCTCACTCGCGCTGCTGCCGGTCCTGCTCAAGCGGCTGCACTTGAGCAGTAGTAAGAGCAGCGGCAGTAGCAGAGCGCGGCCATCCGCCTCCGGGTTGAGATTTTTGCGTAGAAAGTCGTTCGATAAACTCGTTGTATAGCTGTGTAGTTGTCGTGTAGCCCATAGCTGCCAATTGGAGATTCTGTTTATTCAGACTGCTGCTGTTTTGATTGAGTACATATGCGTGTACGTGCCCACTGCATCCCATACAAAGACAAGCACGTGCGAAATCATTCAGACTTGCCACATGCACTTGCACTTGCACGCACAAGACAAGCACGTGCACGTGCGTACGCACACATGCACATGGATACATACGTGAACATCCACACGCACAACAGTGCACATTATGTGGTCACATAGTCCAACTGCTGCCAATGACAGCGGTAACAAACGTGTGGGATGCGGCGGCAGCCACGCCGACAGGTTCGCAGTCACGTACGTCGGCGACCTTGCGCGGTCTGGTTGACTCCGGCCGGTCTTGCGCGGTGATGTCGGCGTGGCCCAGCTGCCCGTAGTTCCCCCGGCCCCATGTGTACACGCCCCCGGAGTCCCGCGCAATTGCGACGGAGTGCCAAGTCCCCGCCGCCAGCGTGTTCATGCGCAAAGTGCTGCCTGAGCTTCCCTTTGATGATGTCACTGCAGGCGGCTCGAGTGCTGCCACCTTAGGCATGCCTTCCACCCTTTGAGGCGTAGTAACTGGCATACATGTTGTGTCACCACTCTTATGTCAACATCACGCAACGAAGGCTTGTTGGACAATTGTTTGTGGACCTCACCTTGGTTTTTATGGCCCAGGCCCAGCTGCCCGTACGTGTTGTCTCCCCACGCAAACAGCTCGCCATCAGCCGTGGCCGCCAGCGCATGGTACCCACCTGTGCAAGTATGTCAGGTACAACACTGGACACGCACACCCATGTGCACACGCACACCTACAGCCACACGCACATGCGCGCGCACACACACACGCACACGCGCGGACGCGCACGCACACCCACACCTACAGGCACACTTCTATGCGCACACTGCTGGTCTCACCTGCGGCTATCACGGTAATGTTCAAGTCCGCAAGCGCGCGCACGAGCTGAGGAGAGTTCCGCGCAATGCCCTCGCCCAGCCCAAGCTCGTAGTGGTCATTGTAACCCCAAGCATACACCTATCGGTTGAATTCGCTCCCTCACTCATCCACACTTCAACAACACACAAGAGTTGTGTAACAACTTACGTTGCCAGTGGCTGTCAATGCATAGCTGCTCTGCATCCCTGCAGCCACGTACACCACCGGCGCCCCACCAAAAGCATGTATCTGCACACAATCACTTCAGATATCAGCCTACTCACCACCCACCCACCCACACACGTGTGCGCGCGTGCGTTCGCGTGCGTGTGGGTGTGTGCGTGTCTGCGCACACAACCACAACACAACAACAACCCGCACAACAACCAACCAACCAACCACCCGACCCTCACCTGCGCCGGCCTCGTCCTCTCCTTGGCATCTCCCGTCCCCAGTTGCCCATACCCGTTCCCCCCCCACGCCCACACCTTCCCTTCCCCATCCGCCGCCACCACATGATCATACCCGATCCCCACCGACACAATCTTGATACCCTTCAGTGTCTCGATGCGCGAGGGGGAGGGGACGGGCCCGAGCTCGAGGAAGTTGTGGCCCAACTGGCCGGAGTAGTTGGGACCCCAGGAGAAGGAGGAGAGGACGGACTTGCGGGAGGAGGAGGCGACGCAGGTGGATTGGCCGCAGGAGAGGGAGGAGAGGAGGTGGGGGGACTCCAGGGCGAAGAGTCTGGGAGTGGGGGGGTGAGGGGGGGTGAGTGGGAGAGTTGGGATGTGGATCATCAACCATACGCGCCTGCACGCACAAACACACGTGCACATGCACACACACACGCGTGCATGCTCGCGGCTTACATGCACGCGCACGCGCGCGCGTGGACACTCCCACCCACTCCCACCCCCACCTCCTCCTCACCTCGTCGGCGCCGCAATGCTGTTGGTTATCGTCCCCACCCCTCCCTGTCCAAACGCGTTCCACCCCCACGTCCACACCTGTCCCCCCCCTCCTCCCTTCCCTCCACTCCCACCACTCCCTCCACTCGTCGCAGCAATCGCGTTGCCCTCGTACTCGTACGCCCACCCCCCCGTCGCCACGTAACTCACGTCCAGACCGACCGTGGACGAAGCGAGGCGGGGGGACAGCGTGTCGGACTTGCTGGCTTCACCCACACCGAGCTGGGGGGAGGAGAGTGGGTTGGGTGGATGTGTCCATTGAGGGTGAAGTGTTCGTGTGTGTGTGTGTGCGTGCGTGTACCTGGCCTTGGGCGTTGCGGCCCCAGCTGAAGAGCTCGCCCTTCTGGTTGGTGGCAAGCGAGTGGGTGGCGCCCAACGCAATGGCCTCGTACTGCGCGAGTGTGCACGTGCATGAGCACTTGCGAAGATCGTGCATGAACAGAGTGCGTGCACACGCGTGTGCACGTGAGCGTGTGAATATGCATATGTGCGTGAGCGCGCGTGTGCAATCAAGTGTGTGTTGATGCACGCACACGAATGTGCGCATATGTGTGCGTGCGTGCATCTACACATCTCTACCTCCACCCACTCATCTCCCTTACTCACCTTCCCCGCTGCCGTATCCGCACTCAATATCTTCGGCGCCATCATCCTCGACGTATCTCCCAAACCTATCTCCCCATGCCTGCTACACCCCCACACGAACAGCTTCCCGCTCGTGATGATCGCGCCCGAGGACGTGGGGCCCGCCATTACTCTCGTCCCACGTATCGATTCAACATGTCGAGGGAAAGAAGTGTGCTTGTGGTCGGAGTTACGCGAGTTGGATGACGAGGAGCGCATGTCGATGCCGAGCTGGCCGCAGTCGTTGCAGCCCCACGTGTAGATGTCGGATTGGTCGGTGAGGACCAGGGAGTGGCGGGTGCCGGCGGCGACCTGGGTGTATACATGTTGGTGTGTGTGGTATGGCCTTGCAATGAGTACAACAACAACAGCAAAACCGACAGCAGCAACAACGACGACGGTGACATCACCACCACCACCAATAACAACAACAATGACAATGTCAGCGACAACAGCACAAGCAGCAGCAGGAACGGCAACACTACCTGCACGCTTTTGGAGCGCGTGAACTTGTGTAGGATGGGTGTCGGTGTCGCGCGGTCCGAAGTGTCTCCCAGACCCAACTGCCCGCACTCGTTTGCACCCCACGCATACACCTGGTATCACACTTCTCACTCCTCCACCCCACCACCTCACCCCCACTCATTCTCACCTCCCCGTTCTTGGACACTGCGAGGGTGTGTTCCCCTCCCGCCGCCACGGCCACGAACACGATGCCCGCGATGCTCCCCGCAAGCTTGACGGGCTCGAGGCTGTGCTCAGGGACATGTGGTTGTTGTTGTTCACCCGATTGAGTGGGCTTCTTTGTGCCCTGAGCGGTGTTGGCGATGCCGAGGCCGAGCTGGCCGCGGGTGTTGGCACCCCACACGAAGAGCTCGCCGGCGGAAGTGAGCGCGACAACGTGGGCGGCACCCGCACTTACAGCCTATATGTATGCAACAGTCGTGTTTGACGAATGTCCCGTATGCGTGTGCGTGTGCGTGTGCGTGTGTCGGTGTGTGCAGGCGCATGCGTATGCGTAAGCGAACAGTGAGTGAGACAGAGAGAGATTGTACCTTGATTGTGTGGGCGGAGAGGCCTCCTGCGAGGACTTGCACGGGCACCCCACGGTTGTTGGTGTCGCCAAGGCCGAGCTGACCGGCCCTGTTGGCGCCCCACGTGTACACGCGGCCCTCCGCGGACACCGCCACAGCGAAACTCTGTGCGGTGTGTGTGTGTGTGTGTGGGGGGCCGCGTGTACACGTGGGGCGCCAACAGGGCCGGTCAGCTCGGCCTTGGCGACACCAACAACCGTGGGGTGCCCGTGCAAGTCCTCGCAGGAGGCCTCTCCGCCCACACAATCAAGGTACAATCTCTCTCTGTCTCACTCACTGTTCGCTTACGCATACGCATGCGCCTGCACACACCGACACACGCACACGCACACGCACACGCATACGGGACATTCGTCAAACANGGGGGTGGGGGGAGGGGGACAAGCTTTCCGCTGTCATTAGGTTATCAATGTGGAGGGTTATGATGACGTACACTGGCTGTTGTGTAGTCGCCTTGCTACAAGGTAAGCTGTACTAGTCACACATCACAGTACTTTCGAGTAGTGAACTGACTACTACCACTGCACTAGTGGTAGTAGCAAGCTACCAACACTGGTGCTACCAACTGCAGAACGTCGCAGCGGCTACTGATAGCACTGAAAACTGCCAGCAGCAGCAGCAGCAGCAGCGACTACTGGTACTACCAGTGACATGCAATTGCCTGCCTCTACTCACCGCCGCCACCAGCAACTCATATCTTGACAGCACCACTACTGCTGATACCAACTTTGGACTGTTTTAACAGTTGTCCTGCTTGTTCTACTACTACTTCTGTTACAAGTAACACGCCACTAACACTGGCACAGATTTTACCAGTACTGCTGCTACGGGCATCACCATGCAAACCGTGCCAAGAGCACCTATAGCAGCTCACCTTGCCGGCGGCCACGGAGACGATCTTGCCGGCGCCGCTGGGGAGATCGACCGGGGTGAGGGCGTGCCTGTCCACCATGTCACCCACGCCAAGCTGTAGTAGCAAGGTGGAGGAGATGAGGATGATAGTGTGTAAAGATGTCATGACATTTGTTGTTGTGTGTACCTGACCCGCGGCGTTGCTGCCGGCGGAGAAGAGCCTCCCCGATGCGGTGAAGGCGAGGGAGAAGCCCTCGATGCCGCCGCCCTCGTCGCCGCCGGCAGCCACGCCAGCCACCACACGTCCCGCAAACGAGCTGAGCCATGACAACAAGAATGATAAGGCTATGCATATGTTATTGTGCTTGGTGCGTGACTCTCTTGCCTGACGAGTTGTGGGGTGGGGACGTCGCGGGTGTGGCCGAGGCCGAGCTGCCCGGCGTTGTTGCGCCCGAATGCAAAGAGAGACCGCACCCTTGCCTTGTTGGTGTTGATGCCGTTGGCGTTGTTGGCGTAGTTAACACCCCTGATGTTGCCGCCGACAGCTGCAACATGTATACTTAGTAGCAGTAGCATGCAATTGGTTCCAACTGTTTGTGCCATGGAGATGCAGAGGCATCACGACGATGCGAGATGGTTACCTGCAGCTGCGGCGGTGCTTGTCCATACCGACAACAACAGCAGCGACAACATCGCCCATGCCACCGCCATCCTCCTCGGAAATATCACCATCTTTGTTGTCATCGTCATCATCGGCGACAGAGTCAGTCTACCTGCGCATTGCCTGCTGGCTGATCACTTGGCCATCGAATGGCCCAGTCCTCCACAGAATGGTATCATCACGCTTTCTTTGGGGAGCTTTGGCAGCCTTTTGAGCCTTGCAGTAGTCTGAATCCCGTCTCCTTCTCCTCCTCCGCCGCCGGCGGTGCCGCCTAGCTACAGATGTGTGGGTGTTGGTTGGGAGCGTCTCTTTAACAAACTGCACGCGCACAATGCGGTCAGTTAAGATTGCGTTTTGGTCGCTGTCAACCGTTAAAGCTGCGGCAGGTCACGTGAGCTAAGCAACCACACATCTCGGCCGTTGAATGCCTGCTACCATCCGATGGCTGTGTCTGAATGTCTTAAAACCCTAACGTAAGGCAAACCCTAACACACATGGGCGGTAATTGTGGCGTTGGTGGTGGCAGTGGCCGTGGCGGCAACGGCGGTGTGAGGGGGGCTGGGGTTGTGGGATGGAGGCAAGACAAGAGTTGTTGGGGATTTGAATTGGACGTTAACCCATCCCTTGCTTGTTGCAAGCTTCATGCAGAGAGGGAGGCTGCCGCCGCCTCAGCATGCGCTCTCATCCAGGGCCGACGACGGCAGGGACGTCAGGGATGGAAGGAACGCCAGGGACTTCAGGGACGTTAGGGATGTTAGAGACGTCAGGGATGCCAGGGACCCCAGGGACGTTAGAGACGTCAGGGATGCCAGGGATGTGAGGGATCAGCAGTACAGAGCGCCTGGCCGGGGGCCTATGCCGCCGCCGCTCAACGGCAGGCAGTCTCACCCGCCAGAGCGAGACGGACATGGAGGAGGAGGAGGAGGAGGGAGACCTCCGCCCTCTCCTAGGAGAGGCGATGAGGATGGCCAGGTGGGGTTTGAGTCACTTAGCCAGACTTTTCAATCAGTGCTGCATGTAAGCAGCATGGGTTGATCAATAGCGTTTCGTGCAATGGAAGTTGAATTGGCAGGGAAAAGCCAGCGTTGATTGCATGCAGAGCACAAGAGTGTCTCTCATTCATTCAATGGTGGCGATATGGCAGCATTGGTTGACCAACATCAGTTTTGCAATGCAAGTGAATCAACTCGTGATGACGGAAGCCGGCATTGGTTGCAATCACATACTTGAACACAAGTGTTGAAGTTGTTGTTCATATTCGCACCAATGCAGGATGACTTCTTCTCATCAATCTACGAGCGTGGTTACTCCGGCCCTCTCGACGGGCGCCGCAGCGACGCTGATGAGGGCGGTTCGCGCATGAAGCGGCGCGGCAATGACGACATCCCCGACTTCCCGCACTACGACGACAACGGCCTCCCCCTCGACTTCACCTCCCGTGAAGCCAGGGTGAGCACGATTGATTCTGTTTCGTGCTTGTTGTTCTGCTCCAGTGGCAGCCAAGTGTCATCTCACACTCAGAAGTATGCTGTCCAGGGTTGGGAGGCAAAAGCTAAGAGCACAGAGCGCCACTATAAAAGGAGAAAGGAGGAGGAGATGACGTGCAAGGCATGCGGGGAGTATGGGCACTTTGCGCAGGGATGCCCAAACAACCTGCCGCCGCGGCAAGTCACGCACATAATCAAGTTTCATGAAGCGAGGCTGCGACCCAAGCTCATAGGACCAGGTGGCAGCGTCGTACAGGTAAGGCAGTGCTTTTAATGTAACGGCATACATGCATGTGCGCTCGCGCGTGTGCGTGTGCGTGGTTGTGTATGCACATCATCCTACCCTGCCCAGCTAATGTGACGTTTCAAGCAGGGTCTTGAGAAGGAGAGCGGTTGCCGAATCAACTTTGAAGTCATCACCAACCCGGCAGAGGGCGCCTTTCAAGCCCGCATCATTGGCCCGGACTCCAAGGCCATTGCCCTGGCGGAGGATCTACTTCACAAGTTGGCCGCGCAGCACGATGTCAACACTCGTGGGCGTGCTGTCAGCCAGCAGCCGGCACAACCACAGCGGCCCGGGCCGGGCCAGCTCCCCCACATGCCATCACAGCACCCGGTCGCGGGATCTTGGCCACCTCCTGATGTGCATCTTTGGAACCTCCCTAACTCCCTAGTCCCAACTTCTGACAACATGCGTGATACCAGGCCAGGTATGCTAGCATGGTAGCAGACGCTGCTAAAACATCCGTTAAGCGACAATGTGGGCCTACTTACCCTCTTGCTTACTCAGGCAGCAGCCATGTGCAAGAGCAGTACCAGCAGCCAATCCTCCCACGCACAGCCATCGATCTGCAGCCCAACGGTTTCGCTGCTCCAAGTTCTGCACAGGTTTGCATACACACAAACAGTACACACTGCATATATGTTGGCTGTTGACCAACCCGCTTATCTACCCCGGCAGCAGGAGCTTCCCGAGTATCAGCAAGAGGAGCCGATGCGTCTCTCCACGCCTCTCGCGGCTCCCCCGCCCGTAGTTGTGGCCGCGGCTGCTGCCCCCATGTCCTCCAAGGACTGGCAGTCGCTTGAAGACATGGAGGCCGCGTTCCGCAAGGACGTGGACGCGCTCGCCGTGACCTTTCGCAAGCTGGAAGAAGAGGAAAGGCAGCGGCACGAGCAGGTAGGGGGAGGTATTACGCTTCTGTGGACTACTCAGGTCAAGTTACCGTTTGGTGTTGTTTGCAGCGTATGCGGGAGTTGAAGGTGGACCACCAGGCCAAGTTGCTGGAGCGGCAGGAGCGGTACGCACAGGACGAGGTGGCTTTTCGCGACAGGCAGCAGAGGAACGCACTCGCCGAACAGCAGCAGAAGCAGCAGGCGGATGCGCAGCAGCAGCAGCAACAGCAGCAGCCATCGCAGTACAGTTTATTTTCCAGCCAGCCGCAGCAGCACTTGGGTTTGGGGGGAACAACACAAGACACGATACGCCTGGGGCAGGGGCTCTATCGCAACGCGGAGTACCGCTTCAACACGCAGCAGCAGTATCAGAGCTTCCCAGGTGGTTCGCAGGATGCATCAATGCCGCAGTCGCGCGTACCAATTGAGCAACACCAACATCAGCAAGGAGGAGAGTCCACGCCGACTCGCTCTCGGCCGCCTCCCGGCCAGCAGCACGAGCGCTACGATCCGGTGGTGTACCAAAGCCACGCAGGGCAGCGCGCGGAGGTCTTGCATGTGTACGACAACCCTGCCGGTGGGGCGTCTGGCTACAATGCCACAGCAGCGGGCTCCCAGGCCAGGTATGACCCCGCATCAACATCAAGGTATGAACCGGAGGGAGTCTCCGCGTCTTACAGCAGACCGAATCACGAGCGCGCGGGGCCTGCGCGGCAGTTGTCTATGTCGTCATCGGCAGCACAACAGCAACAGCAGCAGAAATCCCAGCAACAGCAGTCTGCCTCTGCTGCCGACATGGAGGAGTACGTGCCGCAGCCTGTCCTGCCCATGCTGCCTGTGCATCAGCCGCATCAGCAGCCCGCAGAGCAGCCAAGGTACGAACGCAACTTCACCCGGGGGTATAATCGGTACGAACGGGAAAGGTAGAGCAGAGCAGGGGCATGCCCCCTTGGAGGCAACGCAGCAAAGCATAAACTTCATGGCCGGCTGGTGCTTGAAGACGTGTGGAGTCATTCAGCAATGGCGAAGACGCGAGTGCAATGCTACACTGGCTGCTTGACGTCAGTACATGTATCTATGCAAGGCAGTGCTGGTTGTTGCGCTGTGCATCACGCAGCAGCGGAAGCCCTCAACACCTGTACTGCACAGGGTTTGTGCTTCATGTGTGCAGCAGACTGTGCGGCCTGATGAGCCTGCATGCAGCTCAACAAAGTGAGTGTCGTGGTGGCAACCACAAGTTCAGCCCAGCTTGCAAGTTGCTACGGAAGTGCGACAGCAAGCTTGACGCTTCACAGCCAGCAGTTGGTTGGAGGGAGAGCCAGTCAATGTGGCTGTAGGCAACAACTTTCCGTCTCACCGAGTTGATCACTGAACAAAGGGATGCTCTCTCTTGTCCTGCTTTAACACAAGAAGCGCCATTGTAACAACGGCAAAGCTCATGTTGATACCCAATGCTCGCCAGATTAATTCAGTTGCTTCGCCTAAGGCCCGCCATGTAATTACATTTCAAGCAACGGACAGCACATATGGCGACCATTTCCACTGTCAACTGATCATTCACCTGCGGCAAACTGGAACATCATGCAGCGTGATGCACACCCCTGACCCCTTGCATGCGGTCTTATCAGCACTCCATCTTTTGTACACTGCACCAGCCTGCAGCCGATAGCATGGTGCATGTACAGTCTGCATGAATCATCAACTGCAGGAGCGTAATCAGACGAGCGCAGCCCACGGTCAGGTTGCTGTGCCAGCGCAGTTGTGAATAATGGCCCCCCTCCATGATACTCTGTGGCAGTGTCAGCCACAGTTTGTATGCAGATGAGGGTATGAATTTTCCAGTTGGCACCATGACCCCACAACTCCAATGCACAACTACGTCAGAGTTGAAACATGACGTGGCAGGGAGAGGCAATCAGCTTCCCATCAGTTTGATCTATGTCACCTCCATACACAGCAATATGCCTAAATCATACTACAACAGATTAGGTACCAACTACCCTTGTTTGAGTGACACCAACACTTTACAGAAGCAGCCCTACTTGGCCGTGCCAGTGCCATTGGCAACAACTCCGTCCGGAATCGTCGCGGGTGCATTATTGTAATGTCTCGCGATCAAGTCCGACTGTATCCACAGCAGTTTCCCCCACGCCCTCTGCGTGGCTCTCTCCGCCTCCCTATCCAACCCAAGCGCCCCCACCACCGCCGCCACGGCGTCCGCAACGAACGCCATCAGCGCGTCCATTTGTACTAAGGGAACGCTTATACTCTTCGAGCCAGCGGACGGCGTGTGGATCTTGCCGACGCGGTCGAGGTAACGGACCATCTTCTCGCTGGAGTAGTCGCCCGTGACGAGGGTGACGAGGTATTTGGACAACATGTCCTTGCGGAAACGGATCTGGGCGTGGTCGAGAGTGAGGTCGGAGAGGGAAAGAGGAACGGCGCCGTCGTAACCGTACTGCTTGGGAACGAAATGCCTCTGCAAGGAGAAATAATTCAACAACAAATCAGTCGTCAGTCAGAGCAACAACATAACCACAACGACTACTCCTACTCCTACTCCTACTACACAACCACCAACAGCAAGAATACTAGCAACAACAATGACATACACAACAGCAACAGCAATGGCAACCCTGCTCTCACCTTTGTGACGTCGTATGAAAAGAGTTTGTTGTATACTGCGTTTACGATGTCAGGTACGAGTGGGGCGAGGTAGGGCGCAGTGCCTTTGACGCACGCGACCTCCGCCGCGCCCATACCAACGAACTCGCACAGGTACGCGAACCGCGCGCACACGTCGGACTCCAGCGCCGCCTCGTCAACATGCTGCACAGACACGACAGCAAGTGAGCGTTGAGTCTGTTGTGTTGAGCATAGTGTCACATGGGTATACCTTGGGACCGACAATGCTGTAATTGCAGATGACTATGTCCGAGCATGCGCATGCTTATGCGTGAGCACATACACACATGCGTGCGCTCACACACACGCATGCGCACATCAACCCACGCGTGCACGCACATACACGCTGGTGCGCAAGTGTGTGTCGGTGCATGCATACATGTGTATGTGCCTACGCACGCACGCACGCACGCATGTACACCTACCTTCACTTTGGTAGGCGCGGGTGAGGCCGCCTGGAGCACTTTGCGTGCGTTGGCAACTTTGGCATCAAGGCTCTCTTTGTTGTCGGACGCGCCTCTCCCGACCACGGATGCGGATGTTGATTGGGACAGCCACGCCACGGTGGTCGCGGACAGCGCCGCACCTGTTGCGGCAGCGGCGGAGAGGGCCAGCAGGATCGGCGTGTCGAAGAAGGTGGACATGGTGGTTGGTCTGTGTGGGTGGAGGAGACGTGGGTGGTGAAGGAGAGTGGTGAGAGTGTGTGGGGCTGGGTTGGGCATGTGAGTGTGGCATTGCAACCGAACAAGTTGACATGCACGCAGGCTCGCAGGGTCATGTCACCCACACTCCATGTGGCCCAGAGCATACTGGCAGGGACAGATGCAACACTTTCAACATCAACAACGGCCATCACGACACGACCACCACCACCACCACCAACAACAACCACCATGACACCGCCACCAACAGCGACAGCAACAGGCCACGCCCTCGCAGAATCCGCCATAATGCAAGAGAGCGACCAAGGCATGGCAGCCGACACCGACCCAACACCGACCCAACCTCTCTCACACACGCACCTGTGCAAGGCTCGAGACACGCAGGTGCAGGGCGTTGTCGTCGTAGTCGGCGGCGGCAGCACTCTTTCCTCTCGAAACACGCTGCTGCTTCACTGAACCGTACTGCTCCCGCACTGGTCACGCCTTTTATTCTTTCCCTTTTGACACTGTGCAACAGTGTCCACATCCCAATTGCCTCTAATGCGTCGCCGCTTCAGCTACCTGAGATAGGAACTGCTTGCTGATATCTATCCTGGATGACATCAAACATAATAAAACACCACGCGTGGCGTTATGCCTTGAGCGCCGCATTGAGACGTGTCGCGCAGTGCGACTTTTGGAGTCGAGGCCGGCACTACGCCAGTCAGATGACTATCCACGTAGGGAGCATGCGACCGACTTACGGGCAAGACTACCGGACTATAGTTGACGCAAAGTCCGGCGATGCTGTCATATCCGGAAGGGGGCCGTGTCAATGATTAGCTTCGACTGCGAGACCACGGCCGCGACTGCCTTTATGACTATAGAGCAGTCGGTACGGGTGGTTACACCGTATTGTCATGCTGGCAGAATGGATGGTTGCGTATGACGTCATGCAGTACGCGTTTGAACAGTGTTGTGACGACATGAGGACACATGGCTGTGCACCGCACCTTTGCAATCAGCCAGTCGAAGTACAGTCTACCCTCGATGTAGTGACCACGGATGTTTTGGGCCGTTTTGTCACTACACAGAGGTGTCATTTCTTCGATGTAGAGACCAGCAGTCACTGGAACGTAAGTATACTATGTAGTGACAGTTGGTCGTTATAGCGAGGTTTGAGCCAACTGCTGGGTTGTGCTCTATGTAGTGACAACTGGTCACTGCAGCGAGATGAGTTGATGGTGTTGCTTGCAATCAAGTCATGTTCAAATGCAAACATGCATGAACATAAAGAGCTTTGTATGTGATGCCTCAACTCAAGCTCTCAATTAATACTTGACAACAATACACCCCTCTAACCACCAAATGAACGAATGTCCGTTTGCCTCGCGCGTGTTGTGTTGACGGCTAATGCGCGCAACGTCTTGGCAATGATGCGCTGCATGTCTAGAGCATCACATGGTGTGAATGTGTATGCATTGTCATCAATGAACACTTGTAGACGGCTAGCTATCACACGAGCTTCTTGTAGCGGAACGCACGGTGGGGGAATGTTGTCAACATCAATGTTGTCGTGATCCTCTTCCTCCATCGTGGTCAATCGGGCTCTGTCACCATCTCCACCAGCTCTTCCACACTCAACTCCGCCTTAACTTTATCTTCTTCCACCAAGTTGACATACTCTTCCGCCGTCAACTTGTCTTTAATGTCGAGGCAATCAATGAGTGCAGCGAGCTCTTCGACGTCCTCCTTTTCCAGGCGTGTTGTGGATCGCTCATCGGCCTCACGAATGTCGGCGTCCCATGATGCTGGAAGAACCCTCACCTTTCTCCAGCAATTGCGAATGGTTTGTTGCTCCACCGATTCCTATGCACTCACTGCCCAATACAAGACTTGCTTGATGTTAGCTTTGAGGTTTGAGACTTGGGTGGAGGCCTCCTCACTTTGTGAAAGCCGCCACTCAACCAGCAACTTCCTGTATGGAACCTTGAAGCACGCGATGATGCCTTGATCAAATGGCTGAATAGAGGTGGTGTCAGGAGGGAGATAAACCAGCGTCACATGTGTAAACCTCGCAACGTTCAGCCCATGAAGCTCTCCTTTCTCTACATGAGCGTCCGGCAAGATGTGACTTGATGCGTTGTCCAGCAGCAGCACAATGTGCTTCTCCGCCATTGACATGCGTGCATTGAGCTTCTTCAACCAATGTAGGAAGAACTTGGTGGTCATCCATGCCGAGGCGTTGTTGTAGTAGTCCACAAATTAAAGTGGATTGAAGATGTTGCCAAAGCAGCGTGGTCTTGCATACTTGTGAATGAAGACGATGCGTTCCTTGCATGTGCCATCTACATTGACGACGAAGCCCAGCGTGACGTGCTCTTTGCACTTCTTTCGGCCTCGCACTTGTTCGGTGGCCAATGTGCGGTCTGGTGTTTGTCGTATTTGCAGACCAGCCTCATCAAAGTTGTATTTGGTTTCTGGCGTTGCACGAAGCTCGTCCAAGACCAGCGGCAACTTCTCTCGCGCCCTGGCGACCCCTTCTTCGTCGGCATCAGCGGATTCACCTTGGTATTTGAAGCACATCTCATGCCATGCCTAACAACACAACATGCTCAGTAGCAAATCTTAATGATACACGAGGTAGCCACCATCCAACACACGCCTTACTTTTCTTAAACTTGTCCAACCAGCCGAAGGACGCCTTGAACGCTGCCTCGTCGATGTGCATCTCATCTCTTATCTTAATGGCTTGTCCAGTCAGAATGACATCCGAGATGTCCACATTTGCATTACGCTTCCGCAAATGTTGACATAGCACATTCAATTGGCACGTGCATGCAATTGTATGCATGTGCACGCATGAATACGCTTATGCAATATGCAGTCAGCAACTGGCAGCACAAGACTACTGACTGAAAGTGTATGCAAGTGTGTTGAAGTGCATGCATGTACACGCATGCATGCAAGTGTGCAATCAGCAAATTGCAGTAAGAGACTATCAAGTACTCACTTGTTGGAACCACAAGAATAATGCTTGCTCTAGGCGCTCATAGCGTGCACTGCGCTCTGTCATTTTGGCTGCTGCATGCTTTTTTGCCTTGTCAACTCATAACCATTTCTCTTTGCCTGAAAGGATAACGGACAGGGTGTTGCGCTTGATTGCCTTCTTCAACTTGTTGGTGGCCTCGCGTGCCAGCCTGTCGTGAGAGTAGTCTGGATACTTGTCGTGCAACTCACATATCTGCTTCTTCTCTAGCGCGCTCAGATGCACGCGCTTCCGATCTGCCATCTGCATAAGCACATACGTGAATGCACTTGCGTGCATAACGGCTTCATGCACGTGCATGTGTTTGCACGCAGCACAAGACCACACAGTTGTGCAAGCAATGTACATGAATAGCAAAGCAATGATTCGCAAGCATGCAGCAGTGTGCACATGCTGTGCGTCGGCTGCTACATTCAACGATGCACGCAACATGCAGACAACCTGCACGAGGGAACACACACAATAAACAGGATGCGATGTTGGTAAACATGCCATTGCAATAGTGCAAACAGTACAAAGTTGTAGTATCACTCATAACCAGTGTTTTTTCCACATTGTGACAAGCTTCACACGTGCAGCAAAACATGTACGCACATGTCCTGACATCTGCATGCATAACGGCTTGATGCACGTGCATGCATGTGTTTGCACGCAGCACAATTGACCACACATCTGTGCAAGCAATGTACACTAATAGCCAAGCAATATTGGGCAAGCATGCCGCAGTGTGCACATGCTCTGTGTGTCGGCTGCTGCAACTAACGACAATGCAAGCAAAATGCAAACAACGTGCACACTGCACACTGATCAGCAGTGCGATGTTGGTATAAATGTCATTGCAATAGTTGCAAACAATAACAAGTTGTAGTACTCATAAATAGAATTGTTTCCACATTGTGACAAGCTGCACACGCGTGTCAGGACATGTGCGCACATGTCCTGACACACACACACACACACACACACACACACACACACACACACATTGTATCACTGCCGTCACCTAGATGTGCGGCTAATGTGAGGGGCTGGGGTTGCCACACATGATGACACTCACAACCAGTGACGCCGCAGTAGCGCCGCCACCCTGCCGCCGCTGCAGCGGCCGCCGCCGCCGCGGTCGCTCCCGCGGCACTGGCGCCCCTAACTCCTGTTACAAGCAGCCATAACCAATGCAATCTATACATATTACCCTCGCTGTAGTGACGCTCCCTACTAGCGCCACTGGTCATTACAGCGAGTGTGATAGTCATTATAAGGGGTTGAGTTTGCCTGATGTAAATCGGTATGTAAAATAATGGTCACTATTGCGAGGGTGTCATAAGAACGGGGGTGATTACAGCGAGGGTAGACTGTAGCCTACTGGACTAGCAGCGTTAACAACCGGCTGGGATCGTAGCAGACGAGCTTGTAGGAAGTGAGGGGCCGTCCACAGAAACCCTGTGGACCCACCCTCTGTGGTATGGTAGTAAGGATAAGAGCTAAGAGAATAGAGGGTAAGAATCCCTCAAACATTTACCTAAATAAGCGTTTATGCAGCTCAAATAATCAAATGATCCAAGGACGCCGGTCGCGACCGGCAAAGTCCGGTCGAGAACCGACAAATGCGCGGAACTCGCGCGCATTGCCGGAAGCAGCCTTCTGATAGGCTGGGCGGTGTAGATAAGAATGGAGCCGTTGGATCAAATATCAGAAGATCTGGACCGTCCAACCCACATCCCCACGTTGATAAGCAGCTCAAATATATGCATAAAAGTATGCAGAATGAGCACAACAACATGCACAGTGTCACTCACACGCGCATGCAAATACACAAGCAAAACACTTGTCACAAAGGACTTATATTAGCAGGGGTGCAACTTGAGCAACTGCTAGAAGCACGAAATGAAATGGAAATGAGACTGCCTTTTTTACTATGCCTATCGCTGATCTTAAAAGGCTAAATGGCTGTCCAATGCATGAAAGAAATAAAGATAACTAGGAAACGTGGCTGTAAAAGTAATGCATGTAATTGCATGAAGGAGCAAATAAGGAAAAAGGTCCATATTCTTCCCCGTTAACTGGTGTGCTAGGGGGTAAGACCCGGCGCCTAGCCCTAGGGGGTAAGTCTCCAACGCTTCCAGTGGGGCTATAGAGGCTTTGAGGGACCTACATAGGCAGTAGGTCAGATAGCTACAGTGTGGGGCCATTAACTCGGTTAGTCCACTAGTTAGGCACTCACAAGCTGTGCGTTGCAAAAGTTGGGTGCTGTAACAGTGCAGACTTGCCATAGGGTAAGTGTACCTAACTTCGGTTATTTCGTGATTTTGGACGACGACCGAGCTCGGCCATGCCCGTTAGCAGTGCGCGACACTGTTTTTGTGACCCGCCGCCGTGCCTGATCTGATGGGAATCGTACTTCTCCATATCGCGCGTTGCAACCGGCGGCTATTCTTGCCAGTGGGCATCGGTCGTCCGAAGTTGAGAAACAGTACAGCTGATGCCCGGCTGTGCTGCCGCCGTTTTGTGCCAGGCCATAGCCGGCGCTACACTGCTCCAAATGAACCACAAATTGGACAGAAAGTTGCGCCGGTTCATGTACATGATTTTCCGATGTGACGGCACCCTAAATGGTGGCGTATACCGTTCAGTCGAAGCTTATCGGCAAAAAGTGTCCGAAGAATGGTACACTTACCCTACACAACATTTGAAAATACAACTCTATCGAAACAATGCTTCTTGTTTACAGGAATGACTACAATGCATATTCTATACAAAAGGTTACCGGTAGAGGTGCGAAATGCATGCATGCCGACAGATTTGTCGCAAAGGTTTGTGAACTTGTGTGTAACTGTTGTACTCTTTCTTCAACCCAAAACATTACAGATGTGCATAACCACAGAGGTATATCAATATCACCCAAACTTGGTCCGCGAATACCAATTTGGTTCTCAACAACATGGACTTGCAAGCAATGTATACGTAATCGATCACCTCGCAATATAGTCAGACCACTATTATACCAACTGCACACCTGCTGCCTGCACAGCATGTGGCTGCAAAAATGTTCACTCACTGCTTGCACAACCACACCTGAATGCTCTTTACATACTAACCCAGCACCTGGGCAAGGCTGTCTGCCAACCGCTGCTTCGCGTCTGGGACAGAAGAACTGTCTCCATACCACGCAATGAAGAGGTTCTTGCACAGTGATTCGGAGGTGATAGTTCCCAGCTGCACAAAAGAGGACGGCAATGTGGTCAGATTTTACTGGAGCAGCATCGCCCTGTTAAGCCCAGCATACATGTCACGGCAGCTATATACTGACATATATCGCTGCTGGGACACATTACAGATGTGCTGTTCACTGCACAGTTGCTGACAACAACCATAAGCCACAACCTTGTCGCAGCCAAGCTGCAAGCAATGGCAGAACACTACACATGTCATCCATTCACGCCCGCATGCCATGTTCAACTTGCCTTGTTGCTGTCAAGGTATGTGTCCAGCACGTAGCCCTTGGCCCATGAGAAGTCAATGAGAGAACCATGCTGCAGCTTGACATTGCTGAAGTAGGATTGGAACGTGGCGAGGTCAGCCTTCTCCTGCGGCGACTGCATCGCAGGGACAAGCCGCTCATTGAATGCATTTGCAATGTCCGAACCCTTGATGCCGCCGTAGGCAATGTTGAGCCTGGTGGCCTTGTTGATGTCCACAGAGCTCACGTCGGAGTAGAACTCGGAGCTCTTCTTCAGGTCCTCCGCCGACTTGCCCCTGTACTTGTCGCCGATGGCGCTCTTCAGCGCTTCCTCATCAAGGTACAACCCAATGGCGTACGCCTTGATGTTGATCAGCACTACCTTCTTGCTCCTGCAGCCGTAACCCTCCAGCTTGCAGTCATACAGGCTCTGGGCATCCAGCAAACGGCATCCACAACCTCAGCACACGTTACATGAGGATCACATGCATGACGAAACATGCGTGACACACACTTTGACGTGACAGCATTCCCGTAGCCAGTCAGCTGCAGCGGAATGTATAGCAACCAGCTTGCATGCATGCATGGCAATGCCAGCAAGGGAAATGCACAGCAAACCACATTCTCTTGCTCACCGTGGGCAAATGCAGGCCTGTCTGTGGTTCCACCACGTCGCCGGTAGCCATCTCAGTGGCGGCGGCGGAGGCTGCCGTCACCACAGCCGCAGCGGCCCTGTGAGAGGAGGAGCAGGCAGCACTTGCAGCTCTCAGCTCCGCACCGCAAAACGCCGAACGCAGCGCAGCCGGACGATGACGCTGGCAATGCTCCTGCCCCCTTCCAGTCGGCCCAGCCCCGCAACTCGCCACGTGGCACCCCGGCAGCACCGCCGCCGCCCTCCCGCCAAACACTGCCACTGACACCACACCCGCCATGCTGGTCAGCTGTGATAAAGCGTCAGGTGCTTTGATTCACACACACACCGTGAGTCAGTGAACTGAAGTAGTGAACTAAAGCTGCTGCCGCCCGCTCGTGACAGTTCACCAGTGATTCACAAAGGTTCCGTTTCGACGGTGGCGTGGCAGCCAGTGAGATTCTCTCGCTCGGGCAAAACAGATCTCTGGTCAGTAATGTTCTGCCCTTTTCCTGCTTTTTCCTTTTTGCTGAGGTGGATTAGGGCTTATGATACATTAGGGTTTGGACTAAGCTTGGGCGGCGGTGGCGGTGAGGTGGTTGCTGGTGTGGGGTGGTGGTGTGGGGTGGTGCTACGGTGTTTTGGGGATGCTTGCGAGGGTGGTCAGGGGCCTGCGGAAGCTTGTCGGCAAGGAGCAGAGGCTGGTAGGGTCCGACAAGCACGGGAATCAGTACTACCAGGGGCCGCATGTTGTGGACGGAAATGGTGCGTGGATGAGTGCATGCTGGTCGTGACATGCATGCCTAGCGTCAAGTAATTGAGTTGTATTACGTGCAACATACCTCGGCGGTGCTCCCTCGCTGAGTTTGAACACGTGCTCGGCATCGCACATCATGCTGATTGTTGGACACCGTCCAATGCACCGTCTACAGAATCCTTCTGTTAAATGCATTGTATTGGGATCATCAAGTTGCTTTGTCATGAAAATGATAAATTACTTGGTATTAAATGCTGATGTTGCTATGCATGCACCAGTTAGTTATTGGGAATGTCGAGTTGGTTTGTCTTGAAAGTCACAGGTTGCTTTGCAATGCTGTTGTTGCTTTGCACGCAACAGAATGTCAGCTCTGTGGCTGACCGCAGTTCAGATGTTTCTGTGGCTAAGTGGTACATGAATGCAGCCGTCGAGAAGAGATGGGTAGAATTCAAGGGCGACTATGAGCCGTCCTCCCTTCCAGGTGAGGTTACATGTCAGGGTTGTTTGATCCGCATAGGGTACGCCTATACAGGATGCTATATTTTATCACCCGCCGTCATGTCAGCGCCAGCGTGCTTTCTTTGCAAGTTAGTGTGGTGGGATCGCGCTCTCACACTGACAAAAATAATATTGAATCTGAGCAGTGGAGTGGAATAGTTGGCTCAATGGTTCCCGCCAAATGCCACCAACGCCAGAGGTATAACTTGTTCGAGCTTGTCTCAACTGCTGCACAGGTTGCAAATACGCTCGTACCTATGGTAACAACATTGATCGGTTGAACTTGCAGGAAATAATGGAGATGGAGCTGCGACGTAGGTCAACGCTAGAGAAAGCAGCAGGTATGCCCCTTGCCTGTGTTGTCCAGTTGGTTACGCACAGACACATGCTGTTATAGCGTGCATGCGCAGCAGAGACTGGTAGGTCGTGCTCATGGGCTCATGAGTCTTGTTGTACGCTACTGCAGTTTTGGCTCAAGAAGAAGAGAAGCGACGGTTTCAGGCTGCCAGTTTAGGACTTCGCCAGCGTGCTGCAGGTGCGTGGTCAACCCAAGTCACGTATTCTGGGTGTGCCTTTTGGTTTTCCCTGACCCATGTTCGCGCAGAGGGGCCAATGAGCATGGCATATGTCATGGAGCAACTGGAGGCAGGCTCTCCAGGTAGGCAGTGTGATAATGTACAACTAACTTGTTACACTTGTCAGTTCGTGTTAGCCTCCATGACATATGTTGCATGCAGAACCACAGCGCAGACCACTACAGCACGCATCGCAGGAGCAGACTTCAAGAGGTATGCTGCTATGCTTTGTGAGAGTTCTTGTGCTCACAAGCAGCAAAAAGACTTATATGCAACCAATGCGCAGGAAATACACCTCAATCAGAGCCTCGCGGGCGAGGAGCGGGCTTCGTACCAGGTGTGTGGCAACCGCCTGGCGCAGAGCAGGCCGGCAAAGGAGACGACTTTCAGCCGGAAAGTTGGCAGCCGGGTAGTGAGAGCAAACAGTGAAGCGCAGGGCATTTGCCGGCTCGGCGCAGGTGGAGAACACCAACTATTTAGGTGCTAGGTTACCATCAAGCATAGGCTTTCAATGCCGCTGACTAGTAACTGTATAACTATATAGGGGCATGCTTGACGGTTTGCACGCATACCACCGGTGGAGGTATGGCTGGTGCTGTGTTACCATGTCTAATGTATTGTGACACAATGCATGATGCTATACGAAGGAACATATTGTGGGGGCGGTCTAATCGTCCTACATCATGAGTAAGGGATGACGGCTAGTATAGGTAGACCCCGGTCGTAAATAATCATTGCATGATGATGAGCTTGGTGAACAAGGCATGTGTCATGCATGTTGCACGCATCATAAGCACTTGCATTTTCTGTACACTCGTAAGTAAATGTTGCCTGCACAAAGGCAAATGCCCGTTGTAAGCTTGCATGCAACCTGTACACGAACAGAGGTAAACCTACCAAGACAACCTACATGTACATACCCCAAGTCAAAGTGTACAGCTGAAAATACAAGCACATGCACTATTTACAGTCTTGTGGCTCGGCATACTAGCAAGGGGCGGGCGGGAGTTGTCACAGAAGAAGAGAGAGAGAGAGAGAAAGAGAGAGAGAGAGAGAGAGAGAGAGAGAGAGAGAGAGAGAGAAGAGAGAGAGAAAGATACCCTCAGGCGCCTTGCCATACTTGTGATAGTTGAAATGCTGATTGAGCTTTAACGCCAATTCGTTTGGGAAAGAACCACAAAGAATAAGCCAAGCAACGGCCCCCACACCAACACCCCAACCGATAGGGTTAGAAGCCATTGCGAGGGCAGCGACACCATAAGCAACCCCACCATACAGCCCACCCCCAACAGAAGTTACGCATGCCATCGACATATGCTCGTTGCCCACATAGGTGCTCACATACCATCCAAGATTTGTTGTGTATACCTGCATGCACGGACATATATTGGCATTCAGTCTGCAACAACCAAAAACGTTCGATCCTACAGACAGTTGGTTGCAGCTTACCTGAGGTTCCTTGATCCCAAATAATCCTTCAAAGGGACGAGTTTGATGCCGAGCTTGACTCTGGGGAAGGAACTGGTGTTACTGTCAGCGCGGAATGTCAAGGAGCCCATGGCAGGGCCATAAAAGTAGACGACGGACTCCACCAAGGCGGCGTCCCCAGGCTTGCACCTTGGGGCCCAGATATGGATAATGAGGTCGCTTTGGCAACCGTATAAGGCTATAACGTTCATGGCTTTCTGGATGTTGCCGGTCAGTTGTATGAAGAGCCTGTCGCTCCGAGCAGCCTCTCCTTCAATCTCCAACCACATCTTGACTTTCACGGCCATGCCGCTATCCACCAGCACCACCACAAAAGTATCGCGCTCTCTCAGGTACTTAGCCAGCACTTTCTCCTCATCGTGGATGTTTAAGATGCGGACGGTGTGGGCCATAGAGTCAGCGATGTCATCAAGGGGACTGGGGAATACTTCTGTGGACGAGCAAGAAGTCAGCAGCAGGACGAGCATAGCAACCGCAGCATGTTTGTTACAAGACAGGCCGTCCATGACAGAGAGCGACAGAGAGAGAAACCTCTCTGCCCGCCCCGACCCTCCGCCCCCTCGGGCTTTAAACTCGGTAGCCATACCGTCAATGATGGGAGGGATTACATAAGGCGCCATAGCGGCGCTTGCATCCGTGATCAGCACCATGACAAGCAGCCGGCCTCTTCTCCCTCCACCTCCACTACCACCCCCGCCGCTTCGGTCGAACCTTGGTGCGTTTGGTGCTTATTACCAGCATCAAGGTAAAGGTGCTCATCGGTTTCGCGACAATACTTGGCGGGTATTATCGAACCGTCCGTTGTGGTGACGAGGACAATGCCGTTTACGCCGTTTTTACTGTCCGATGCAACGGTCATGTTATGCTTGTCACACACGCTCAAACCCTAATCCTCTAAGTACGTTTTTGAACGTTAAGCAAAGAATGATGACCACGACTGGTTTGAATGTCATGTCATACTGGTGGTCGCGGTTTCCACCACACATGGCGTGATGGTTAGGCCGCTATCGTGCCAACCGTCATGACCACAACTGGCATGATTGTTATGTCACACCGGTGTCTATTGTCATAACCATTGATGGTGTGACTATCATGCCGCAGTGGCCATGAATACCGGTTACAGCCATACCAGTTTGGTCCGCGGACTAGCAACGAGGTGGTAACACACCATGCATGGCATGAAGATTACAACCCATTGTGGTTTTGACCGTTTGCACCACATCTGGTGTAACTTCACCGCCATGACTGATGCGGATTATCCGGCACCATACTGGCAGTGAATCTTGGTTTTATAATCACACCAGTATGGTCCGCAAACCAGCAACAAGGTGGTAACATTGCACCATTAATAGTCGTCGGAGGTCGCCACCATACTATAGGCACATAGTCGTGAGCCTAGTCCTGACCCGCGATCTGGTGGTCACAACGGTTGTGACCACTTGTGGTTTGCGCTAACTTTTCCATGTATACCACTTTCCAAAGGAATAGTTCCATCAAATTTTGCCCGCTCACAACATGCTGAGTGCAAAAAAAACACAAACGTACTGCCTGCACATATGTTAAAGCTGATAGCACTCGTTCAACATGTGGCAAAGAGATGTAGGCCATAAAATAATCAGGAGCCTCACATTGCGGTCATTCAAGCGCGGTGAGTTGTGCCATACTGTGCATTATACGTTAGTCCATAACAGATCCAGAAGATTGGTTATGCCAGGGGCGTCATACACCGCGTTCTTGATACAATACGCATTCAGACCCATGTGAGCAGGTAATCACAAACTAACATGTGTGCATGCATGTTTAACGAGGTCGGCAAAGTAGTAGTAGTGTAATAGTGAAGGTTATAGTGTACATCATTTTGGTGCTTGTACACTGGTAGTGTGTTCATGTGTGGAGCGTGTGCTTGCGATTGCTTGCGTGTGTCACAGTCATGCATGTGATAGCTTACACAGAACAGAACCATACTCTTTTTGTACAATCAGTTGCAAACTTTTGATATTATACACTAGTCATGCTTAACTCTTATTGGCTTCTGCGAGCTTGTATGTGCATGGACTGCATGTATGAAAGATGACTTATACGGTATAAGTTATAACCCTATGCAACGTTACTCGTTTATGGCGATGGACGGGACGGGACGGGACGGGTTCTTTGCGCTGAGCGCCACCTATCAGCGGATCCCGGGGCTCGAAGTAGGAGCCCCAGGACGTTCCAAAAATTGACGGGCAAACCATAGGCCGCCCGCCGACTTAGCATGTGTTCGTTCGCAGGGGTAATAGCACGACAAGCCGTCCCTTGACGGTCATTGGCCGGTCGACTCTCATCCCTCGTAAGGTCGGATTGAGCGTGCAGGCGCATGATCAACGCCATATATATGTGACGCGCGGCTGCTAGCTGGGTGGCAATCGCAGCCGTTGGTTACAATGTCATGTGGGGTTCATTGAGCTCCGGATTTGAGTAGGCTCAGTGAATGCTGTGATCATGGGGTTCGCTGAGCCAGTATGCGACGCAGCGGCGGCGGCGGCGCCACCATCAGTGGCGGTAGGGGCAGGTGACAGGGCGATTGCGCTGGTCTTGTTTAGATTGCGGTAAGTATGCCGTCGCTGCAGCGCGCATGCTGGTAGTGTCTCCTACTGGATGCATGGGGAACACGGACCAGTTGGAGATAAACGCCTGAAATGCATGCATGCATATTTGTCATCACACAACGACTGTAAGGCCGTGCTGGGTCACGAAATCATATTGTGCTGCTTTTATTGCTGCAGCACCCAGCCGCCCACTCAGTTGTGCCCTTATAACGCTGCATTGGTTGTGGAGAGAAATGCTGGAAATGCACATGACCATCATCTACTGGAAGTACCTCACCATCACTCCAGTAGCGTAGACTGCATGTACATGTGCTGCCCCC
>RHPI01001037.1:826944-841906 GCA_009103225.1 Chlorokybus atmophyticus | reverse complement strand
TATCAACTACGTACTTACTCGCCCCCTCAACCTTCCCTTTCACTCGCCTCCCTCTCCCTCTCCTTCCCTCAATCCCTCAATCTTTCCAAACCCCTCCACCCGCTCTCCCCTCTCTTCCTCAGAATCACCTGCTCGTTACACACCCTCCCTTGTTACAAACACACAGCAGCTGTGGGGATGGGCCCGGTGGCGCGTGTGGCGGGTGCGTACACGGTGGGCGTGAACGCGGCGAGCGCGGGGTTGTTCGGGTACGACAAGTGGTGCGCGCAGAACCGACAGTGGCGAGTACCGGAGAACGTGCTGTGCTGCTCGGCGATCGCGGGCGGATGGATCGGCGGCATGTAAGCCTTATGCTTGGTTGAGTTGATGCTGTGTTTTGTTAGGATCTCTAAGAGTCTCTCTCTCTCTCTCACTTTGAGGGAGAGAGAAAGTGTGTTCTGCTGCTCCCACTCGTGTATAGTGACTCGCCACGGTGATAGTTGGAATTGCATTGGTCGCTCTTGATGCGGCCGCATACATATGCATGCTCGTACAAGTGATTGAGCGTTGTGTGTTTGTTGGCCAACACAGGTGGGCAATGGAGTACTTCAGGTCAGTGTACACGTGCAGCCACAGCGCTATGCCATAGAGACACAACATATATCAAGCACACATGTGAGCTGACGTGGTCACAACACATTGCCGGCACTCGCAACAGGCACAAAACCAAAAAGGAGAGCTTCAGAGAGGTGACTTTGATGCTCTCACGCATGGTGTTGATGCGCTTCACGTGTTATTTTGTGCTTCAACATGAGTCCTTTCTGTCGCGCAGAAGTATTTTGCGGCGGTGGGTGCCAACGTGATAGGTGTCGGCGGGCTCGGCGCCGTGGCTGCCCGCAACCCCGCGCTGTTGAGGGACCCGAAGATGCTGCAGACCTTACGAAGCATGCTCGGCTTCGCCACCAAAGCCGCTGCTAGGCCTAAGCGAAGATAACAGTGCATGACACCAACAAAGCCCTCATGCTGCAGGATGTTTCTAAATTGAATCTTGTTGATAGTATTGACCAGATCTGATATAATTTCAGATTACGATCTTTTGCTGTCAACCATACAGATGTGTGTATTGCGCAACCTCCATCCTGGTGTTATGGGCAGGCTGACTGCTAATTCTGACAACTACATACATACGGACACACAGAGACGCACAACGGGTATCCTGCAGGACCCGTATAGCTAACTACAACAGTAATATGGCCTTGTCCAATGTTCGTTCTCTCAACGCGTACACCTTACCTCCACGCACAGATATGCGCACACACGCCACCCCGCCTCTGTGCTCAAGGCAAACCGTGGCAAAGGCGGGCACATTTATAAAAAAAGACACGTTTCAATCACGCCCGCAAGCTGGTTGCGTACGCTTGAGGTACCGTTACATTGCCCATGAGGTTGCGGTCCCTCAGCGGCACGTTGGCGTTGTTGTTATGAGTAGTGGACTTGGGTGGCTTGAGTGGGAGACTCTGGTTGTTGTGGCTGTGCTGGGCCGGAGAGGGAGATTGAGACTGTTTCTGATGCTGATGTTGATGTTGGTTCTCGCGCAGGCTGTCCAACGCTCTGTGCTGCAGCGGCAGGGCCTCATCACTGTGCCCGCTCGTAACAGCCCGATACAACACCACCTTGACATTCCTCAAAAACACCACCGCCTTGTCAGTATCGTTGTTGCTGTTGCTCGTCTTGTTTGCAACCTTCTCCCTAATCTCAATCGCGCGCTGGCACTGGTCCATCGCGGCCTGGTAGCGTCCCAGCCTGTGGTTGAGAGCGGCCGACAGGTAGAGAGAGGTTATGAGACCCGAGTCCTCGCGACCGCCGCTGCGGTGGAAACGCTCGCGCATCTTGAGAGAACGGTCGCAGACGCGGAGGGCCTGATCCTCCTTGCCAACACGCGCCTGATGAGAGAGAGAGTTGGGTCAGTGACTGTGTATGTGTGTATGTTGCAGGTGCAGGTGATAAGTGTGGGTATGTGGGTATGTGGGTATGTGGACCACAAACCCACACTACTCACGCACATACAAAAGTGTATGTGGGTGTGTGGTGTGGATGTGTCTCTTACGAGGAGCACGGCGAGGTTGTGGAGTGTGGTGGCTGCGGTGGGGTCGTTGTCGTCGGCGCGTGCGTGCTTCTCACGGATGCGCAGCACGCGGTCGGCCAGCGGGGCCGCCTCCTCCAACCGACCCATGCTCACGTACAGCACCGCCATGTTGTAACATGACGCCGCCACACCTGTTGTTGTGGTTTATTGTCATTGACGTTGGCGAGTTCGTCTGTGTGTGTGAGTGAGTGCGTGTGCGTGTGTCTGTGTGTTACCTGGGTCGTCTTTTCCCATCGTGTGTTCGCGCACTTGCAGCGCTCCCTGATGCAGGCTCAGCGCCTCCTCATACTTGCCCATGTTCTTATACAGCACCGCGATGTTGTTGAGTAGAGCCGCGACGTCCGGGTGGTCGCTCCCGAGCGTGTCCTCCGACAGCTCCAGAGAGTGCTGGTACAGCTTCAGCGCCTTGTCGTACTGACGCATGAACTTGTAGATGCCGGCGACGGTGTCGAGAGACACGATCATCAGCGCGGGATCGGAGGTGGACGTGCCGGACACTTGTGTTTCTTGCATAAGAAGAGCGCGCTCGGCCTCCTCCAAGGCGTCCTTGTACCGGCCCTGCCGCATGTACGTCCGCGCCTGCCGTACAGAACGAACGTGTTGATGCGCGCATGCATGTGTGCACGCCCGGGTGTGTAATAGCGCGCACATGCATGCATGTGCATCAGTCCATGCGTGTGCGTGTGCGTGTGCGTGTCTCTGTGTGATAAGGTGTGCATGCTCTTGTGTGCTCCTCCTCCTTGCCTGTAAGATGAGTGCTCTCCAGTCTGCTTGCGGATCCGACACGGCCGACGCTGACGCTTCCGTTTCCAGTTCATCGCGTGCGGACTCGAAGGAGGCCTGCCTCGACGTCGCACGCCCCATGCGGCTGTGCTCGCTGTCGCTGCGCTTCATGGATGTGGAACCGTTTACGCTGTTGGGAGGGGCGGCGTGTGACTCGTCCGCACTATGGAATTCTGCGTACCAAAGGTGGGTTGGTCTTGGGTGGCTCATCTAACAACGCAAATGCTAGAGGACACACACACACACACACACACATGCACATAGAGACACACGGTCGCACGCACACGCATGCTGGTGCTCGCGTGCACCCGCGCGCACACATCATTCATAACACCTATGGGTCCCACAACATGCCCCCACCATCGCTTTGGACATCCCCGTAGGAGTGTCTGGGCGTGTTAGTGAGCTCCATGTGTTCATCCGCCGGTACGTCCACAGGCTTCTGCGGCTGTTGTTGTTGTTTCGCCACCGTTTTCGCCCTGCTGGTAGTATCAATCTTGTCGATGTCATGCTGTTCGACATCGGACTCGGCAGTCCGCTCGTCGTACGCGTCAAAACCGTGCGGGCCGCTGATACTGAGAGGAGTAGCCACCTGATACACGCACACACATACACGCATACAAATCACTACCACAGCAAACATAACCAAGTAGTGCATATCATCACTCATCGTCCATCTCCCTTGTGTGCTCTCTCCTCACCTTCATTCTGGCGGATGGTGGCGTCTCAGGCACCTGCTTGCTGGCGGCGATGTCAGCAACACTGTTCTTGTTGTTGTTAGTGTCCACACCGTTGCGTCTGGTCTTGACGGTCAGCTGCTGCTTGGCCGCCTCCGCAGCAGCAGCAGCAGGGGCGGCAGCTGCCAATTGATTGGGGCTGCTGAGGGGGCTGCCGGCGCGCTCGGAGCCTGACTGCGAGGGTGCCCCGCTAGACCGGTAACTGCGTGCGCGAGTATGAGTGTGGGTGTGGGTGTGGGTGTGGGTGTGAGTGGAGCACGTGCTTATGTTTCACAAGTAGTGGATCAGGTTCGAGTTGGTCGTGAGGTACTGATCCGTCCATCCAGTTCATCGTGTTGATGGCTTGTGCACTACACCATTGTGTGATATTGCATACAGCGGGAGTGTGACTACATGGCGCCAAGCCCACCACTCTGTGCTGTCTGTCCAAACACGTCCAATCTAGTGTTGCTTTTCATCAAAGCCGTGCATAAGTTTTGGCTGACTGATGCATTTCTGCAATCACCCCGGCACACGCGAGCTTGATTGATACCGATATTCAGTTACATGATCATGTGTCGCATTGGTCGCCCAATGGATCATTGGTTGGAATGGATGACTGATGCATCAAGATCAAGCGAGATTGTTACACGCTACAACATCTTGATGACGACTTACCATTGTCATCGTCGTCATCATCATCGTCATCATCATCACCCTACCTCAATCCCCCTTCTCACCTCTGGTGTGATGCGGGTGTGCTGGGCAGATCCGCCGCCCTCTCCAGGTCCGGGCTCCCCGGCATGGCGGCGGCACGGGCGTCCATCAGCCACTGCAGCGCGCGGGGGCCCTGGAGACCAGGGGAGTGGTGCTGCTGAGCGGCAGCAGCGCTACCCTTGGAAGTCGCAGACATCGAGGAGGAGGAGGAGGAGGAGGAGGAGGAGGACGCCGCTTAGATCAGTCTATGTATGAGTCTACTAATTCTGTAGCTAGAGAGGCATCAAGTCCTTGATGGTGGCGCCCCAGGCCTGATCCTGCGCAGCAGGAGGCGGCGGCGCAGGAGCAGGAGGCATCCCTGACCTCCCTGCCCACTTCAGCAACGTTGTCCACGTCGCTGCCGCCGCCGCCGCTGCCAGCTGCGGCCTCTCAGTAGGTCAATAGCCAGCGAGGGCTGCCACGTATAGCAAACGCACGTCGCGCTTAGGGCGGAAATAGTTCCGCGTCGCGCACAGCGGCTGCCGCCGAAACCCTGCAGCTGGGCATCGCATAGGCATTAGCGAGGAACAGAGCTGCACAGCGCAGGGAGGAGTCAAATGGCACGTCACGTGAGTTGAACCCGATCAGGTACACCACGTCTCAACCGGTTGTCAGACAGCGTTCGCTCGGATCCGGCTCCTGTCGGCCATTGTTTTTAGCCCCACGTGACTTGAGTGTATCCCGGTTGTTCTGCAATGCGGCCACGTCGGCCCATTTAGGGTTTGTTGTCGCCATTGGGAGTTGGCAGCGGCAGAGGCGGCGGCATCGGTGACGTTGCCGGCGGCATCGCTCGGGGGATAGTTGGTCTTGACAGCAGTCAGAGGTTATATCAGGATCAGGGATTTGAGTGGGGAAATTTGCTGTTGATTGGTGCTAGTTAGGATGCCGCCCAAGAAGGCCAAGTCCCCCAAGAAGGGCTCAGCTGGCAAGACCAAGGGCGACAAAGACAAGGACAAGGATGGCGCCGGAGCAGGAGCAGCAGGAGGCGGTGACGGAGAAGCCGCAGGCCTTCCCAGCAGAGAAGAGATGGCGGAGAAGCTGGCTGAGCTCGAAAAGGACAAACAAAAGGTAAGGGTGTGACTGAGTGACTGTGCTCGTCAGCGTATTGTGCTTAAACTACAGCACCCATGACATGGGTGACCATGACAATGTCCATGACCTGGATGATGACACCCAGGAGGAGGAGTGGCGCAGCTACATGCAGCTCGAGCGCGACCGCGTGTCGGCCTATTGGGAGATCGCCCGTCGCGAGGGCGAGGAGCGCGTTGCCGAGCTCCGTCACCGCGAGAGGGAGGCGGAGGAAGCCGAGGAGCGCCACGCCGTCCAGCTCAAGGTCTACAAGCAGAAGGTCAAGCACCTCGTCTACGAGCACGGCCAGCAGGTCGCCGCCCTCAGGGCTGAGGCGGAGGCGGCGGCTGCACTGAGAGATGAGGAGAGGAGGAGGGAGGCGGAGACGCTGGCCAACGATAAGAGGGCGCTCAAGAGGGAGATGAGGGAGATGGAGGCCGCCAGGGATGACTCCGTCAGGGCGCTCAGGTTGGAACATGCGAAGGAAGTGACCAAGTTGAGACAGGAGTTTGAGAGCAACGCCAAAGAACTACACCAAAAATACGAGAAGAAGGTGGGTGTATGTTTGTTGTTTGAGTGATGTCTCTCGCTCTCTTTGTCTCTCTGTCAGTGAGAGATGTCTCTCACTATCAGTCTCTTTGTGTGTCTGTGAGTGAGTGACTTCTCTCACTCTGAGAGACACAAAAAGAGAGTGCGAGTGCGATGGATGTGAGAACGAGTGAGTGATACAACTCCACCTGTCTTGCAGATGAAGTTGTTGAGGGATGAGATGGAGCTTAGGCGGAAGCAGGAGGTTCACGAGATGGAGGAGCGCAAGAACAGCCACATCAACGAGCTGATGAAGAAGCACGAGAAGGCGTTCGCGGAGATCAAGACGTACTACAACGACATCACCCACAACAACCTCGACCTCATCAAGACGCTCAAGGACGGCGTCGCAGAGATGAAACGCAAGGAGGCGTCCAACGAGAAGCTCATGTATGAGATCGCACAGGAGAACAAACGATTATCGGAACCACTCAGCAACGCACTCAAAGAAGTAGAACACCTACGCCACCAGCTCGCAAACTACGAAAAGGTGACACACATGCGCTGTCTCACGCACACACTCACGCGCGCGAGCACAAAAGCACAGACACTCACACAGGCACGCGCCCTCACACATACGTTGCGCGCGCATGATCAATTTTGTCACACTGTTACATGCACGTCATTGCTTCTACACCAACCAGAGTTATGAGACAAGTTGATTATCAACTAACCGCTACTTCAACCCTTTGCTTTCCAGGACAAGTCGTCTCTGGCTCAGACCAAGGCGAGATTGTCCGAGTCCGAGAAGCAGCTCCGCAACCTGGAATGGGAGCACGAGGTGGTGGAGCAGCGTTTCGCGCGCACGCAGGCGGAGCGCGACGAGCTCTACACGCGGTTCGAACAGAGCGTCTTTGCCGTGCAGCAGAAGTCGGGACTGAAGAATCTACTGTTGGAGAAGAAACTGGACATGATGTGCGATCAGCTGGAGAAGAAGGTAGGAATGCGTGAGGGCATGTGTGCACGTACGCGCGTGTGGGCATGTGCCGGCGTATGGGTGTGTGCGCTCGAGTGCATGCATGCGTGCATGCTCACATGGGGGTAGACATGTACTTGAAAAGAAGCAACGTCACTGAAACGACATGTGCCTGCAGGAGGCTCAGCTGGGTGAGGTGCTGGCGGCGTCAAACCTGGACCCAACCACACTGGACAAGCTCTCGAAGCGGCTGGACGACGTGCTCGGCAGCAAGAACCAGCTCATACGCGCCCTTCAGTATGACATCGCGAAGGTCTCCAAGGTATGGTGTCATTTGATAGCGTGTCATGTCCTTTCTTACATTTGTAGGCATGTGGCAAGGAATGAGCTCGCAACCTCCTTTGCAGGCCCACAATGACTTGATTCGAGTGTATGAGGCAAAGCTAGCGGAGCTTGGGGTCCCCGCAGAGGAGCTTGGGTTCAGGCCTCTGCTCACACACACGACGCCCGGGCCCGCCGGCCTGGTTGTGGGCACGTAGCGTTATTGCAGATTCCTCTCGTGTTGCTTGGTGGCGTGTGCGCAGTAGTAGGAAAAATGGTATACATACTGTCTGGCAAACAATCATTGATTACCCATAACATATCAAATGGTACAGTGCCGTCGTCTTGCGGCGATGCATGCATAGTTCCTATTGCAGGTTTAAGAGCAAGAGTCTTGCAGCAGCATGCCCTCACCTGCGAGTGATGACTTTACTATTGCATGTTGTCAAGCATGGTTTTAGTAGTATGGTCGGTTACCAAGCATGTGCGAGCATCCTGGGATGCTGCGGAGTTGCTCTCGACCTGCTCCAAGCGATGGCAAAGCTGCATGATTGACCATCGACAGACACTGTCCAGTGGCAAGCAGTTGGTGGAGTCTCTTACTATATTATCGCCGCCAACCGTAGCTTTTGACGCACTCTGTAGAGTTTGCCAATAGTTGGACCCCACTGCATGGATGTCTCCCGATAAGGGTGCGGATGGTGACAGCAGCAATAACATGCAAGTGATAAAGTGCTTATTGAATAATGAATTGAAGAAGACAAGGCTCAAAGCATCACCAAGCATCGGCTGCAGACATCCTGTGAGCCGTACTACCGCACATCCACCTGTGGACATCAGTTTGATAACAGCTCTGTTGCAGAGGTGCGGCTGTGATCATGCAAGCCAAGCCACAATACAAGCAATTGGCAAGCGGCTTAAGCCAGATCAAGTGTCTCTCTCTATACATTTTGAGTCAAACGGAGACAAGGTCCAAATAATAAACTGAATTCCTGTTAACTTGTTATATATGCCTGATCCATCCTCCTGGCTGTGGTTAGTCGCGCACAAGTTGCTCAGCTCTCTACTGACTAGATGCATGTCCACTAGCCAGCAACAAGCCGCAACAATCCACCAGTCAATGATGCTGTGAAACAGCAGCTGCATTGTACACTTGGGCACGGTCACCACGACTAGACGCAAAACCTGAAACTGCAGCAACCCTACAGTCTATGTGCACTAGGGGGTAATGTACAACGGCAGCAATCATAGTCAGACACTGCGAGCGAATGCTAACATAACGTGACATAACAGCAACAGCGCAAATCGAGAAGGCCCCAAACACGCTTACACAACTCGCCCTGTTTAAGCGCCCACCCTGGACGGACTCATCTTGTCATGTCCGCGGTCATGGTCGGGTTGGACAGGAGGTCGCAGTGGGCTGTGAGACCCGTCTGCACCTTGGGCAGCCAACTCTTCGGCCGAAGCAGGCGGGTTCATCAGGAGCATGTGCAGTTCGCGAGCAGCGTTCAACCAGAGGAGTATCACGATCCCATAGACCTGCAGTGAACACCCATCAGGAATATGCAAACGTCTAAACACGCACGTTCCTGCAGTCAAAGTGACGAACACAGCAGTACACGTACCCCAGCAATGACTGGGAGCGAAGTTGAAAGCGAGCCAACACCAAGCAGCAAGGCCTGTGTGATCCAAGACCCGCCTGACTTGCCGAGTTGTGAGCCTACCAAATCAACTGCAGCCTTGCCCTTTGTTTTGTCCTCCCTGCCAATGCAAGCGAATGGATCAGTACAAATAGCAAAGGAGAGGACTGACCCTATCATTAAGCAGCAAAACCTTAATGGGGAGCAATTGCATGCCACGCAGATTATTTACTTGTTCAGGGAAATAAACACCATTTCCTTGGCAGGGTCAAACAACGAATATTTTGCAGCCTTGGCAAGTGCCTGCTGCACGGCGCCAGCTGTGACTGCTGTTGCAAGAGCGCCCGCGGAGGGCGCAGCCATGGACAACATGAAAAATACCGCGCCTGTGGTAGCAGGGATGGTTTAAGTTACTCAACAAATGTGGTATACACTGCACGCCAAACAAAGTGTGCCCACGTGTGTCTGCGCTCACACAGACCTGTTAGCATCATGACTGTAGGTGTTGCAGCCGCTGCAACCCCCCAGCCAAACCAGCTGAAGACAAACCGACTAAGGAGCATGGAGCAGATGGTCAACACGCCTGTGGCTGTTGACACCTGCAACGAAAGGACCATGTCAGTACAGCGTGATACCAGGCACCATTACCAACGACAGGGTGGCCAAAGCAAGCACCCCTACCTCTGCAAGAACGCCGCCGTATGCTTGCGGTGTGCGGTACAGCTGCCTCAACTGATGCTTCCAGGAGACGTCAAACAAACTGGTGCTGACGCCGTATGCAACCACCACAAGAGCCAGGTTGCGGATCTGTGGCGAGTCTACTAGAACGCTAAAGCTCTCCTTGAAGGACAGCTTGGGTTTTGACTTCTTGGAAGTGCTCACCTTTTTAGCCTCAGCTTCCCTGCTGGGCTGCGTAGGATGCACAACCATATTGGCAATGGATAAAGACACTCGCCAGCAACAGTGACATCAACAGCTCTCACCACAAGCTGCCGCTGAATGTAGTAATGAGTGGCGCACATGACTGCACTGCCTGCCATAATAGCCCCTGCACACAGCCAATCCTCAGCTTCTGATCTGCATGGTCCGCAACCCCATGTGAGCAATAGACACAAGACTCACCAACCAAAATCCGCAGAGATCTTCCCCATGCAACTTCTGAGGAGATTGCCGAGGCTAGGGAACCACGCATGCGTGCAATGTTTTTCAAGAAGCGCCCAGCTACCACAAGCGCAATCTATACAGCAGAGCCAACCAATGATGTCAACAGGACAGCGTGCATAGGGTAGGCACCTTGTGCAATGACCCAATGTGCCCAACCCGCAGCGTGCCGACAAAAATGAATGAATCACCAATAACGCTTATACCAGCCTACACACTCAGGCCTCTGCCGAGCATGTACATTAAGAGACTGCAATATCAAGCCCACTCACGTTAGCAGATATCCCCAGAAGCGGATACACCGTGCGGGCTTCCTCCATGGTGCATACTTCATTCGCAAGCCTGCAAATGAGCAGGTCAAGACCTATATGACACCAGCTGATACTGCTCCGTGGCTGCTTGACACACTACTCTTGTAGGCACTACCCAGCAACCCACTACAGTACTAACCCCTCCTATGTCTCGTCAATGGTTGACTTGAAAACCTTGAACACTAAACGGCCAAGCGTTTCGTCACGAGCTGTGGCCTTAACATAATTGAGTCAAGCCATGCACAGGCGGACATCTGTCTTACAATGACTTGAGAGGCGGACATAGCCAGTCATCTATTACTAGACTAGGTTTGCTTAACTCCTGAGAAGTTGCAAGCTCAGCTGTGTGACACGACCACCTACCCCCAGAAAAGTAGGGAGATGACTACTCCGCCCCAGAGCTCGCCAGTAATGTAAAACAAGGAGAAAGTCCTGCACAGGACCAGCTGGTCTATCAGGCACAACAAACTCAACAGCACAGGGAATGCCTAACTGCTTTGCAAGGCTCACCAGTTGCGGAGAATTGAGACAAGCCCATGGAAACCAGGCGGCACAATCGTTAACAACCGATCCGCCAGCTGATGTGGATGCAGCACACCCTGCAACGCACGCCACACTGTCAACCTCAAGCGTGCGACTAGCAATGAACCAGGACAAGTGACATCAGGACTGATGGTTTACTGAGGGAATACCTGCATGGGGTAGAGCACTGTAACGAATAAGCCAAAATAAAGCAGGAAGGGGGTGATCGCCGCATAGAAGACCAAATGGGATGGCAGACTGGAGCACAGCCAAGAATACCACATGACATAAAGCACCTGCATGTTGCAATGCATGTAAGACACCTTTGGCAGCACATGCTGTTTATTAGCAGAGGTAATTTACCACGCCTCCAGATTGTGAGCTGTATGCACTATGGGCATGCATAATGCCGATAGTGCGGTCTGTTGTTGAGTATGCTATATACCGACAGGGGAAGCACAAAATAAGTAGTGAGGAAAGGAACTTGCTCCACTCCGCCACCCCTTGCAGTAATCACAAGCGCATCCTGGCAAAGCAACGCACATCAAACACTATGATGCACAGGTAAAGCGCCCCAGGATCGCCGAATGCACCTGCACACCGCATGCACACTGTGGCTGCTGTCTAGGCAACTGTACCTTTGTGTCGCGCAACAATGAATAATTAAAAGAAGCACAGAAGAAAAGCAATGCCAATGGGGCAACCTTCCGGCAAAGCGCCAAAAACCCTGAGGACTTGGCTTTCTGCCAGGTCCTTTCAAGCGTGCGAGCCAAACGCCTAAACACTGCGGAGTTGGCAGCCGCAATCTGAGATGCTACTTCTTCTGTCAGGTCTTCTGACAAGCCATCTTGACCTGCGAAATGTTGTTCAGTAAAAACACAGTCAACTTCATGTTAAGTGCCTGTGTGCGAACATGCATGCCCTATACCTCTGTGCTACCTCTGCAAGACATGGCAAGTTGAACTGACACAACTCAAGAGTCTAAAAAACTTTAACAGCATAGGGGTAAGAGGCGCATTGTTGCGTTTGTTCCAAAGCATGTAGGAAGCACTGCGGCAACACCTCACAGCGCTCACCTGACACCATGCAAGCTGTCTATCAATGCACCTAAGGTATGGCAATGCAAGTCAATAAGTCATCACGATGCTGCTTGTAGTAGCTAATACGCGCACGGTAAACGTCTCAGCAGGCACGGCCAGGGCATTCCTGCAAGAGCTAGAGAGCATATGCAGCTGGGCAGATGTCAAGGCAGCAAATACTAAGAATGCGAGCTTGTGCTGGACTCATGCGATGCACACACCTAACATTCACACTGTGCAATTAAGAGATAGACCGCACCAGAGGCTGAGACCGCAGTGTAGGCTGCTTGCGGCCTCCTCAGCAGTCGACATCTCAGCCGTCTTCTGGCAGCGGGCAAGTGCAAACAAGAGTGCAAAAAGGTAGGGCCGCCAAGTGGACTGGAACCCCTGCTGAGGCCTGATGGGTGGTGATGGGAGGTGAGGCCGTAGTTGAGTGCGGCAGAAGGCGAAGGTCTACTCACAGCAAAGGACACCGAGCTACCGTATGATGTCGAGGCACAGCCTGTGTCCCGGCCATCTGTCGTGTAAGAAGAGCCCCAGCGTGGCTGACGGGCGCCAGCGACCGCCGCAGGGCAGGCAGCCGGCACACGACGCTGCGCTTGCCAATTGTGCACATTCCTCACGGAAGGTTGCAGCTGCACCGGCTGTAGAGCAGCCGCCTTCATGCTACAAACAGGGTAGCACAGCAAGCAGCAGTTGCTGCTGAGGGGCGCTACCCAACCTCAGCAGCTAACACACGCTGGATCACAACCACCTGAACCGACCGCCTGGCTCCCCAGCACTGCCCCTAACCCGGCGTCCCAGATCGCTGTCCACCTCCGCACAGCCGCCCCACGATAATCCTGCCCCAATCCGCCCCGCCGCCAACCCCTTGTCGCCGCCGCCGCCGCCGCCGCCGCCGCCGCCCCCGCCAGCAGCAGCATGCACCTGGCGCCAGCTGGCGCTTTCCGCCGCCGATAGCAAGCGCAGCCTATTGCCCGGCAGCGCAGATCGCCTGTGCTTCGCAGTGCGCGTCTCATCTCTCGCGTTTACCCGCCATCACGACAGACCGCAGAGAACCCTAATTGTCGGCGTGACCTCGATCTCTGCCGACCACCGACATTGGCGATACCTTCGCTGACTGGGACACTAAACGGATAAGATCTTAGAACCACGTTGCCCCTGCAGCGTGGTCGCCGTAGCGTCGTCGGTGTGGTATCGTGGCCTAGATGAGCGTCGTAGCTGTCGATGGTTGTCACTCCTCTGTTCTGCACCGTCGCTTCGCCACTGGATGAAACGTCGGCACATACGTGGCCCCAAACTCTCAGGCCGGCTCTGGTCCGTGTCTTTGCGTAAAATAACCCCAAGCCTCGCAAGGGGTATCTTGCCAATCATTAGCATTGACGCCTACCAAGCAAGGGGTCCTGCCAATAGCTAGGCTTTTGTCGCAACTTCATAACTTGCAGCCTGCGAACTCGAGCTGTAGTTTGCTTGGGGTGAAATACCANCCCCCCCCCCCCCCCCCCCTCCTAAAGAAACTTTCGCGAGCCATTTTTCACATAAGCAAATTTATGTATATGTGCAACGCACGTGCAATAGATAAACGCATGTACGTATACAAAATGTTAAAACACAACCGTTACAATGTATGAAAGCATAATGAAGCTCAAGCAAAGGTGTTTACAATGGCAACACAATACTGCACATCTAACCTTCAATGTGTAGCCCTCACTGTCTGAGTCAGTGCGGCACTCGCTTGCACCTTTTCACAATCTTAAACATCTAATGCAAACTTAAAGGCCTCCTCTCCTTGTCCATACGCTGTGCGCGCTCGTCATCTTCATCCTCCAACTGTTATTGCTCTTGAAAGGGCAGCTCCTTAAGGGGTAGGAGCTTATCCACCTCCTCTGCGACCCCCTGCTTGTGCTCCTCAACGGCGCGATCTTTAGCTGCGATTCGTTGGACAACTTAAACCACGTATGATAAATGTATTCATCATTGGCTAAGCCATAATCTTTTCCAAGCTTCTGCGCACCCACTTGCACAACTCTGCTTCATGTACTAATGCCCACCCGAGTGAAGGTGTGCTAGCTGACATCTGCCATCCACATAAAGAACTGTGTTGCTCAAGTCAGCACTTTAACATATGTCAAATGTACTATGATGCATCATATTACAAAGCACACACTTGCACCACAATATGTTTGGGCTGTCAACGTTAAAAGGTGTTCAACTTTGTCGGCGTCGCATCTATCTTGCCAATTCAGTCATCGTCGACTATGACGATACATTGTTTGCATTTGGGCATTTCCACAAGGTTGCCCCATTGCGGCAGTTGCCATTTTGTGTGTGTGCGCCAAGTTATCCCATTCCGCGTGGTACCCTACTAGTCGGTGGATGTTATTGATAGTGATAGTAATAGGGGTAGGGCTTCAGGTAGGGACATTTATAGTAATAGTTGTAGTGATAGTGGTAATGATAGAGATTGTGACAGTGATATGATTGAACTTATAGTGATAGTGGTAATGATCGTGATAGATGTAGTAATAGTGGTAGTGGTGCTGATAATAGTATGGATAAGGCTTAAGGTAAGGACATTAATAGTAAAAGTTGTAGTGGTAGTGGTAATGGTAGTGATCGCAATAATGACAATTGCAACAGGGATGTGGTTTCAATAGTGATAATTGTAGTGATTGTGGTGATGATAGTGATAGTGATATGCTTGAACCAATAGCAGCATTGCATTAAATCTTAATTGCAATTTAAAACACGAGGGGTGATTGGTAATTCAAATCATAGTTGAACAAATCGATCAATTGAGCTTCTGTTATTTTGTAATGCATTCTAGCATGATCATTGATGTACACGAATTATTAGTACTGTGACAGGCATACTTCATATGTCGATCTTAAAACCTTTATGATTCATATGGGGTTTTTCGAGTGGGCACAAGTCGGCGGGCGGCTCCATCATAGGGTGTGGGCGAGGGCGTGGTGG
>RHPI01001037.1:811107-826437 GCA_009103225.1 Chlorokybus atmophyticus | reverse complement strand
GGGGCGACTTGTGGTGGTGGCATTATAGGCTACTTTTGTGGCGAAAGTTTATTGCAAGCTATGAATTTTGAGCATGTGGTGGTCTTCAAATGAGCACATAACTTGTGAGCTATGCACATTGTTGATGTTAGCAATTCTTCTTGGATCCATTCAACTCAACAAGTTTCCATATAAATTCAAGAACAACACATGTTCATCAAAGATATTGAATGCTGTGGTCTTTGTGGTGTTACTTTATTTGGTCAATCTCAACGCAATAAAAGGAGATCATATGATCTTAATCATGAATTACCACTTATGCTACTGCGAACATGTTCATGGGCGAGTTTACTCGAACATCGACTTCAATGCGTGTTTGTCAAACATGGTATAATAAGTCCTCACACAGATATCACACTGTGATGTACTTTATTAAATACATGCCTTACATACCATCCAAACATCATATCGTGGCATCGCGGAATGACCCGGTTGATGATCTTTTAGCCTCCATCCTAATTCACTTTTCTAACCTCAATTGCGAGCACGCAACAAAGCCTTTCAAGGCTTTGTGCTAGGCTTGAAAGGCTTGTTGGTGAACACGTCTAGAGGTTGGATAATCAATGTTAGGCCATTGAAAATGTCCGTACATATCAATGCATGCATGCACAGCATCATTTTCAATGCTGTCGCACAACTTGTGCAACAGCATCAAGGATTAAGGGATAGCTTCAGTGCTCACTTGAAGTGAACATTGAAGCTATCCCACGCGAGCAGCGCGCATTGTCAAGAATTTAAAGTCTTTCACACACATACACACACACAAGCATAATGAGCGCACATTATCAATGACATTTGTGTAGACGGCAAATTTGGGTACTAATACCCACTTGTGTATGGCGCTTTACATGCTATGTACGAACATGCGTTGAAAGTTTTAACGCCTCTTTACTGTACAACTGCAACAAGCATTTATCCATCACTTTGAATAGGCCCACACAAGGACCCCTATTGGCTTGAGGTTTTGTGGCCCTGTTGAATGTAATAACTAGTAGCAACTTGGAACCATTAGCCGCACACCCAAGCACCATTGTTATGTGCTTCTGTTCATGGTTAGCACTCTTTACATGTACATCTTTACACTACACTTACAACCTCATGGTCGTGCCGGCCATCAGATTGTAAGGTATCAAAGTTTCACCTACATTTCATTAAATAAGCAACCCATCTCGCATGATGGCAGGCATGGCATACTTCGTGGCAGCACGCATGGTGGCCACATTATGATACCGCCGAAAGCCATCAATTTTCTCAACATCTTTTAGCAACTTCAGTGCACCTTCATGTCATCAATCGTGCCACTTCATAAAACAGTGTAGCCAACCCATAGTAGTCCCGCTTCATAGCAGAGAGGCCAAAATCTACACAATATGCATGTATTGTATCATTCATGCATCTTACAATTTACAAATTGCAAGTGGAATGATATGATGATTGAGCATGCTTTAATACCACGTAGTAATGAAATGCATGTCATAATTGGTGTAGCATTAACACTCACTTATCATAAGCAGTATAAGCAGCATGCGTCAATAGTTTACGATGGAATAATACAAATCATAGCATTCAACGGAGCATACGATGCTGTGTTTGTGTTGATGTCGTACATTACTTGTTTATGCAACTCCGAAGACTATTGTAAAATAAAGCACGACTGATTGTTCAAACTTGCTCTTTATAAAGGACATTTGGTTATCATGGAGATAGATAATCATGGAGATTGAGATAGATCTGATACGATGGGGTAAATTGTTCACCTTGCATTAAATGATTCATCAATTTATCAACATCTCAAGATGTGACCACAAACTCTCAATCCGACCTATAATCGAAACCACCTTGTGTGTCACAGCCCACTCGACCGCAAAAGACTTGGTGCTTTTATGGTCGATTTGTGGTAATCTATTGTACCTTCCCATTACATTGTGAGCCAATAAAAATCGCTATACATAGGCAAAACTGACGCGGAGACACTCAAGCACAGCACCATGAAATTCACTTATGTGCCATGGTGCGCAAAGCAAATAACGATGTAGATGCGAATAGCATGCGCGCGAATTAAGACACATTGCCGTGTGTACAAGCCATGTGATCAGGTGGTCAGACTACAGCAGCGATTGTACGCACAATGTATGTTACACATCATCTCACTGCATTTACTCTACACACCACTGTTGACGCCATGAGCATCAGGACACAAACTCGCTTGCATGGTTTATACAAACATATGTTGCGACAGCAAAGAGCTGACATGCATGCCAATGGCATAAGCCGTCACCTGCTGGCCGTAGCGTTCCATCAAGACACAACAGCAAGCCAATCAGCATTACAATTTCAACAAATCGTCAAACAACCCATTGCTAGCAGCCTTCTGTTGCGAGGGTGTGGGGCTTTGTTGTGCTGCCGCACCTGCAGGTGGCCGTTGAAGCGGACTCCGCGGGTTGGCTGTTGAGACACCGGGTGCCTTGGAAGCTGTGCTGACACTCATGCCAGTAGGTACTGCTAAGCCACCCATGACATGTGCGGGAGGTCCTGCAGCAAGCCCGTATAATGCGCTCAAGTCCATTGAGTTGGTCGCAGCACGTGTTTCGGGTGGGGAAACAGGAGCTGCAGTTGTTGGAGCAAGGGATAGCCCAGCAAGCTGCTGAAAGGGATCAGCCAGCGCGGAGCTGCTGCTAGCGGAGGATTGCGCTGGGGTGGTGTCGCTGAGGTCCATTAGGAAGTCCATGTCTGATCTGACAGGGGCGGGCTTGGCAGCGACTGTGGGTTTGGCAGCCGCGCGCGGTTTTGTTGTTCTACTGGGCTCTGCAGGTTTGCTCCCACCGCCCCCAAACAATGATGCTGCCAGTCGCTCTCTCTCCAACTGCTCAGCTGTTTTCTCAATCGGCCGTGAGGCAGGCCTGGATGACTGGGTCGGGGTGACAACAGTTGGCTTTGGTGCATCGCTGCTGGATGGTCGCGAGCTTGTTGCAGAAGATGTTGAGGCAGCGTTTGCGGAGGAACTGAAGGTCTCTGGACCCCATCTGCGTTGAACGCCTTGTAGCCGAAGCCCCGAGCTACCACTTGTCGAAGCATCCTGTGCTGGCGCAACCTCCCAACTGCTTCGCTGTGTTTGCGCTGTTGCCAATGCATCCAATCCTCCATCCCGCATGGAAGAAATGGCTGCCATAGCAGACGCGGCAGCCGCAGCTGCATGGGCAGCCGCAGCAACTTCCATTGGGTTCTCATAGGCTTCAAATCGCAAAGCATGTTCAGCTGCATGTGACGGTTCTGCGGCGCGGCGATATGACGCTGGCTGTCTTTGTGCCAAAGGCACATACGGCTGAGCACCTCTTTGCAAAGCAGCTTGCACATAGCCGTTCAAGAATGAGAGGCCTTGATCAACCTGCAAGTGTGCGGCATACAACTTAGCGCTGTCGAAAGACGATATAGTAGCAGACACATGGCATGACTGTACTCACCTGAATGTCCTCAGAGCTCGCGTCTGCAGGCAACACTCGTGCCAGCGTGTCACCTGCCGCTGTAAGCGCCTGCAGCTCATATGCCCTTTGCTGCAAGTCCGTAGACAAGCAGCCTTCTAGCTGCCGAACCAGAGAGAGCGCCTGCAGCGCTTGCTTGCATTAGATGCATTCTGAGATCACACAATTAACTAAACACTTACCGCATGACTCAACCGCAGCTTTTTCCCAGCCGCCAGTTGCTGGGCGTAGACCTTTGTTATGGCAGTTATGACATACCCCTGCATCCCTGTCTCAGTCAGCATGCAATGCAAACACGCCCCTGTGTGACAACTTGTTGCTTGCCAAACACGCACAGCATATACACTTGCTAATCAACTTGTAGAAACGTATACCTCAACATTTGATGCTATGCACAGCACGTGGCATACCTTGACAGTATCATCGGCAGCATAGAGGTCCGCAATGTCACAAAGTTTGACCACAAGCTCCTCGGCAGACAGCACCCCCATTAGCGTCCCATACTCCCCAAGCACCCAACATATCACTTGCAGCAGGATGCTAGGCAACTTCGGCTTGTCCAGCAATTCCAGATACGAATCAACCTGCCAACACATCGCAGTCGTCATGTCAGGGCACTGACTTGCCATTCAACACACAAGAAGCTGCTGCTCTTGTTACCGCAGATGTGCGCAATTCGCTGTCAGATTCAGCATCATTGTCCCCAGACCCTTCAGCGATCAGCCTCATCAAGTTATGAGCAACCTCTGGCTTGACAAGGTCACCACCAAGCTCAAACAGAGTGTTCATGGTCTGCATACATCAACTTTGAGCAAGCATAGTCCACGCGCGAGCAACAGGCGAGACAGACAACAATGCAGCCAGTGGTCCCACTGTTGTACAAAAACAAAAGCGTCTTGAGCGGCCTACCTTAATGAACCACTGGTTGGAGGGCGCGAAGCGCTCTGCGAGCTCGTTGACTTTATTTACAATGTCCACTTTTATATGTGCATCTGACGTGCCTCGCATGTAAGTCAACATCTTTTCCACGATGACTTCCACATTGCTTGGTTTGGTCATTTGGTATAAGAGGTTTAGAGTCTTGCGTCGCAATGTCTCATCAGGATCCTGCAGACAGCAGCACCACACATGAGTGGGCGTAACAGCACTAACTTGTCTGTCGCAATAGTTCTTTTAGCACCAGTCACGGCATTTGCAAACTCACCTCCAGGCAATCAATAACGGCCAACTGATGCTCTGTGGCAAACGATGGATTGATCTTTACAATTAAACCAAGAGCGTCAATGCCCATGTACTTGAGGTTATGGGAATCACTCTTAAGAAACCGCGAAGTCACCTCCGCACCAGCCTCGAGTAATTTGCCATTGGGATATATGCTGGCAATTGTTCTCACGCACTCATACACAATGGCATTGCCAATATTGATACCAACATCGCCTCGGCGGAGAACGTCTGCCAGCACAGCGTACATGTTCTCGCTCGCCAGCTTGTCAGATGCCCCCAGGATGGCGAGGACCTTTAGCAGCTTGATCTGCACACAGATATCAGCGCACACGCATGACCCAACAGCCGCTGACACGCCTGTTACACACGAGCTGCGATGAATATACCTGAATGAAAGGTGCAGGTGTGCGGTGATAGTCATACGCCTTGGGAAGCCTGTGCTCAATGATCTGCTTCAAGATGCTTACGAATGAAGGCACAAGATTCTTGTAGGAGGCAGGATCCAAGACAACTCGGTCATGTAGCGCGCAAAGCGCAGCAGCCATAACAGACGGATCCTTGTCGCATAATGCTTGTCGAAATCTTTGTATCAAGTGGGTCACCAAGTGCGGTGCCTTCTGATTGAATCGCTGAAGAGCCATGACTGCCTTTTTCCTCACAACCTGCATAAAGAAAGCACAAGAAGAGAAGTATTAACAGCGAGGTATGCATAGAAGCCGCTAGCTGCACAACAAACAACGGCTGCACCGGATCGCATACCTCCTTTGGGTGGGATAGCAGATCGACAACAGGCTGGAGCACGGCAGGGATAGTGTCTGGATTGGTCAGCTTGCATATTGCATTCAGTGCCGTACAAACAATAAGATGGTTGTCTGAGCGCAAGTCTCGCTGCACTGTGTTGAGAATCAGTATAATGAGCTCGTGGTTCTCATCCAAGAACAGCGTGACCGCCAGATACCCAACCTGCAGTGCACATACTGGCTTAGGGCATGTGTGTAACCATGAACAAAGCAATGTGACCCAACACAGTTTTGCAAACTTACAATCATGCATGCTCACAAGCTTGCTGTCGCTGGAACCTGATACCGTTGAACCGTGTGCAGAAACCAGCACCTCTGCTATGTCATTCATAATCACAGCTAAGTTGCTCCGCGTCCCCATGCAGTCAAGTATGACATGAATGCAACGCTGCATGTTGATACATTGACCAAATCAATGTGTGCTACGTAGGCATCTGCATGGCCATGATGGCGTGCTGCGCCAATTGTCCATGCTCATCGGGTATGAAGTGAGTGTGCACACCTCTTTGAACTTTAACCTTGAGCACTGACATGTGTGCTGCGCCAAGTACACTACCACTCTATGCGCAATCTACGTTATGAGGCAACTGACACCTTCTTCAGCATCAAGGAGGGATCGTTGGCGAGCTTTACAGCGTGAATGTAACCGAAAGAGGCGTCGTGTCCCAGCATTTCAACGTATCCTAGGCGGACCAGCAGCTCCTTCATGCGGCGCTTGGGCGTGTCGGGCTGCGCGAGGCGCTTCCTAAGCGTCTCCACCTCAACGGCCATAATGCGATCCTCCTCGCTCTTGCTCTTGCACTCCCCTATGCTCTTGACCAGGTCCAGGAACTCCCTGGACGACGCCCAGCCCTCTCCGCCTCCGTGACGCGACATGGTGACCAATTGGACGCCAATGTCTCACAGACGGACGCAGCAAATGCGCATGCGAGAACGAGGCTCCACCGCCACCTCCGCAGCTACATCCACAGCAACATCCACCTCAACCTCAACAACGACCCCACCAACGACCAGCATCGATCAGGCGGGCGCCACAGCGGTCATGCCGCCACGCCACAGGGAACAGCCCTCGCAAACCTCAGGACGACAAGCTCAGCCCCGCGACGACGCACGCTGCTCCGCCTAGGACCGCCTCCGCCGCCGTCCCCGGCGCCCACCACAACGACACCCACCTCCAGGCAGCCAACAAACTCACTGCTGATTTTGGGCGAAGCGCAAACCCTAATTTGCAAAGCGAGGGAAAACGAGGAGCTGGTGGCGCCATTGGCGATGTCGTCCAGGGCGGCGGCGGCAGGGGCGACGTCACGCTGGAGGGATGGTTGTGGGTCCAAAGCCAAGGGCATGTGAAGGGTGAGAGGTTTGACAGCTGGAGCAAGCCCGAAGCGAGCAAGCATGGCGGAGCTACCACTAGTGCTGGCAGTGCACGCTCTTCCGGACGTGGGTCTAGAGAGGGAGATGCTGGCGGGCGTGGCGAGGGTGGAGAGAGTGGGCTTAGCCGCTGCGGACCTCTCCTCGGGGTTGCTACAGCAGGCCAAGGTGGTGCTCACGGCGTCACTGGCCGACCTGCCCAGGAGCGTCCGCAAGCGCTTGAGGTGTGTCTCTCTCGTGCTGTGCCTCGGCGACTACGGTGACGAGAAGAGCGATGCCGTTGCCGCAGCGGAGATCGCCCCTGATGTTCATGTCGCCCGCATTCGAGTTCGCACTGTGGACGAGAGGGCAGACACTGTCATTGCACTAATGCTCGCGTTGCTTCGAAGGTATGCATGTCTACTGTTCAGTCACATTGCACCGCCTGACAAGGCACGACTTACCATCCATCCACCAACAAACCTGGCTGGCATTTCTTGCTTGTATCAGGATGCTTGTGTAAGACTGCCTTCGTGAAGTTGCACATTGGCGCGTAGCAGCGTCATCAAGCTTAATGTGGTGTTGCATTGACATACAGGACAACTACCCTCGCCATGCATGGCTCAGTATCACACGCATGGGTACCTACGCCGTCGCTCCTTCAAGGGACACGACGCTGCCGCGGTTTGACGCTTGGGTTGGTTGGAGCGGACGCAGTGGCTTGTGCAGTGGCTAGGCGGGCTCGAGCGTTGGAAATGAATGTCTGTTATTGGGACCCTTATGTTGTGGTATGGTATGATGGGTGTTTGGTCATGATCCGCGACTTGTGTTCAATGATTCGTTCCTGAAGCCAATCATTATCCTGGGTTGCACAGGACGACAGCGATCAATCACGTGCTTCTTCGGCTCTGGATGGCATCCCTGGCATACAACGCTGCACCAGCTTTTTGGGCTTGGTTTCACGCACAGATGTGTTGTCCTTGCATTGTCCAGGCACACCCGAAACCCGCAGGCTTGTCAACAATGCAAGCTTAGCCATCATCAAGGCAGGTACATTGTCTCTTTCAATAACAACCAGCTTCCTTCATATATTCTTCAAGCTGTGCCTTTGGTTGACCAGCGCTGTCTTATACCAGGCGCACTGCTGATCAACATTGGCTCCCCGGACATTGTGGATGCAAGCGCGCTGAAGCAGGCCTTGGCGGATGGGCTGCTTGGTGGGGCAGCACTCGACTCCGTGGACGGGCCTGATTGGATAGAGTCTTGGGTAAGTCACACTCATGCTTGAGCATGCCTAACCTTCATTGCCAGCAATGCAGCCTAAGACAGGCAACGCTGGTTCCTACAGATCAGAGAGTTGCCAAATCTGTTAGTTACACCCAAAACAGCAGCTTTCAGCGAGCAGGCATGGTCTGAGGTCCGCTTCAGAGCCGCGAGCGCTGTCAGGGTTTTCCTCAAGCACAAAGACAGCCATGCAGGGTTCGCAGCGATACAAGACGACATCCAACCGCCAACCACAGCAGCAGAAGAGACACATGTTGTGCTGACTCGGGAGTTGAACTCTGCAACTCAGTCTGCTGGAGAATCCTCAACATCAGGACGCAACACTGTTTTGACGACTGGTTCGCGGAATGCTAATGGACAGCACGCCGACGCTGGCTGGTCCTTCATCGATTTTAGTAAAACAATGGAGTATGATAGTGGCGGGCGAGCTGAGGCTCTCAAGCCGGGTATGCTCGTGGCCTTGCGCGCGTTCGCTCCTGGACATCCCAATCGAGATCAGTTGTACTATGTTGCAAAATACCGGGCGGACATGGGCAGATGGGTCCTTGATGTAAGTGATGGGGTTTCTCGCTGGGATCCTGCTGCACAGTTCAAGCTGTTGCACATCCAGGTAAGGCACGACAAACCATATCAGCAATGTCACCATCAAATGCTGTCACCAATGCCTTTGTACGCAATATGTACACATGGCACATAGGATCGCTATGGAGAGTTTTGGGGGGTGCGGTCAACTGCTGGCCATGGCCTTTGTCTTCAGGTAAGTTTTAAGTTTCAGTGAGCCAGGCTTAGTTGTTACACAATGTGCAAGTGTACCCCTGCGTCATCAGCGTAACGGTGGTGCAGGGCACGCGGCAAGGGGAGATGTTGTTTGCCAGCCACAAGTTTGATGCCTGGGAACGGTGGCGATTGCAGGGCTCAAATCTCGAGTGTCTTCAGTTGACCAACTTCAAGTTTCCCACAGTAAGCTCTAGGCATTGAGGCATAGGGTAATACCAAGGGGCCAAGCACTTCAAACCAATACGTATGAGTACAAAGCATAGAATTTAACAACACAGCAAGCAACCACACTAAGGCATACTGGTGTGACATGCATGCACTGGCATTGGAAGTCTTTTTTTGACATCTCTTCGGGTTTCGCGCAGGTACATCTTATAGCAAGTTTTGAGATACTAGCACTATCAGTAGATGGTATAGTCAAGTGGTGCAGACCAAAATCAGCAGTGCTCTAAGGCGATGTGCTTCATTCAGTGTGCTCTGTCGCGGTCATTGACAACTGCTGCCAGCCTGTACCCCCACCTGACATGTGTATCTATTTACAGTGCGGAGGTTTTGTGGCCAGTCTGCGCGATGCGTTCTTGTGTCACGTGTGCACTTGCTGCATTGGTCTTTATGCCCAAGGCCTCAATGCGCATGAGTACTATAGACGTTGGTCTATAAGGCATTGCCTACCTTGGGTTCGCTGACCAAGTTGTTCTGCCAACAAGGCTGACAGCCACAAGGGGCCCCGTCTTGTTGCCTGTCACAGATGACGATGGGTTGGTGGCAAGTGGCATCCAGGCCTAGGGGTCAGCAGCCTTTTGTGGAGTCCTGCTTATGTAGCTCCCAATACAGGAACCGGGAGTCCAATTCACTTACCACATAGGTGCTGCACCAGAGCGTGTTTGCACGCAGCATGTGTGCTGGTCCATGTCATTTGAGCCTTATGTGTGCAGGGCCATTGTTGGTTGTACATATTACAACCAGCTATTGTTCTGAAGCACTGTTGTTATGCATAACTGATCAACAGAGCGAAGCTGTCCCGCATGACAACTCAGAGAGCGCCGCGTTTCCTGACTATAACGCACCAATTTGATTTGTCATAGTAATGGTCCACAATGTCAACGTGCTGAGCGAACTGCTGCACCAAGCTCTGTAACTCACCCCTAACAAACACATGGTAGTAGCGCTTGAATAAGATAGCCTCTTTCTCTTCGCTAATCGCTGCCCCTTCAGCGTGCTGCTGAGTGCCCACTCGATGATATGGCACATGCCAAGGCACAAAGAAATCCTGCCCTGATACAGAGCGTACGCTGTCCTCCTCAGCCTTCTTTGGTATGGGAGTCCACTTGGCCAGAATGTTGGCATCTTCCTGCTCTTTAGACCACGCCGTCAGCAGCACGCAGCCACCAGGCTTCACCACGCGCAACAACTCTTGCACGGCCGCTGTTCTGCGCGTGTTGGAGCTCAAATGATGCAGCACAGCTATTGAGATGACGGCATCAAAGACGTTGTCGCGATAAGGTAATTGCGTTGTATCGGCGACAGAGGCATCAAACCCTTTCCCCGCACAGATGTCGACCAGACCAGCGCTGTAGTCGCAACCGACCATGAAGAGATGCGGGACTACGCCCAAGTACTTTCCATTGCCGCAGCCGGCATCCAACACCATGGCATCCTTGGGTAGGCTACGCAAGAACGCCAGCACCCTGGGCCAGCGTGCAAACCGCGTGTCGCTGAAGTGAGGCGCGATCGCATCATACACCGCATGTACGTATTTTCTCTCAACGGCCGGGATGGCGAGAGCATTGTCATCAATGGTGCAAGGCTCCGCACTGTCACTTGTGCCCATGCGGGCTTCATCGACGCCATGACAGCCATTGGCACGAGTGTCATCCACAAGCTGCTTGTCGCTTGGAGCTGCCTGGATGTGGCTTTGCAGATTTGGGCTTGTGGCATCAGGCCCAGCCTCGAGTTGGGAGTCGCAGACGGCAGGATAAGCACACCTGCAGGGTCCATGTCGCACCTGTACATAGTTGAGCATGAGTTGACGCGATATGGGATCAAGAGGACCAGGGCAGCACCTGAAGGAGCATGACTAAACTAGCTTGTGCCAACAGTCACCTTGCGGAATGTGAATGAGACGCGACAAGACTCCCGCGGCTGCAACTTGCCATCAATCCAATCAGCCTGCAAAGCAAACCTATCATTGCAAAATCCCTAGTATCCCGAAAAGCAGTGGTATGGTGCATTGAGAGGAACAGCTGAGCTTCAGTCAGAACAAACATGCCATTGCTTGCGAGCAAGTGCATGTTCTTATGAATCATACTTGGTGTTGCGGACTTGAACTACACTGCGAACCTTTCTATGGGGTATGTAGTGCTGCCACGCATAGCGTGCTTCGCCTGAGAACACCAACAGCGATCGTGCTGGGAGCAGGAGAGCACGCCTGCGCATTGCTGCTGAGCTGCGGGACTGCTCTGTTCCACCATCTTGCACACTGCGGTATGCTGCAGCCTCACGAAACTCCATGATGATATTGGATGCAAGAGACAAGGAGACAATGGCGCCTTGGAACGCTGAGTGCGTATCGATGTGGGGTGACAAACCCACGCCTGGTTGGTACTCATTCACCTGTTAACACACTTTTATCACTGCATGCAGTTTGCAGACTTGTATATGTAAATCATAGGAAACAATAGCACACCCATCACTGACAGCAACACAACTTACTGTGAGCTGGTCCAATGGGTAAGCAGGTTCATTGCAATGCGCGAGCTCGGGCAACTGGGATATGCGATCTGCAATTGGATGTGTAAACTCTGGCAAAACCCCCAAGGATTCGCTGACATCCACATTGCGAATCTGTCATCGTACACAAGCCTGAACAAAGAGTAGACCCAATCACAAGACCGGCAGAAAGTACATCGTGCGTGGCATCAGTGAGCAGCTACCTTGTACTGAAACTCAAAGCCGTAGTGCTGAACCCTGCGCTTTGCTAAGTGCTGCCATTCGCGCTGACCCACCTCTGCCAACAGCATCTGCAACAATGCATAAGACAGCCTTCAAATAAAACGACTAGCACAAGAGACTGTTTGACGCCGTCACTAGTGTTAAACATAACGAGAAGATTCTGGAAACACAAGAGTAACTCTCTCCTGCATTCTTGTGCAAGCTTCAAGCCGTGCCGACCAGACTGAGTCACGTTGCTAGAGCTCACCTTCTCCTCATCTTCCGTGATGAAGTCCTTGTACAGGCGCAAGCCCTGTATGCCAGTGGCCTGCGAGTCCCGCAGAACAGGCAGCGGCCGGTCCTTGACGAGTTCATCCTCGCGCAGCGTAAAGGACAGCCTCACCTCGCGTCCGCAAACAGAGCTCAGCCGGCCCTTTGCTGCCACCGCAGCCTCGACTGATGCCATGGACACAAACACACGTGCACTTCCCGGGGCCTCACACACGCACTCCACGGGCCCGTAGGCACGGAATGCTTCAGCAACATCCGCCAGCGACACGCCCACAGAGGGCCCGACGTTGACCGCATACAAGTGGCGAGAAGGCAGCGCTGTGCCCCGCTGCGGTCTCACATACGGGTGCTGCTGCGGCGGCTGCATATTGCCGGCAAGTTGCTTGTGCTTCTTGACCTCAGCGCTTGGCCCACAAGGTCTGCACACATAACAGATGCATCAGTCAGACACTAGAGGATAATCAATGAAGCAGTCCACAGGGATGGACAACAGCGTCAAGTCAGAGTAAGAAACATTCAAGCTGCACGTGTGATGCTTTCTCAGTAGCAATTATTTCGATTTTTTGGGGTGCAACTTAATTGTGCAACTACTTAAGCAGTGCAAGCACCCTGCAGCCATGCATGCAAGCAGTATAAAGTTCTTCAACATAAAGTTCTTCAACGGTTGCAATAGTAAATTAAGGTAAGTGTGTACATCCTGTCATCAGCTTACCATTACTTGTGCCTTAACAACAGATATCAATGCAGTATACGGATTCAGTAATGGATTTGTGTAAGAAACCTCCTCTTCTATAACTACTTAACAACCATAGCGTTGTAGCAGGCCGTTCATGATGTGCCCTTAACTGCTTCGCTGCAACAACACCACGCACGCACGCACGCAACTGACAAAGGCTCTAGTTGGTTGAAGAGCACTGGACGGGCAACGGATGATTGTGAGCGGCAATGTCGCTTCACAAAGCAATTGGAGCTCTTCGTGTCGCAGTGACAATGTACATGGTGTACGTGGGTGTTGAACAGCAGCATCAACAGCTACAGATTACGTGCAAAACGAACAATGTTTGACCTTCCTGCACATGCAACCGTGACAACAGCACAAACAGATGCACCCGGTATGTTCAACACCAGTGCTGAACAAAGAGATTATTACGACGTAGAAGGGATAGCGATGCTAACAGCAGGACGGCGCAAGGCCTCTAAATGGAACGCACCAACAGCGGGTACAAAACTTACGGCACCATTTGACCAATACTTGCAGTTACGAGGACAGTACGAAGGTGTCAGGCTAGCAACATGCACCAGAACCTGCCATTACCTTCATGCTAGTTGCGTCTCAACACTCCAACTGCATCCTCCAGCGCCGCCGCCGCCGCCGCTGTTAGCGCCAAAATCCTAATTGCGCATTACACCAAGCTTACCTATGTTACGGCGCACGCCAGAGACGCTTAATTCAATCTGGCTTCACGTCGACTCACATAAGTGAACTATGGGCACATGGATTCACAGCGTCCATTCACACAGCTCAACTCTGATAGTTACTAAGGCGCCGATGACGTAACTTAACGGTTGGCGTTTCTGAGACACGGCCGCGGCTCTGTCTTGCTGGCGGTAGGCGCTTTTCAGGCGGCGGCGGCGGCGGCGGCGGCGATTGGGGCGGCGGGATTGCTGGCGGGGTTGTTGGAAAGCGCTGGAAGCTGGTGTTGGTGGGTTTCAGAAAGGAGCGCAGCCAGCTCTAGCGTCGTTGCTGCAAGAAAGCGTGCGGCGGGTGCAAGCCGCTGCGCAAAGCTAGGGTTGCTTGGCTTGTGGCGTCCTTGTCCTTGCGGCGGCAGGAGAGGGAGGTACGCCAGGCGAGGCTATGGCTGCTGCGACGGCGCCTCGGTATGCTCCGCCGGATCCGACGCTGCCTGCCCCATGGACCGGGCTGATTGACCCGACTACCAACTGCCTGTACTACTGGAATCCTGAGACCAATGTAACACAGTATGAGCGGCCGGTTGCGCCGGTGCCTGTTGCTCCTGCGCCCCAGCCTGCTGCCCCTGCAAACGGCAACGGGCACTCCATGGGAGGCTATGGAGCTTACTCCAACGGCTATGCCTCCCAGACCGGCACGTACAGCAACGGCGGCTATGCAGCACAGAAGCAGGGCACATACTCCGCTCAGCCGGTACTTGTTGTCTATATTTTGCGGGGTGTTGTTGGCTTCTGATATGCCGTCTGTTGCTGGCACATGACAGTTGCTGCGGTTGAACATGTGCGTGCATTGTCTTTGACCTGCATGCCGTCAGTTCTGTAACAAGCATGTTGTTAATGCATGACTGCATGCTATCTGTAGCAACAATGTCTGTATGTGTGCTGCTAAGTTGGGACGCTTGTTTCCAGATGTACGGCAATGGTGCTGTGGAGTCAGCAGGGTATGGACGAGAAGCTGCCTATGCAGCTCCCAAAAAGCCGCGTGTTTATGAGGAAGTGACACCATCTGCTGATGCGCTGGCTTACAGACGAGAACACGAGATTACTGTTTTGGTGCGTTGATGAGGCCTGTGGCGCTGCACCAGAGGGCGCAGCTGCCAGCCACATAGAGCATGCATTTGCTGTGTTTTCTCTCGGTTTGCACCAGGCCGCTGTTGCGGCCTATCGCAGGCCAACATCTGCCGGTGGCCTTGTCCTGTTGGTGGGCATTTGCAACCAGCAGTTCTTGACCTAGCATTACGTATTGTGCATCGTTCTCGCAGCTCTGGTCAACGCCTGTAACATAGATGGGGGAAACACGTTTCACCCCAGGCACCACCGCTGCATAACTGGGTGAGCACGGCTTACATCTCATCGACGCTGCCCGCTGTGTGGTATGGGCAGTAGAAGATGTTTGTAACCGTGCAAGTCCGATGTTGTCAGCGAGTGCAATGCAGTGGGTGCGAGACGGTGTCTTAGTGGTCGGTAGGATGCTAGTGTGCACATATTGTCAATGGCACTAGCATGTGGCGTTGTTGCTCATGCACATCTGTTTGGTGCAGGGTGGAGGCGTTCCAGACCCATACTCGAAGTTTGAGATGGCCAACCTGCCCCCTCAACTGCTTGCTGAGGTATGCACGTGGTCGTCTGATATATATATATATATATATATATGGCCGCCATAGCCAGGGCATCTTCTGCTTCGGCAG